>CM021107.1:317753567-318344261 GCA_007115665.2 Sequoiadendron giganteum | reverse complement strand
ATAAAAAAGTTGGGGTATTCTGATGATGTGATTGACAAAGGAAAGAGTATCACCATAGGGGCTTATGATGACTTAGAGAGAAATTCTGAAGGGACAATCAGGTTGCCAATGCAGATAGGACCACCAGTAACAGAAACTACTTGTCAATTACTGGATCTTGAGTTACCATACAACCTACTCTTGGAATGCCCTTGGATCCATGCATTACAAGAAGTCCCTTCCACTTTCCATCAATGCCTAAAATTTCCCCATGAAGGAAAGGAAGAAACACTATATGCTGATCCTGAACCTTTCTATTTTTTCACGAATTTAGAGGAGAAACACAATAAAATCCAATGTACTCCTAGCAATGATATAGCCTTCCATTCCTTTTCTTATATTGAACCTTCCATGCTACCATCAACCTCCACTTGAGACTGCCGTGTGCAAACTAGTAGAATTTCTCGCAACATATCCTCTGGACAAGGAAGTGGAATATAGACTTTAGTTCTTTAAAATTTTGATTTCCAAGAAGTAGTGTCATCCAAAACAACACTCAAACCCTAGGGTCTTGAGCTTCACAACAACCATCCCATAAACCCAACCAAACTTTGGCGACCAACTGCCCCAGTTCAACAACCAGATCTTGTAGCATCGATCCTTCAACCTAGTCTCACATATATTGAAGGTGAACAAACTAACATCATAAGTAGCTTGAGAACCTTCATTTTTCAAAAGAATGAAACACCCTGCCAGTTTCTCACCACATCAATTGTCCTAAACGAAGAGGAAGAGAAAGCTGACATAGCAGCAAAGAGACCCATATTACCACCACTCGCATGGAAATAATTATCCCATTCATGATCTCACGTAAGGTCAATATCCCTAAGGTAAAGACCACATGTCATCATTTTATACTCAAGCATCTAAGTCCGAAAGCTCTCAAGAAACACCTTTGGGCACTTCATGAAACCAAAACTAGGTTGGTATATAAGTTCTACAAATGAGCTTCCAAAAATAATCCAAACCTGTACTCCTTCTATTGTCAGAATCTAGGTCTGTTCCAATAGTTCCAGTATGTTACATAATATATAGGACAAAATCAGGTCTTTAGAAAATTAAGTCAACTAGAGGGTACACCAATTTTCGATAGGAGACCCAATTTGTTTATGAAAACCACGAGATCGCATAGAAAAATGATGGAATCCAACAAGAATGCCACTAGTATCCCACAAATGAATTCCATGAATGATGAGAGTAGCCCATGGGTCTATAGGCCAAGAGACCTTGAAACTCCCCAGAAGAGACCAGTATATAGAGTCACTTTCACTGAGGAGGAAATAAGCTACAAACAGAAGGAGGTTATGGAACAAGGTAACTAGGGCCCAAACCATGTAATTATAGAGGAGGTAAATGATGAAGAAGAGATAAATGAGGAAGAACTATTTAAACATTCTAACAACCCCAAGGTTCTCAAAATAATGGACAGGTTGTTATGAATGGGATTCTCCTTCCTTCATCATAGGACATGATTCCCCTGACTCTAGTAATGATGACCTAGATACCTAGTGGGAAAAAGACACCAGAGCCATATTGAACCTTTACCTACTTCTGTAAGCTTTGCAGACCAAGATGATGGTCTCCCACTCTATTACACACAAATCATAGATTGGGATCAACAATAACATGCACCTATTTTGGATCAATTTCAGAATGATGAGGCCATTGCAAAATTCATGGGACTTCAAATAGACATACCAATAGGAGATCACAAAGCAGGGTTCATCATGGAACTAGAACAAGAGGCATACTTTGGTGGAGAGATTGAATTTTCCTGTCGCAAAAATGAAAGAAAAAATATAAAGGTATGAACCCCTAGAGAAAACCACACTGTGGCTCTATCGGATCCAAAAAAGAGAAAAATAAAGGATGCATCCGAAGGTGAAAACTTCCTATAGGCACCTGAAGATGGAGGATTCAATCTCCCCATATCCGAATATCAAGAAAGATCAACACTCCTTGTAGAAGAAACAAAATCCTTTAATGTTGGTACAATAGAGAAACTAAAGATAACATACCATGCAACATCACTTGATCTTGAAGATAAAGAAAACTTCACAACATTCATCAATGAGAGAAAGATAAAATTTTCGTGGACCTATGCTGATATGCCTGGACTAGATCCAACATTAGTGGTGCATCCGTCATCCCTGGAGCGAAGCCTAACAAATAAAAACTCAGAAAGATGCATCCCCAGATAACATTATTAGTGAAGGTAGAACTAAAGAAGTTACTAGATGTGGGTTTCATTAGACCCATCGTCTATCCACAATGGATATTGAACCTATTCTAGTGTCCAAACCTACTGGGGGCATAAGGATATGTACATAATTCAGGGACTTGAAAAAAGCTTGTCTGAAAAATGACTTTCCATTACCAAGCATTGACATGATTGCAGATCTAACAACAGGGTATGTGATGTTATCTTTGATGGATGGTTTCTCAGGATACAACCAGATAAATATCTCTCTAGATGACCTACACAAAACAACATTCACTTGTGCTTGGGGAATTTTCTATTGGAATGTAATGCCTTTTGGTCTGAAGAATGCAGGAGCAACCTCTCAAAGAGAGATGACGACCATATTCCATGACATGCTACACATAATCATGGAGGACTATGTGGATGAAATCCTAGTAAAGTGAATCAAAAGGGCAGATCACTTGACAAACCTAGCAAAGGTATTTGATTGATTAGAACAGTACAATATGAGACTCAACCCTAAGAAATGTGTGTTCAGAGTAACCTCTGGAAAGCTATTAGGGTATATAGTGTCAAGAAGAGGGATAGAGGTGGATCCTACCAAGATAAAAGCTATAATGGAGATGACTCCACTAAATACACTCAAATAGCTGAGGAGCCTACAAGGGAAGCTACAATCAATCGGGCGATTTATCACACAACTAGTGGACAAATGTCACCCTTTCACTCATCTCCTACACAAGGACATCACCTTCAAGTGGGATGGGAGATGTGATCAGGAATTTTATCAAGTCAAGGAGTACATACTTTCTCCTCCTAGAGTCATGTCACCAATTCCAAAAACGGAGATGATACTTTATGTGTCTACCACACAAGCAAAATTGGGAGGTCTCCTGGCACAATTAGATGAAAACAATAAAGAAAGGGAAATATACTATATCAACACAACACTGGTGGGCTATGAATTGAACTATTCACTCATTGAAAGAGCCTATCTCTCAATCATTTTTTCTACACAAAAGCTGAGACATTACATCTTACACAAAAAAGTGAAACTGATATCAAAGGTGGACCCACTAAAATATTTACTAGCAAAAGCAACTTTAATAGGTCGAATAGCCAAATGGGTGATGATATCGAGTGAATATGATATAGAGTACATAGACAAGAGAGATATAAAGGGACAAGTCATAGTAGACCAATTGTCTGAAGCACCCATAGATGATCATAAATCTCTCACATTGTATTTTCCAGATGGGAACGTCTTGATGATAGAACAGATAGGCCGGTGGACTCTATAGTTTGACGGGTCCCATACTCAACATGGTTCAATAGAAGGAATATTATTTCTTACATAATAGGGAGATAGTATACCCAAATCCTACAGGATTGCATTCCCCTATATAAATAATATTTCAGAGTATGAAGCTCTTATCATAGGGCTCAAAATGATGATCAAATGGAGAATAAAAGAGCTACATGTATTTGGAGACTCCCAGCTAGTAATCAGACAGGTGAATGATGAGTACCAAAAAAAAGATGACAAATTAATACCATACAAAAGAATGGTGGATAGCTTCAAGGAGTACTTTGTCAAAATAACCTTTGAACAGATTCCTCGGGTTAATAACAGATTTGTTGATGTAATGTCCATAATAGGATCACTGCTAGATATTCCTCAAAACGTGCCTAAATATGAATTCCTCATGGAACAAATACTGGTGCCTACATTTGACATCCCAGAATAAAAAATGGTATTTGTTGTTGTTGGTCCTAACTCCCCATGGTATCAAGATACTTTTAACTTTATCCAGAATGGTATCATACCACCTGAATTAACGACTACTTAGAAGAAAACCTTCACCTGTAGAACCTCCCATTTTATGATCTTAGGAGAAACCTTATACTGTCATAACCTAGATGGTATGTTACTTTGGTGCCTTAACGTAGAAGAAATAAAAATGGCCTTACAAGAGGTCTATGAAGGTATTTGCGGATCCCACTCTAGCGAACCTAGCCTAGTCCAAAAGCTACTCAAAGAAGGTGTCGATAATGTCAGCAACACAGTGATCTAGTTCATGCACAAACACAAGAGTTGAGACCCATCACAACACCATGGCCTTTTTTTCAATGGGGATTAGACTTGGTAGGTAAGATATCACCTACTTCATCCAATGGGAATAAATTCATTATCACCGCAATAGAATAATTCACAAAATGCATAGAGGCAATTCCATTAACCTATATCACTGGCAAATAGATATCAAAATTCATTTTGAATTATCTCATTTGTAGGTATGGAATCCCATAAACAATTTTAATAGATAATGGCACCCCATTCAAGAATCAGGATGTCCAGGAACTTTGTTCCAAATTCTCTATCCAACATAGATATTCTACACCCTACTATCCTCAAGGAAACGAGCAAGCAGAGGCATCCAATATAACAATCCTGAAAATATTGAAAAAGACTATCAATGATGCCAGCCATGATTGGAATTTACAGCTAAATCCAACCTTATGGGCTTATAGAGCCAACATCCACACACCTACTAGAGCCACACCTTTTTCCTTGGTCTACGGATCAGAAGCAGTGTTACCCATCAAAGTCAAAATCCCCTCATTGTGAATCTCACTAAAGGCATGGTAAGCAATGAAGAATACAAGGTGTCTAGATTGAATGAATTAGAGCTCCTAGATGAAACATGGTTTATTAGAATCATCTCAAACGAAGCTATGAAAAGAGAATCAAGGATAGAAACTTTCAAGTTGGAGAATCGTTCCTCAAGGAGAATCAGAAGATATAATTGAATCAAGATGGAAAGGGTAAATTTGAACCTAACTAGTTAGGTCCATTCATCATAACAACAAGTTATGGATTTGGGGCATATCATTTGGCTACTCTTGAAGGAGAACCACTAGCCGAACCGCTGAACAACAACCACCTCAAAAAATTCTATACATGAAACACATCAGAATACCCCAGGAAAAAGGGTAAAAATCCAAAAAATAAAATAAAAAGAGATAAAAGAAAGAACAATAGTAAAGAGAAATAAAACATTCTTTGAGTGAAAACCACTTTGTGGCGCTCCTAGAATAGGTACCATAGTGAAAACTTGGTAAACAAGCGCTATGCATGAATAAAACATACATTATTATCTATCAACACTTTTTCACAGTATCCACCTATCCATTTCATGAATCATATGTACAATCATGGATTGTCACTGATTAGGGTGTGTTTTTATTAGGGGAAACTTCCCAAAGCTAATCACAATTTAGATCTGGTAAAAATCCAATCAAGGTCATAAAACAACAAAATTTAAAAACACTATAAAACAACAAAGATCAAAAACATATAGAAAATACCAAAACAAACAACATCGTTGGGTTATTCCTTCAATCAAACAGTCTAAGATATCAAAATTTTCTTGAACCTCACTGCTAGTTCAAGTTAATTTCCCACAACATATCCTCTAGACACAAATATAGGATATCATCCATACTATTGATGTTGTTAACCCAAAAATAGTTCATGCTTTGAGTCCAACGATCGAACTATGTGGTCTCTACGTGTATAATGTAGGAAAGGATTTTTAGCCCCCAAGAACCTAGGTCAGTCCCCTTAGGTTTCCAACGTGCTTTATTTTACTTAGTCAAAAAATACAAAATCCCAAAAAAAAACATTCACAAAATAGAAAGGTCAAACCAAGTGAACTACGAGCCTCTGCATGGACAATGTAGGCAAGGCTTATCTTTTATGAGCCCCTGAGGCCCTAGGTTAGTCCCCTAAAAAAAAACAAAAACAACATCATAAAACTTAGAAAATCAAAAAGGCCCGTCCCGTCATCTACATCCACAATAAATGTTTCAACCATAATAAACAAATCATCCCAAATCATCCTTTTCCAAAACAAACAAACAAAAAAAGAAAACATCAACAACTAGAACTTTCAAGCAATAACAATCGCATAAGAGTTGACTATAAATAGACAAAGACAAGGCCAAATTATCAACTACCTATCTTTTTAAACAAGTCCCAACAACATCTTGAGATATGCCTTAACGGATCCGTTTCTACGATAGACATGATCAACAACGGATAATAGCCCCGCCCTAAAAAAATACGACAAGTGATACTGCAACTGTGTTTTTTATCTTTTTGTGGTCTTACTTATGTGATTTATTTTATTGACTCATTCCCAGGATCTCTCAAAGATGTCCATAAGGATTTAGAGAATAAGGAATGGGGGAAATTAAGCGTCATTTCAATTTGTTGTTTGTAAGATATATTTGTAATATTACCATGGCGAATACTTGCTTTATTGAGTATGGAAGTTGTATTAAAACAATTCGTAAAGCAGTTACATGTTAGGTGTTCTATACCTTTCTGTGTGATTGGTCTGAAATGTTTTTCATGCAATCCACCTATATTTTAAACAAAGTTTTCGTATGTTTGGTATGAACAAAGATACTCTTTGTTTGTAGACTCAAAGTCCACACAATGGATACAAATTCACCTTGGTAATTCATACCCTGGTGCATCGTATCTATTTTGCTACATCAAAAAAGATTGTTCAAACAACGAAGTATCTAAAGTGAAGCAAAGTCACAACATCAATTCTATCCATCATCATATTTCTACTAACTAACAAACATCATCATATTTCTTCTAATTAACATCTTTTTTTTCTATCTATCATCATAATTCTTCTAATTTAATAGTCATCTTGCATAACACATCATCAGTACCATATCCTTCTATATCCACACATGTTATCAAAACATATCATGATGATAATAAACCAATTAAAAAAATCATGTATCATGTATGGGGAATTCATCTATCAACATCCATCATCATAAAACAAGACAAAGTATGATTCCTACATCTACATCATATCCATACATCAGAAAAGCACAAAAACACAAATAAACATACATCATCATATATCACCATCACATAAACATACAATGAGGTTGAAATGAAGAAGGTATATCTCATATATATCATCATCATTAAAAAAAATGTCACAAGTACATACGCAATGACATAAGTGTGATAGGAAAGTACAAAAATCATAACATATATAAGAGGTCTCGACTAGACCAATGAATATGTATAACACACATGTCTACAAAATGCCTCTGCACCATGAAACAACATGAATATTAGGTATAAAAATGGTAAAACTCCAGCAGGATGGATAAAAAACTACTGAAAACCAAAATGATTGGGTTGTCTCATAGAATGATCACCTACACCGACACTAGCACCACCACCGCTGTCACTCGGAACACTAGACTCCCCAAACTGTGGATGCTGAGAGGCCCTTAGAATGGTAGCATCATATAAAGTTTGATAATAGGTAGATTCCCGTAGATACCTATCTCACTCTGCCGCATACCATCACACACTGTCTAGAGAGTATCTCTCTCTGCTGTCAGTAGCAATACTTGAGCCTCTACAACATGTCATCTACCAATATCACTCTCTATTGTCAGTAATACTACTTGAGTCTCTACCGCATGCAGTCTACCGAACACACTATCTCACTCAACCCTCATAGTATCTACCAAAGCCTCTGCGGCCTATCGATGTGCAATCTCTGCATCTATATCCAAAGTCATCTGAGCTAGCAACAAATCAACATCCCTAGCTGGTGGAGGAGGATCTGGAGCCTATCTCTGACCCTATGCATGAGGCACCCACTCATCCTAAATATCCTATGCCTCATCATGTCGACTCAACCCAACTGCTTTGCCAGAAGCTGAGCACGTTGTCGCTCATTGCAACGACCTGTGATGCCAACTCTACCCATAATAGGACCACCTCTAGGATCAGCAAGCCTCAAAGGCCTATGTCATGTCCACCACTCCTCCTAATTGCGAGTAGTACTTGAATCTACCACTCCAACTGACCAACCCCAGCCAACTGGGGGAAGTGTTGCAAACTTGACAGTAACAGTATCTGAATCAACCTAGATACCCCATATACGGACCTCCCGACAATTCTAACCAAACCAAGCCTCATAGGCATCAAGAATCTTCCCTTGCCTCTCACCAAACTAATGACAAACTCGATCGGGTAGATAATGCTCTATCACAAATGATGAATGACCAAGCAACCAATGGGTCTGTCAAAAATACACAAGCTGATCTGCATCATCTGGCCAAACCTCACATCTCATGTAAGGTCTCCATACAAAACCTGACATCTCATCAAACACACGGCACCAATAATGCAGATCCCCAAGCAAAGTGTAGTGCATAAAATCTCCATAACGATAACAATATGGATCACCCAGAGAATGATCTAGAATCCTGTTAAGATGAGTCACTATAATATTCTCCCACGCCAAAACATGCAAAAGGGAAACACCTGCAGATAATGACCTCCCGCCTTGATAGACCACCTTGTGCATATCTCAGTAAAGGTGGGAAAGCAAACAAGCACCCCAAAAATATCTCATACCATGCTCAAGAATACTCTCAATACATACACCCCAACCCACTGCAATCTTTTGATCTCATCTATCAGGAACAACTAATCCCGATACCAAGCTACAAAGGACAAGAACGATAGGGTTTGCATTATCTGCACTATCTACAAAATCAGATAAATCAATCTCTACATTACAAACATCCACACCTAACAATCACTACATAGCACGGGCACCTCGACGAATCTGGTACTTAACAAGCTCGCCATGAATAGGAAGACGAAGAATCCTCCACACATCCTCCAGAGTAATGGTTGCCTCCCCTATGGGAAAATGAAAAGAGGATGTCTCAAAGTGCCACCTCTCCAGAAGAGCGGTCAACATTTTCGTATGGATCCTGATAGGAGGCATGTAACAAATATGATATAAACCCACTGCATCAAGAAAGTCTCACTCCAATACACCGAACTGGGCAATAGGATAAAACAAGTGACGAGGACATCTCTCTCTCATCATGAGTGGTCAAAGATTCACCTGCAAGTGACATAAACCAAGACGTTAGGGTTTCACTCTAAATAAGTGAAGAAACATAAAATGACAAATGCTAGTAGACAAATCATATGTATGATGCTAAACAAACACAAGCTAGGGTTTACAACACATGCATGGTAACAAAATTATGCTTAAACAAAAAATGAACACAAGCTAGGGTTTTACTCTAAACAAGCAAAGCAACATAAAATGACACATGCTAGAAGACAAACGACATGTATGACGCTAAATGAACACAAGCTATGGTTTACAACATAGGCATGGTAACAAAATGATGCTTAAACAAAAAACAAACACAAGCTAGGGTTTCACTCTAAACAAGCAAAGCAACATAAAATGACACATGCTAGGTGACAAATGATAGTTGAGAAGGTAAACAAACACATGCTAGGTTTTTAGAATGAAAACATGATGAAAAATAATATTCGTGGTAGTAAACGAACACATGCTAAGGTTTAGAACAAAGCTAAGAGAAAAACAACGGACAGAGAATCAATTACCAGATTTTGGGACAAATGCTCAACAAAAGATAGGAAAATGCACCAGTTTTGAACAAATGCGTAGTTTTAGGACAATTGCACAAAAACTTGCACACAGTTTTCTTACAAGTGTGCTGTTTTAGGACAAGTGCATAATTTTCAGACAACTGCGTAGTTTCTAAACAACTGCCTAAAACAAATGCGTGGATTTTGAACAAATGCGCCAGTTTCGGATAGAAACACCAAAAAAACCTGATAAATGCACAAAAATTGAGACAGATGGGCTAAAACCTCAAAATGAGTGCATTTTTCTGACAGGACTTCGCACATGCAAAATGAGAATGAAAATATGATGAAAGCGAAAGGCAAAAAGGTACATATTGGGGCATCAATGTCTGAAGGCATTTTATACTCTCGAACGAGCTCAGAACGATGTGGGGCAACCTCAAATCTAGGCATTCTCCCTCAACAACTGACAAAATGTGGAATCTTAAGACAAGAATTAACAAATGGAACCAAGCACAAATGATCCAATTTGAAGACAAATTTCCTATATAACACCTCAAGGAAACCCTAATTTCATCAAGGAAACCTTAATTACACTTAGGAAATATTCCTATTTACAAATTAGAAGCTCTAAATGAAAAATGATGCACATTAACATAGAATATTCCATCTGAAAATATTGAAATGACAATACAATAGTGTCAAGAGCCTGACCTTAAAGCTTGAAATTTTCGGTCAACCTCTTAAGGGGGAGCACAGAGTCCTACCATCATTCCACTGAACACTAGGGCATAATTTTTTTTCAAAAAACTTAATCTTTAAAATAGAATCTTTGAAACAAAGCAACCAATACTTTGTATCAAAGAGTAGCACAAAGTCCTACCATCATTCCCCTGAACACTGGGGCATAGTGGAGCATAATTTTTTTTCAAAAAACTTAATCTTTGAAACAAAGCAACCAACACTTTGTATCAAAGAGGGGAAAAATGTAGACATGTAAAAATGACTTGACACCTATCACACAACCTCGAACGACATCAAACAACACTGAACAACATCGAACAACCTCAAACAACGTCAAACGATATGGAACATCATATCTGATCATCTCAAAATGACTCAAAATCATCCCGTAACATCTCAGAATGACTCAAAATCATCCTGCAACACTTTAAAATGACTCAAAATCATCCCATAACACTTCATAAATGACTTAGAATCATCCTGTAACACTTTAGAATGACTCAGAATCATCCTGTAACACTTCAAAATGACTCAGAATGATCCCATAACATCTCAAAATGACTCGAAATCATCCCGTAACACGTTAGAATGACTTAGAATTATCTTGTAACACTTGAGAATGACCCATAATCATCCCGTAACACTTCATAATGACTCAGAATCATCCCATAACACTCTAGAATGACTCATAATCACCTCGTAACACTTCAGAATGACTCATAATCATCTCATAACATCTTGAAATGACTCAGAATCATCCCGTAACAGTTCAAAATGACTCAAAATCATCTCGTAACACCTCAGAATGACTCAGAATTATCCCGTAACACCTCATAATAACCTCAGAATCATCCCATAATGTCTTGAATCATCTCAGAATCACCCTGAAATAGTTTGGAATCATCTTGTAATGTCTCGAATCATCTCGCATCATCTTAGAACATCTCAGAATTATCTCGTAATGTCTCAGATCATCTCAAAACCATACCACAACGTTCTTACATCACACCACATCGCATCACATCAAAATGACATCAAAAACCCTAATTCCTCTATTAATTGAATAATACAACATTATTTAATTAATTCACTTTTTCATCATTTCAGACAAATTTAATAAATTTCATTTATTTAATAAAGTCCCCAAAACCCTAATTCCTCTATTAATTAAATAAAACAACATTATTTGATTAATTCACGTTTCATCATTTCGACCAATTAAATAAATCTCATTTATTTAATAAAGTCCTAATCCCACCTTATTTCGTCCTAATTAATTATATAACGCCAATTATTTAATTACGTTGCTAAATCACCTTATTCCCCTAAGTGGATTAAATTATTAAATAATAATTTAATTACAACACTTTCCCTCTAAAATTTGAATAATTAAATCAAACTATTCAAATCAATTATCAAAAATCAAATAAAAAATAATGCAACTTTGTTTGCAAAATTTAAACTTGATTTGCACATTCAAACTCCAAAAAGTAATTAATTAATTAAATCAATTAATTCATATTCCTCACCCACTTTTTGATTATGTAAATTACGATTGTTGACTCAACAATCTAATTGGTTAACTAATCAATCTATTCTGTTAACTAAAACATCAGATTCCTAACTAAGCCATCACAATCATGACTGGCCAATATATTTCCCAATCACACAAATTGTGCAATCCACTTTGCACAATTCTCTCATGTGTAAATCCTCTCAACACACTCCAACCGTTGATTTGGATATTCTTCAAAACGATCTTGATCATCCATTTCAAATCTCATTTTCTATATTACAAACCTCTCTCCTCACAAAAAAGGGATCGAATAATTAACATACATTGAGCAACAAAGTGCTATCAAGATAATCCTTGAGAGAGCTTCATCCATTGTCTTCGATCAACCAAACACAACAAGCATTCATCCACACTTTGCACACGAACTTTGGAGGCTTCACTGTGATAAGATAAATCAAACATCAAGCAAATACACTCCGCTACAGGATGGTGAAACTATCTTTTGCTTTCAGTTCATATGATAATCAATAGATTCCTTATCATGTTTGCAATAATATAGTTCAATTTTGTATGTGTAGGAGTTTTTAGATTTTAGATTTAAGCATTTTGGCTGTAGATTAGATTTCTTCGTCAAATTGCTCTAATGTCCCTCTTGGATCATTAATCTAATGTCCTTATTCCACCTCACACACTAACATAATGGTAGCAGGCTGAGGCATAGCCTTCAGCCTAGGCCACATCAGAATATTGTGAACCCTGATTGGGGTCTCTTTCCCCTTCGTTGAAGGGTTTGAAGCATCCTTAGTTGGCTCAAGGAATTTGGAAACCATCTTAGAGCCACTAGACTTGTGCTTATGGTTCATAACCATGGTCCATTTCTCATCAAGTTTGGCAACAATTATTCTTTGGACAAGGCATTTCAGATTCCCACGATAGAGGAGTATGAGGCACTGCTAAAGGGCAGTCCTTGATCTTGTGGTATGTGGATTGACATCTATAACATGTGTTCAAAAGATTAAAATAAGTGACCTTTTGGGTATGATGGAGAGCTCCAATTTGAAGGTCAATGGAGTCCTTCAAATCTTGTGAAAGGTCCACTTCAACACAGACCCATTTATGGGGTTGGGCCTGGGAAAACCTATCGGCCTCAATATAAATGACCTTCCCTAGAGAGGACGTAATATGACTCAAAAAATGCACACAAGGCAAGGGAAATCCAAGAAATTCAATCCAAAATGGAACCCACAACATAGTGTCATCCGAGATGACGAATTCTCAGGTCCACGATTGGAAAACCAATAGAGAAGACTTTACATACCAGGGCCCATGATTCAAGATTCCCTGAACATGGCTGACCTTCGCAAAGCAGAAAAGAAAAAGCCTTTGGTTAAACTTTGGACCATATCAAGGCAGACCCCATGAGGGACCTAGGCCTTTTGGACCCATTATTTAAGCACACTTTCAAGGGGAGTCCTCCCAAAAAAATACCCAACTAGAGTATGTTTCTCAAGCCATTGACAAGAAGAATCAAATTCAGGAAAAGGTAAAACCACATTAGACGGGGAGTCAAAAGACTTTCCTCATGAAACACTTTCATAACAAATTTTTGGGGTCATTTTTCAGAGGAGGATCCATTGAGAAAAATTGTTTAACTGCCAACACCAACAAGAATTGCTGGGTTAGAGCCAGTTGAAGGCATATTAAAACAAAAAAACCGTAGTAAATGTGGTCGTACACATAGGAAAAGAGAAAAATCTTGCGCCAATGGCACAATATGACACAAGAGGGGAAAAAGATGACCGCAGACACAAGAAAACCCTAGCAGAGCTCATACACCGACTCCCTCACCCACATCATAGTCATAGTCCTAAGAAATTTGAGTTTAAAACCATATTGCCTTTCAATTTTTTTATGAAATTCATAAAGATATCAAGAACTTGATTCTTACTTTGAAGAAAATAGATCCAAGTTCTTCTAGAAAAATCATCAACAAACGTAAGTGTTACACCCCAATTTTGTATTTACTATTTACTATTACTATGTAGGGTAAATGTGAATGTAATTTGAATTCTGAATGAGAATAAATTATTCTTGCACTTTTTTTATCAATGATTTATGAATGAATGTTATTTCATTTAATGATATGTGAAGAAATGCATATATGTGAAATGGATAGTTATTGAATTGAATATTCTAACTATGGAGAAGTATTATGTGTAATGCATATTTTGGTTGAACAACTGACTACCATGGGAATGTGTTAGTTGATGTAGGTATATGTTCACCCTCTAGGTGCAAGGGGAAGTGTCACTCAAGAGAAGATCTTGTTCGGGAAACCAGTAATGTAACCTATCCAATCTTACACACACACTCACAGTAGAGTGGTTGAGTCAAGTTATTGTGTTGGGAATCAGTAAGTCATCCTTAGTATGTGTGTTTGCAATACTAAGGGTCTTGATTACTATTGAATGCATGCTTGGGTGATGTTTATCTATGTAGAGCTTATAATTTCTTCCTTATATTACTATGCTTGTATTGATGAGTTGAACACATGTAGAATGTATGTATATGTATACATATGCATGTTGATGATAGTCCATACGCATAAAGGAACACATACATACGAGTACATAGGTAGATGTACCTATGCACACTTATGAATGAGTTTCTTGTGAGCATGGAGCTATCAAATGGACAACAAGACATGAATGTGTATATGTACAAATACATCACACGTTTGTTCCCTATCAACACAATAGTAATTGTGTATGTGCTTAGTGTGCAATCAAATGTTTATATATATATATATATATGTATATATGATATTATGAGAGAAAGGGGATTCAATACTCATGAGTTCTCTTCATTCAGAGACCCTCACGGGGTGAACTTCCCTAAACTACCTCAAAGGACAATGAAGAGAGTTCTATAACTAGAAAGAGAAGGTCACAGAGATTCTCAGGACAAACTGTCAAGTTCTCGGCCTAAGGATGTTAGTGCAGAATACGAACAACAACGCAACGCGTTGGCATCCCCGAGACATGCTGGCATCTCGTACGGATTAGAGAGTGAGTTTATCTCATAAAATAACAAAGTGACTACTTCTACTCCGATTGCTGAGAAATTATGGGAAGTGATAAAGTAATAGAATCTGATAGAAGCAGAATGAAGTGAAATAGAAATGATAAAGACAAGGAGAAGAAGGGAGAGGGAATTCTTACGACCGTGTGATTGATGAAGTCTCTAACTCATGAATGTCTTCAAAACCTGCACACAAGAGAGAGAGAGAGAGAGAGAGAGAGAGAGAGAGAGAGAGAGAGAGAGAGAGAGAGAGAGAGAGAGTTGGGGCTGTATAGGGGTTTGCCTCAGTCAAACCCCTGTTTTGGTGTTCCCACCTCCATGAACAACCAGATAGAAAGAGAGAAAAGTATGAAATGAATTAAAGTACACAAAAGAACTACAAAACATTGTTATGCTACTCAACCAAGTAATAGAGGAGAGGAGTGAAAGCTTACCACCTCCGCCCAAAGCACTCAAGGCTAGTGGGGGAGAAAATGAGAGGAACTCAAGCCTCTACTACCGTGGTGTTTCGTTCCACACTTGCTCTATTGAAGTGATGGAGTGTTGATGTTGCTATTTTGAAGTGTAAAGTGATACTTGGGATGGTGAAAAAGCTGCTTGGAGCTTGTGAAGAGAGAGAGCTAGAAAGGATGGAGAGGTCCAAAAGATCCCAAAGATGAAAAATGGAAGCAAGAATAGTGAATATGAAGGAAAGAGGGGAGAAAACAGCCATATTCGGGTCGGTCGGCCAAAGAGGGCATTACAAATTGACTCCCAATGGGAATGGTAACACCTCTGCAGGCTCCAGATGCGGGAATCTATCAGGGACGTTAGCACACCGCACAAACGTCTACATGTCGTGTGGGCATCCTAGATAGAAATGCGTCCACTGACGCTCCAAACAAGTGCCAAGTGGAATGAAGCAAGTGGGCTTATGTGGAATTTCACCTTCGAATTTGGTTTTCTAAAGTGTAAGGGGGTAAAAGGGAATTTTCTTTAGGGGTGCAAATTCATGTTGATAAATTTTTCCCCCACTTTAGTGAGCACGAGTACAAATGAGTTCTTCAGTAAAGTAGAGTAGAGAAGTAGTAAGGTTAGAAATGCATACTCGAACCATCGAGGAAGCATAACATGATTTGGAAAACCTGAGAGTGTGGGACAAGAAAAGGACTTCATAACTCTACAAAACTATGAAGTTGAAGAAAGAAAGCACCTCACAGACTTGCATACCTGGAAGGAAGGTATCCTCCAAGAACTCTCACATGAAGGAAACCAAGAAAGCACCTTACAGACCTGCAAACCTACAAGGAAGGTATCCTCCAAGAACTCTCACATGAAGGAAACCAAGAAAGCACCTTACAGACCTGCAAACCTGCAAGGAAGGTATCCTCCAAGAACTCTCACATGAAGGAAACCAAGAAAGCACCTTATAGACACACAAACTTTCTAGGAAGGTATCCTCCAAGAACTCTCACATGAAGGAAACTAGGAAAGGACCTTACAGACCCACAGACCTGTAAGGAAGGTATCTCCCAGGAACTCTCACATGAGGGAGACTGAGCAGAGGGGTTTTGCGGAGTCAGAGATGGCGACATGTTTACTCGCAGATAAAACACATTAGGAAGCGACCGTGCAGGCCAGTGAATGGACAATGACGTAGACCACACTAAGTTGCAAGAATTTCAAAGGGGTCCCTCGAGAACCCTTCAAAAGGAAGGAGGGTCCACTTAAGGGATGCACTGTTTGAAAAGTGAAGTCTAGTCGGGCTCCCCCCCAGCTAGATGCAAAGATAGGTCTGGACGGGCTGCCCCTGAACTAGATGCAAAGAAGTGAAATCGGTCTAGTTGGGTTGCCCCGAGCTAGACGTGAAGATGTGAAACCGGTCTAGCTGGGCTACCTCTAGGCTAGACCCCATAGAATTCATTCAAGAGAAAATATTTCAAAGAGGTCCCTTGGGAACCCTCCAAAAGAAAGAAGGTCCACTCAAGGGACACTACATTCAAAATATAGACAGAAGGGAGGGATCCTTAGAAGGACACACATCCCCAAAAAAGGTTGTCACTACCCCCAATGTATAGGGGAGGAGAACTGTGCAAGATGCTTAGAACAAGACAAAGGTAAACCTCGATATCACTTGTCATTTGAAAGAAGAGATAGGTGCATCAACAAACAAATGAGTGATGGCACCTGAATCATGAATTCGTTGTATTTTATCCTTCAAGGCCTTACATTCACTAGTGGAATGGCTAGGCACTCGATGGTATGCAAAAAAAGAATGTTTTTCATGATTATGCTTGTGAGATTTCTTGCATGTAGGAGGAGGAAGAGTAATTAAATGAGATTTTAGAAGCTACAACAAAATATGCTCTTGCTCAAACAAAGGATAAGGATCAGGAAGCAACCCTTTCTCTCTTGCGGAGAAAAGTTTGACTTCTCACAAGAAGAAGAAGACACAAAGATATAAGACAAAGGAGGATGGACCAATCTACGAGAATGAGGTTGAGTGGACATCACATCAATGTTCAACTGTGGTTTTTGCTTAGATTGTTTATTCGAGAAACCAAGCCCCAAGTTACACTTACGAGGCACAAATTTAATAGGGACCTGGATGCCTTGTTCATTATGCCCATAACCTTTACTCTCATAGCCATACTTAGAGATGAGCCTAAAGTCGGGGCCATAACATGTTTACAAATCTTGAGAAGAAGGAGGATATTCATAGAGAGCATTATTGCAACAAGGCGAAATATACTCTTCTACGGCATCATCACCATACTTTTTGATAGGGCTGTCAGTATTATCCTCCTTAGCAGAAGCGTAATCGTCCTCCTCAGAAGGAGGATCAACACTAAGGACATTACAGTTCGCATTCACATTACCCCATGATGCAAAAGACTGATCATCTTTGACAATAGGTGTGAATGATGTTACCGAAGGGTCTAAGTAGACCGAGTTGACTTTGAATTCCTAAATGAAGGAATTTGTAAAGTCTAAAGGACCCCAATCATCACCAAGACACACATTCCTTTGAGAAGAGGTAGAAGGAATAGACCTAAGGTTTCTCGCTTCAAAAGAATCTTCCTCAGGGACATTTATCTCAAGGGAATCCTTTGTAGTAGGTATTGCTAGAGTAAACATCGATACATTGGAACACTGAAGGAATAAGAGTAGGCACAAATGAAGCTTGACCAACAATTGCCATCTCACACAAGTGCATAGCATCAGGGTCAACCTTAACTATGACCACTTTATTATTAGCAATGAACTTAATTGATTTATGAAAGGTAGACAAGACTGCACCCATAGCATGAATCCATTGTCTACCAAGAAGCAGGTTATATGGTAGCTTCTTTGACATAACATGTACAAGGGTAGGTACAATAATGAGTCCCAACCTCAAAGGCAAGACTATCGTGCCTAAAGGTTTTTGATTGACATTATCAAACCCACGAATGTCAAAAGAAGAAGTGTTAATAGAAGATGGATCAATATTAATCTTAGGCAATAGATCAATGCTACATACGTTAAGCGCTAAACCAGTGTCAACGAGAGTGCGTCTAATGCAAATCTTATTAATATTGACTATAATCATTAAGGGATCTTCTTGCCTCTGTAATTTTGGAGGCAGAAGCTCTTGTGGATAGAACGTAATATTCGGTGAATCCACACGAATATATGCTAACAATGCATCAACATCTGTTGGCCTATCGGAAGAAGGAAAGAGGATCTTTTGAAAGGATTCCTAAAGAATTCCTTGATAAACCAAAGTAGACTGAAGCAAGTCCCATAGTGAGATCTTAGCCGGAGTAACTCGAGGTTTCTCGACAAGATCGTGATCATCAAGTGCTTTAGTTGTAGGTTCAGGTGCCTGAACAAGGCTTAATTATTTATTAATTCTAGTATCATAGGTACAAGCTACCACTCTATAAGAGGGAGCATTAGAAAGATCAAGGGAATTACTATCAAATGGAACACCATCAATAGAACAAACCCTTTTAGAAGGAGGACTAGCTGGAGTAGCATAAATGATCGGTCTCTTAGGTCTTCGAGGGGCAGCAGAGACATAGATTACATTTACAGAATCATCACAACTAGTAGAATAATTATTCAAATACATATTCTCAACATCGATCCAAAAAAGATCAAATGTGGAAGGATATTCATCATGCACCAATGCATCATCTCTAGAGGAGAGTGCATTGGAATAGATTATAAATTCTTCACAAATGTATCATCTCTAGAAGAGAGTGCATTGGAATAGATTATAAATTCTTCACAAATGCATCATCTCTAGAAGAGAGTGCATCAGAATGATGCATCATCTCTAGAAGAGAGTACATTAGAATGAATAGAAGGTTCATCATTCACAAATACATCATCTCTAGGGGAGAGTGCATCAGAATGAATAGAAGGTAGAGTGACATTAAGAAAGGTATCAATGATTTCATCTTCTTGCAAAAAGATATCCTCTAAAGCAAGAGGAATCTCATGAGAAGGATCAAAGATACAAAAAGACATGGGTAAAGCCAAGTCACCATCACATGCATGAAATGGAATATCATTAACATTTTGAACAAATCTAGATACACAACCAATAAAAGAAGATATTAAATCCATTATGATTTTTTTGGTATTTTCTACGTTTTAGTAATTTGCATTTTCAGAGGTCTTCAGAGCAGAATTAGGGTTCGAAACTTGCATTAGTCCTTAAAACTTGACTATGAAAGGCACTAGTATTTTAGGGACTGAACTAGTTCTCTAGAAGACCTTTCCAATGGTGCAAACGGTTCTGAATTCCGAGCACCGAGTCAAAATTTATGACCCTACCAAGTAGGGGTAAATAAATTCCTAGTTTTTCGAAGAACACTATTCTTCATGTCGAGTTCACCAAAATGTGAGAGAAGGGGGATTCACTACTCATGAGTTCTCTTCATTCAGAGACCCTCATGGGGAGAACTTCCCTAAACTACCTCAAAGGATAGCAGAGAGAGTTCTAGAACCAGAAAGAGCAGGTCATAGAGATTCTTAGGATAAACTGTCAAGCTCTTGGCCTAAGGATGTCACCGTAGAATGCAGATGACAACACGACGTGCTGGTGTCCCCGAGGCACGCTGACGTCTCGTACAGATTAGAGAATGAGTTTATCTCAGAAAACAACAAAGTGACTACTTATACTCCGATTGCTGAGAACTTTTGGGAAGTGATAAAGTAATAGAATGTGATAGAAGTAGAATGAAGTGAAATAGAAATGATAAAGACAAGGAGAAGAAGGGAGAGGGAATGCTTACAACCATGTGATCGATGAAGTCTCCAGCTCATGAATGTCTTCAAAACCTGCACATGAGAGAGAGAGAGAGAGAGAGAGAGAGAGAGAGAGAGAGAGAGAGAGAGAGAGAGTGTGTTGGGGCTGTATAGGGGTTTGCCTCAGTCAAACCCTTGTTTTGGTGTTCCCACCTCCACAAACAGTTGGATAGATAGAGAGAAAAGTATGAAATGAAGTAAAGTACACAAAAGCACTACAAAACAGTGTTATGCTACTCAACCAAGTAATAGAGGATAGGATTGAAAGCTTACCACCTCCACCCAAAGAACTCAAGGCTAGTGGGGGAGAAAATGAGAGGAACTCAAGCCTCTACTGCTGTGGTGTTTCGTTCCACACTTGTTCTATTGAAGTGATGGAGTGTTGATGTTGTTGCTATAGAGTGTAAAGAATTGCTTGGGATGGTGAAAAAGCTGCTTGGAGCTTGTGAAGAGCTAGTGAAGAGAGAGAGCTAGAAAGGATGGAGAGGTCCAAAAGATCCCAGAGAAGCAAAATGTAAGCAAGAATAGTGAATATGAAAGAAAGAGGTGAGAAAACGGCCATATTCGGGTCGGTCAGCCAAAGAGGGCATTGCAAATCGACTCCCAATGGGAATGGTAATGCCTCTGTAGGCTTTGGATGTGAGAATCTATCAAGGAGATTAGTGCACCACATAGACGTCTACGCGTTGCACAAACATCCTAGACAGAAACGCCTCCACCGACGCTCCAAATAGGTTCCAAGTGGAACGAAGGCAGTAGGCTTATGTGGAATTTCACCTTCGGATTTGGTTTTGTAAAGTGTAAGGGAGTAAAAGGGAATTTGTGTTAGGGGAGAAAAGTCATGTTGATATAGATATACATATATCCATATATATACATTTATCGATACACGCATATGTTTGGCAACAAACATGCCCATACAAATGTATCAATATATGTACACATACGTATACATGTATATAGAGGAATATATATATGTACACAATCAATATAATTATTGAATGTTAACTTGTTCATATTCATTTGTATATCGAATATATACATACTTTATTGACATGAGATATACATATTAACATATATATACATATACATATATATTTATGTGTGATATTATTGATATACATATATATGTATATGTACATAAATGAATATATATTTATATAGAAATATATGCTTGGAGATAGATTAACATATGCAATGCTTAGAGGCCAATTTGTATATAACATATATAAAGCATTTAAAGGTCGAATATAACATATATTGGCATTGAATAAAGGTTGAATTACATGCTATGTATTGCACAACAATATGGTCGATATGGATAGTGAAGCATAGTCAATACTATGGAAATGCATTTTGGAATTATTAAACATTAAAATTACTCAACAATGAATGCTTTTATATAAAGCGATGAAATTGATACCAACTACAAAATAAAGTAAAATTCATGAGAATAGGAAACACGTGTAATAAGATGTGAATTGGTCAAAGCACCAAATAAATACGCCATCTTTGAAAATTAACTCATTTTTGTTGTGTTGCTCAATAAATTTGTGACTAAGTTGACACATAATGAGTGTTTCCTATAGAATGAAGACCGTTTCAAAGGGTAAAACCATGCCAAAACAATAGGGAGAATGGTTGCATACTTGGTGCTAGAATATGAAGTTCTATTTGTTGTAAAAGTCCATCTTTGATGCAATTCGACTGTCATCATTTTAACATGAGAACAATTGAATAAGTCTCTTGCTGTTGTCAAATAAATGGGTCAACTTGTAGCTTCTCATGCTAAGTTTGTGTTTATTTTGTTTCCACCTTTTAAGCTAAGTGAAGTGAGTCGAATTGCATGGATTAACCTGTCATTTTGCATGCCTTTTCTATAGGCTGCAATGTCTCCTTTTTCTATATAAATAGAGAGGTTAGTGCTCTCATTTGGGACACACTTCTCATTATACAAAATTATTTTGCAAATTTACTCTACTACATTAATCTGCGAGAGTTGAGAGATATTTAGAGAAAGTGAGAACTACTTTGTGAGAGTGCTACATTATTTGAGTTAGAGTCTTGCTTTGGGTTGATAAAGTGAATCTAGGAAGCTGATGTAGAAGGTTGAGCATCAATTCAGTAAATTGGTTAAGCATAATACAAGCAAGTGGATATAATCTTCCTTTATTTGTCTTCATTTATGAAAGATTGAATTTTGAATGCTTTGTTTGAACTACTTGAGATTTCTTGCACTAGGGAAACATAGCATTTGCTTTGGAAAGGAAAAAGAAGTTGTTTATGATTTTTAGTGAAAGTGTTTGTAATTACTCCATAATAGAAATTTCTTTTGTCATAGGTATTGTTATACTATATATGATTAAACAAGGATATCTTAAGGGTTATTCATAGCTAAAGATATTTGATTATACTAGATAGCTAGTGGGTTACTCTTGGGATTGATTATCCATTGAAGGGAGGGAACTTGTTTAAATTATTTGTGAGTAGAAATATCATAGAGTTTGTGGGAAAGGGAATAGGATGTTTCTAGGGTTAAAGATTACCCATATGAGGAAATACCTATGCATAGATTATAGTGTCTAAATTCAAGTTGAGCTTGAGTAGTGTATGTGAGTAGGATGACAATCACTTGAAGTGCTGAGTGAGAATTTTTTTCCCAAAGTAGTGTGATTGCCTTTGACTACACCATCAATTCATCATGATCCATTTATTTGCATGCTAGTCCTATATTTTGGGTTTACAAGTTCTTATCATGTAAGACACAACACTAAGCTTAGTTGGTTGTTGTTACTTGGTTACTCCACCAATCTCTTCATCAAAGGGTAGGTCCATCTATCAAATGATAGATGTGCAGGGGACTACATGTGAGTCTATGGTTAGCATAAAAGTGCTTGATTGATGCTTCTCCTCCTTAGTAGGTGATACAAAGACCAAGATTTGAAAGGAGGATCCTGGACCATCTATATCTATTGCTTTGAAGCTCAGTTGAGCTATGTATGTACTTGAATACATTCTTGGAATGTTGTAATTTGTGAAATTATATTGAAAATTGAATCCATGTTGATTATGTTGTGACATCTATGTTCATTTGTTCTCATTAAAGAAAATGTATATTTTTATTTCAATGGTTAGTTCCATAGTTTATTTACTTGCAAAGTGAAAATTTATGAAAAATTACTTTTGTGAATGGTTGACATGTTAGATGTGGTATCAAAGCTATCAGGTTTAGCTTTGGAACTGATGAGCTCATAATTCTTTCCATCTAACATTATCTAATGTTTGGAATTCTTGTTCCAAGATGGTGCATCTTAGGTTAACAGCTAGAAAGTTAGTAATCAGGAATGAGCGTTACCTAAAGGACAAGAAGGAAAGATAGGCCATCGCTAGAACAATTGAGGGTACCAACAATGAAAATGCCATCTAGTTAAGCGACACTAAAAAATTCAACCACACACTTTCTCAAATCGGTGATGTGAAGAGAAAGATGAAGATGGAAGCCAAGTAGAACTACCTACCTTCCATCTCACTAGAGAAGTCTAAATCTTTATCACTTTCTAGGGATATGCCTTCGAAAGGGAGTATCAATCTGTCATTTATTTTTAGTGACCCTAGAGTTCTTCCAATGGCAGAAGTAATTGTAATTTCCTTGAGCAATGAGTTTGAGGGTTATGTACCTCAAAACTATGTATCTGATGACAAATTTGAAAGTTATTATCTATTCTGGGATATGTATGAACAAATGAGCAATGAGCAACAATCTCAATCTGTAGGGTATACTCAATTAAGTTATGTGTCAAAAAGTGAATCTAAGGGATACTCTCCACTCGACTATCTGAATAGTCACTCCATGTAATCAAAAGGATATCGAGATCCTTGAAAAATGAATAAGATTGAATGTTTATCAAAAATCTTGTGCTTAAGTCTTATGTGGAATTCCTTATGTGCGATTGATAACTCATTTTAATATTTTTCATAAGATAATTGATAACATGATTAAATCTAATATGGATGAACCTTCAGGTAGAATCCATTCTTGCAAATATGGTGAGAACATGAACCAATCCTGGCGGAAGCCAAAAAGTTGGGCAAGGACCAGTAGGAGTTGAAGCTAGATTGGACCAAATCTTAGCAAGGTTGGAAAACCTAGAGAAAGAAAGAAGGGTAAAGGATAAAGTTGAGAAGGAAGTTCCAAATAATGAGGATGAGGGAGAAAAAATATTCTCACGAATGTGATCAAACTCATGATCATGAGAGAGATAAATCACCTTCTCTATATGAGGAAACTAATAAGAAGTGTATGGCTTCTGAACTCACTAAAAATATGAAGAAAATTACCCCACCCAAGTTTGAGGGAAGCACCAACGAAGATGAAGTTGAGGCTTGGTTAGTCCAAATGGAGAAGTATTTTGAAATTCAAAATTATACTGAGGTCCCAAAGTAGCATGAGGAGCATACCAGTTAGTAGGAGAAGCCTCTAACCAGTGGATGAATAAAAAGATTGAACTCAATCTTAACTCATGGAAACTGACATGAAGTGAATTTGTTGAAATTTTACATAAGAGATGGTTACCCCAAGTCTATTTTGACCAGAAACTCATGGATTTTCAGAGTTTGAGACAAGGTGAGATGACAATTAATGAGTATTGGGAGAATTTTACCCATTTGTTGTGTTATGTTCCTATGTACCAGAAGGATGAACACTTTCTTATAAGAAAGTTCATCATGGTACTTAATAGTCAGATCAAAGGAGAGGTAGATGTTCACGGTCCAGCTACTATGGATCTTGTGTATGAGAAAGTGGTTAAATAGGAGTAGAAGATCAAAGCTATCTCCATTCACCAAGAAAAAAAACCGCAAGAAGATTACGAGAGTTCAAGACAAACCAACTCCAAAGAAGGTGGAAGTTGTGAAAAATGTACCAAATCAAGGAGAAAAAGGATCCCGTACTAGTGGAAAATAATCAAGAAGGTAATGTAAGAGGAATGGTTCTAGTGGTGGGAATACCAACAATATTGGTGGAAATGCTAGCAATTTTGGAGAACCCGTGAGGAATAAAGGACTGGCTATTGGATGTTTTACATGTGGAGGAGACCACTATGCTAATCAATGTCCTAATAATGCTTCCAGGTCACAATCTTATGGTAATCCACTACCTACCTAGCAAACGGTGTTCCAAAAAAGATACATGCAGCTGTGGATGATCAGCAAGCGGAGTATCAAGGGACTCCAGTTATTTTGTTTGGCTTACCCATTTCTATACTTATAGATACTGGTGCAACTAAGAATTTCATTTCACCTAGAGTAGCTAAGAAGATATCTAGAAAAGTTGGTTACATGGAAAATTCTTGGGATGTAGAGTATGCAAACCAGACAAGAGCAAAGGTAGAACAATGTTTGTTCGAAGTTAGGATAGAGCTACCTTATTTTTCTATAGAAGTGAACCTATATGTCATGCCTTTAGGATCCTATGATGTTATCCTAGGTATGAATTAGTTATGGAGACATAGATCTAAGGTAGATCCCCATGCTAAAATAGTAGAATGCATAGATGATCTTGGTAATCAAGTGAATTTTCAAGGGATACCTAAAGAGGTCAAGGTTCATCAAATCTCAACAATAAAATTGTTAAGGGCTAAGAAGAAAGGGTGCAAACTCTTTATAGTCAAGATGGAAAAACTTTAAGAAAATCTTGATGACTTGGAATCACAGAGCTTCCAAGAGATGGAAGATGGTGAAACGAAAGAAACTAGAATGTCAGCTATGGAGAGGTATCATATATTGAGATAGTTTTAGGTTACCACCGAAGAGGAATTTTGACTTTTCAATTGATATAGTTCCAAGATCCAAAATTGTTTCCAAGGTACCTTATAGAATGAAGACAACCAAGCTAATGGATTTTAAAGAATAGTTGGATGAACTGTTGTCTAAGGGGTTGATAAGACCAAGTGTATCACCCTGGGGAGCACCTATAATCTTTGTGAAAAAGAAGGATGGTACTTTGCATTTGTACATAGATTATCACATTCTTAACAAAGCTATGGTAAATAATAAATACTTGTTACCACACATTGATGATCTATTTTATCAAATGAGGGGAGCTACCATATTTTCTAAAATAGATTTGAGATTTGGATACCACTAGTTGAGAATTAAGGATGAAGATCTTTAAAACTGCATTCAGAATCAGATATGAATACTATGACTTTACAATTCTACCCTTTGGTTTAATGAATGCACCACAACATTTATGAACCTTATGAACAATGTATTTAGGGATTTCCTAGATAAATTTGTCTTAGTTTTCCTAGATGACATTTTGATTTACTCAAGGAATGAAGAGGAACATTGTAGGAATTTAGAGATGGTTCTACAATGAATTAGAGAACATAAGTTGCATGGAAAACTCTCTAAGTGTACCTTCTTTCAAAAAATAGTACGTTATATTAGACATGTGATTTTAGCAGATGGAATTTTAGTAGATCCAGCTAAGATCAAGGCTGTGTTTGAATGGCCAGTACCCAAGAATGTATCTGAGGTTAGAAGTTTTATGGTTCTAGTAGGATACTATAGAAAGCTTGTTGCAAATTTTTCTAAGATAGCCTTTTCGATTACTTCTTTACAGAAGAAAGGAAAGAAGTTTGAGTGGACAAAGAAGTGTCAAGAATCCTTTGACCTACTCAAAGAGAAATTAACTACCACACCGATTTTGAAAGTACCAGATCCTAAGGGTGACTTTACTGTTATGATAGATGCATCAAGAGACAGCTTAGGGGGTGTTTTAATGCAAGAAGGGAAAGTAATTGCTTATGAATCAAGGAAGTTGAAACCTTATGAGTAGAATTATGCATCACATGATTTGGAGTTAGCAGTTGTGGTTCATGCATTGCAAATGTGGAGGCATTACTTGTTAGGGAAACCCTTTGAATTGAAAATAGATCATCATGGGTTCAAGTATCTATTCACTCAACCTAATCTCAATGCTAGACATAGAAGATGGTTAGAGTTAATATCTAATTATGACTTTAATATCAGTTATATTAAAGGGAAAGAAAATTAGGTTATCGATGCCTTGAGTTGAAGACATCATATTGCTTCAATAGTGACCATTCAAACTAACTTTAAAGGACAAGTGTTGCAAAAATGTAAAGAGGACGAGTACTATTTGCAAGTTAAACAAGCACTCACTAGCAATCTGCAAGATGATATGTAAGAAGGTTTTCATTTTGAACCTACTGGACTACTTAGGCATAAGGGGAGAATATATGTACTTGACTCAAAAGAGTTAAGAAATATGGTATGGAAAGAAGTACATGAAGCACCATACTCTAGACACCCTGGTGTGAAAAAAATGATGGAAGATGTTAAGCCATTATATTTTTGGAAGGGAATGAAAGGAGATGCTTCTCAGTTTGTGACTAGGTGTCTTGAATGTCAAAGGGTGAAAGCGGAGCATCATCATTTTGTAGGCTTGTTATACCCACATGATATACCTACGAGAAAGTGGCAAGTCATGAGTATGGACTTTGTGCAAGGATTGCCTATGTCAAGAAATAAGCACAATGCCATTCTTGTCATTGTGGATAAGCTTACCAAAGTGGCACATTTCATACCTGAGAATCTAACTGATGGATCTCCTATCATAGTAAGGAAATTTGTGCAAGAAGTGTTTAGGTTGCATGGGATTCCTAAGAAGATTATCTTAGATAGAGATGCATGAGTCACTTCTAGGTTTTGGAAGACCTTTTTTTTTGCACTTGGGACTCAACTGAATATTAGCTCAGCATATCATTCAAAAATGGATGGACAAATGGAAAGGGTGAATCAAGTATTGTAAGACCTAATTAGAATGTATTTCAAGGATCAAAAATACAAGTGGGAATATGACTTGCCTTTAGTGGAATTTTCTTACAAAAATTCTTACCATTCTGTAATAAAGATGGCTCCTTTCGAAGCGTTATATTGTTGAAAGTATCAAACTCCTATAAGTTGGGATAAAATTAAGGATAGAGTAATTCTTGGGCCAAAGATGTTGGCTGAAATGGAAGAGAAAGTAAGAATTGTTGAGCAAACATTGGATGAAGCTAACGATAGACAAAAAGGCTATGCGGATGCTAAGAGAGTGCCCCAAAAATTTTCCATAGGTGACAAGGTGTTGTTGAGAGTAAAACTTCATAAGAGTTCTATTAAATTTTGGAAGTCTTCCAAATTAGCTCCACGTTATGTAGGACTTTTTGAGATTATTGAGGAAGTGAATCTGGTAGCTTACCGAATTGTGTTGCCACTAGCTCTTGCCAGGATGCATAACATCTTCCATGTGTCTTACCTAAAGAAGCATATATCAGGTGCTAAGCATGTGATTGATTGGAATGCTTTATAGGTACAGGACCTGTTATGCCTTGCATAACCACCCCATCTTTTGCCTTGGTCAAAATGGGTCCCCCTTTTGTTCTTCTATCCTTGGTTGCTTTTTCAACAAAGTTTGGAGTTTGTTTTCTCCAACACTTTGTTTTTATTTTGTTGTTCTGTCGGAACCGGAACCATAACGAAATTAGGTTTAAAACTTGTTTTAAGGATTCCATTCCGATGCCAGTCTTGGCTGTCTTTTCATTAGTCTTTTAGGTTTGTCTTTGCTAGAGCTGGAGCCAGAGCCGAAGTGGATGTTAATTCTGAGGTTTATTCATAAGTCTCGAATTTGTTCCCATTTTTCCTCCACCTCCACCTTTTGGTTTGTTCGTTTGGACTTAAGATCGGTGATGGGTTTTCTTGTTTCGATCTTCGTGTTTTTATTAGCTTTTTCTTTCCTCTTTCTTCTTTGCTGGTGGAATTGGAACCTGAATCGGAACTCGACTCAAAACTTGGACAAAGTTTTTGAATCAACTTCCATTCCCATTCCGATCCAGCCATTTTGTTTTTTTGTTTGAATTTACTTTAGTCGCATGGTAGTATTTTGCCAGTTCCCTTTGTGATTCTGACTCTGATCTACCACATTTATGGAATTAATTATGGGTGCCATACACATATGAAGTTGCATTTTTAACCTTAATTAATGATTAAATGGATGTTATCATCAATGTTTAAAGATTAAGGATGAACCAAAGCTACGATGGAGCATTTTTGCACATGATTCGATCAAGAGTGAGATAGTTGCATGCGGATTCACATCAAAGGGCTAGCCTATTTGATTGCATTTGGAGGTAGGGTTTATGTTCTCATTTTGTTTGTTTTGCGCTTTGTCTGGTTCAGTCGTTTGTGGTTTGCATGGATTTGTGACTCTTGGTTTTCTTTCGAGTTCATGTTGTTTGTTTTGTTCATATTGTCTTTTGTTTTATTTTTTGGTTTTTGTTTTGTCTTTTTAAGTTTTTGGCTTTTCTCATTTGTTTGTTTCTGTCATGGTTGTTTTCACATTTTAGTCGTGACCGTACCATGATGCCTTGGGTTTTCAGATATGATTCATCTTCTACATTTCGTTTATAGGTTTTGTTGATTTACGGTTTTGCTTAAGGGTCCTTCAGCATAATCGACTTGGTTAGTTTTGAATAGGGTTAAGTTTGTGCCCTAATTATTTTAAGTCGAAAGGTTTATAAATTAGGGTTTTTGTGCATTTTATGTTTAAATTAGAAAATGATGCCCTAGTTACTATGGTTTCCTCTCAGTCATATGGGGATGGTCTTGTACAGTTGTTTTTGAGCCCCCTCGGTTTGTCATGAACTAGTCTTTAGGTTATGATGTCATCCATTATCCTGTTGAAGTTTCCAGTGATGTCATAAGTGTTTTAAGCGAAATCATAATTATAATTGTTCTTGATCTTAAACCTTGATTTGTAGTAAGTATCGGTTACCATTTTCATTCCGTCTCTGACCCTGCTTCCAATTAGAAATAGGCTTTCAAAATATTGTTAACATGGCGCGACCAGAACCAGATTCAAACATAAATTTGAAATTTCTTCATGGTACCAAATCGGTTTCCATTCTGATTATGATTTCGGTTGCCATCCCGACTTCGACTCCGATCCTGCCGTATGGTTTATTGAAAACTCAATGCCTATTTTGGTCCCGACCCCAACAGTGTTTTTAAAGGATACTTTTAAGGATGTCTTCTACTTGGTCCCACCTCTGGTATGTATGGAAGGGTAAGATATCTAATCATATTTTTGTTATACTTTTTATAGATCTAATCTAGGGTTTTTATTACAGGAAAGTAAAAGATGTCAAGAGCATCAAGAGAGACTTCTCAGAGGAGTAAGCCTGGAGAAACTTCAAAGGAAACAACTAAGCCTAAAAAGGCTAAACCCGAATAGCTCCCTTATACCTTGAGGTATAATCATAGGGGTCCTATTGTTACTACTAGCAAAGTGGAATTTGATCGGGGCGATATAACTGACACAAATTTGGGTCCATTTAATCATGAGGAGGTGACAAGGAGAACTCAAAGGATAGTTGAGTTTGGTTTAGCTCACATTACTATCTTTCCTCTATCAATCCAATGTCCTGAGTTGATAATGATAGCAACTGGAGCTTATAATTCGGCCACTAGACAATGTGTTGATTCACAAGGCAATGTTATCATAGATTTGACTCCCCAAATGCTTCAATTTATGTTCAGTGTTCCTGATCCAAAGAATCTTGGACAACTTAATGAGGTAGAAGCTTTAAAGATATATAGCAATCATAAGGAGACCAACAAGGCTCATTTAAATAAGAAATGGTTAAGAACTGAGAAGAAGTCTCTAACAAAGCTTTCAGATCAGCCAAAAAGGGCAGAATTCTACAAAGAAGTTGGAGATATTATAATGATGTTATCTAGAGTCTTTGGAAAGAGAGATGCTTTTCATTTTAAAGAATGAATGTTTCCATTCATTCAAACAATCTTGGATGGAAGGCAACTATTTGATTGGCCTATGATTGTGTCAAAAAGCATACATAATCAAATGATAAGAGTGAGGGGAACTAAGAGTTTCTTTATGACCTCTTATGTCATTTATGCAGTAGCAAGGAGAGGCATCTTTCCAGGGTTAAATAGAGTGGGAGTATTAGGAGAAGCTGATGGGAAAAAGAAAGTATGGAATCATTATGACTAGTTGTCCTTGCAGGTCTCTGAATTGCATTATAGAAGAGTCAATGATGCATTTTTGTATGTAGTTATTAACCAACTTAATGGGGATGCAGGATATAGACTGAGCCAGGAGGCTATGGCTTTCATTATAGAGTGGGGTTATTGGTTTATTCAATATCCCAAATTCACTTATTTCAAGCTGGTTGGGTTTGAGGGTCATCCTCACTTGCTGCCTAGGTGTTGCAGCAACAAAATTGTCTTAATGGAGTTTGTTTACCAAGCTTTGGGTGTCAATACAAAGTTTGGAATAAAGCATAAAATAGGTTGTCACAAGTTCCCCATGCAATTGGGTGAATATAGTTGCCCACACCTTGTGGGAGCTAAGGTGGTTTGTAATGAGTTAATGCATTTGAATTTGGGCCTATATACTGCTAGGAAGCATTTTGATCTAAAGAAAAAGATGAATGCCTTGCTTGCTTCAGTCTTTGATAAACATTTCAACCTACTGGGAGATTTCTAGAGTGATCTATAGGATGAATATGACCTCAGGAAGAGAAATTATGAGAGGTTTCATGTCCCACTCATGGTGGAATATGGAGTTAAGGTAGACATTACTGAAACACTATTAGATGATGGTGTAATTTTGGATCCTGTATATGAAGCACAAAATATAGGTACCAAGAACTTAGACCCTATGGATTGGGATGCGAAGGAGACAGTGGATATCAAACAAATAGCCAGACCAGTGTTAGATAGGAGTATCCAATGGGTTGTACTCAGAACCAAAGCTCCTGGGGGTCAAAATTCTAAGAAAGGGAGAGGGTATAAGAGAACCAAGAGGAGAATTCCTCCCAAAGAACCTTTAGAGTTCTTTCCCCTTGACATAGAGGAGTTTGAGCTTGAAGCTTCGGCCCAAGAATTGCCCGCGCCACATGAAGGAGAAGTTCCAATGGGATCGATGCCCTCAACATCAATCATGGGAGAATCATCTAGCCAACTCCCTCCTACAGTGTAGCAAGGTGAAGAAATTCCTAAGGGGACTCTCCATGATGAAGCTGAGACTTTAAAGGAAAAGGAAGCAAAGATGGAGATTCATGGCATGGAAATAGACTCTAATGATACTTTATCAGATAAGGAGACACAAGAGGAGATGCCTCTGGAGGAAACTGAGCATGTGTTGACAAAAGAGGATCAGTGGGCATTATTTGAAGAGGCAAAGAAAGCCTCAGATGCATAGGCACATGCTAAAGTTGTGGCAAAGTAAAAGTAAATAGATGCAAAGGCACAAGCTAATGTAATACTCTAGAAATAGCAGTTGGAGGCCAAGCTAAGAGCTGATGAATTGATCAAGCAACAACAACAAAAGGAGCATGAGCTTAGAACAAAGGATGAAAATGACAGACTGGAAAAGGTGCAAAAGATACATGAGCTGGAAGAAGAAAAGGCCAAGAAAAGAAGAGAAAGAGAGGCCCTTGAGGCCAAGTTTAAAATGATTGAAGAGGCCTATAAGAAAAGAGAAGAAGAATTCCTGCATAAGAGTAATGATGCTGAGGAGCTGGCTAAGCAACAACAAAAAGAGAAGGAAGCATCAGACAAACTCAAGGTCTTGGAAGAGGAAATAAATAAGCTGCTTAAAGAGAAGAGGTTGGAAGAAGAGAGACTGAAAAAGGAGCAAGAAGATAAAAGGATACAAGAGCAAAGAGATAGGGAAGAGGTTGGGCAGCTTGCAAAAGAGAATGCAGAAAAAGAACAAAAAAATATACAGGAGGTTGATTCTCAAACTAGGGTTAATTTACTACAGCCATTATCTTCTACAACTGCTACCTCTTCTTCTATAGTTTTGGCTACTACTCTGAGTATTCCTACTTGGTTGAAGCTTGATCTTGAAAAGAAACAAATAGCTCCTCCACAACCTCTTAATTGGGAAGATATGATGAAGGAGATTGAAAAGGAGAGACCCAAGAAGAGGGCTAGATTTTTTCATTCCACAAGACTAACTGAGGTAGGGGAAATTATTGCAGAATGTGCAATACTAGTAGTGGATAAAGATATGGGAGACATGCAGGTCATTGATTACCAGCTGGGCACTGTCAATTTAGGAAGGCCTACAAGAAACTAGCAGATGAACCTAATTGATGTTGTAGCCTCATCCAGAAAGTCAAGGATGATGAAAGAAAAAAAAAGAAAGGATGAGCTCAAAGCTCAGCTGGATTAGATGCATACCTTTTTGAGGGATGTTTCCGCTCCTAGATCACAACAAATTTCTGCCTTAGAGACACCAGTTTTTCTCAGCAAAAGAGAGGTTGATGATCGGGTGCAAATAAAGAATAAGGCTAGGATGATGGACAGATAAACTTAACCAGGAGGTAGGAGAGGTGTTAGTAACCAGTTTTGAGATCCACAAGGCAGCATTAGAATTAATAGAAGAAATGAAGCACCATACTGAAACGTTGGAAAGATAGGAGGAAGAATATAGAGGATATGTCCAGAGGATAAAAGATATCAATAAATTGCCAAAGTCAACTCTTCTTGAGCAGTCAATCCTTGAGGAAGACAATGCAAACTTCTTGGAAAAAGCCTCTAGCATAATCCGACTCAGATTTGATTTTATATACAAGCATAGGAATGAAATCCAAGATGCTAGTAAGGATTTGAATGAACAACTTGATGAACTAGAAGCTGTTGTAGCTATTCTAGTTAATGTTGATATACCGGTTAAAGAGGGCCTGCCTCTAAGTCAATTAAAAGAGAAATAGGATAATAGATTTCAAGAGGTTATGCAAAAAGAGGATGATGGGGAGGATCTATTATTAGATAGATTGATGGATTTTAGGGAAGGAGTGAAGGCTGCAAGAAAGGAGTTGACTAAATTGAAAGACATGAAGGGGTTTGCCTCCATAAAACTGAAGAGAATTAAATTTGAAGACAGCTGGATTGATGGGTCGGATATAGATATTCTTCAACAGGTCTTCTCCAGTTATGATGAATATAATTTGGAGCAAACTACACAAGAATGAGTTGGCAGTCTATTTTGGGCGCATGAATTTCCCCCCTTTTCTTTCTTTCCTATTTTAGGGCAATCAACGTTGGAACTAGAGATCAGCTAGTCTAAGTTTCTAAGGAGATTTCAATTCCTTGATTAGTGGATCTCAATTTTGATTGAGAGGAATTTAGGCTTTGCACGCCTAGATGTATTTTTGGGTGCCATATTGTAAAGGTCGGCTAATAAGAGTAGAATTAGCCACCTGATAGTAGCAGATAGGAATTTCATAGTTTTAAAAGGATACTTTTTTTTTTCTTTAGTTACAATTGAATATAGAATACACTTTTTACATAGTGTTATGTTGAAATTGAGTTTACTGGATGAGATTAATGAATCATAATCTATCTGTATGCTAGTGAGTTTGCTGAAGCATAAATGTTTCTTATTTGATGAGAATCAATAGAAGGAACTAGATTTCAAAGATTATTTCATTAAATTGTCTATGAATGGAATTTTTATATGTCTATTGATCTATGTTATTAGCAACGAATGAAGAGTTTGTTATTTTTAAATCTTAAAAGGTATTGTGATGAGTAATTGTGATGGTTAAACTAAGCACTGTAGATGCATGCAATGGTATGGATTGTTCTGTAAATTGCATCATGTTATAGTTTTCTTGATCTATTGAAGGAGCATTCGTTGTTGAAAGCATATGTCTGGATATTAGAGAATTTCATTCATGTTTTACTGATTTATGCCTTGACCTATCTTTTTCTATTTATTTAAACCCCCCTTTTTCATTAAGTATAGATTGATGAATCCATTGTTGCTTGCATTCCTTATTACCAACAAAGGCCCCTTGAACATTACAATTGCATGGACCAATTGAGTGACACCAGATAGTTGAGAACCAACTACCAGGACCTTGGGAGTTAGCCTACTATATGTTGTCTTTCTTTTTTAGGAGAAATAGAGTAGAAATATTTTGTTTAACATTGTTTGTGTCATTTTCACCATCAACAGGACCTAGGAGTGGTAACACTCGAGCTCATCAAGGTTCTCGAAACACGTAAGCTTCGCTTGCATAACAGGGAAGTCTTGTAATGAAAAGTCTAGTGGGACTAGTATGCAGAAGACTCTGCCACTTGGGAAGACTATGTTGAGATACAACAAAAGTTTCCTCATGTTTTAGATGCATTTAAGAGTACTTGAAACAATATGGTTTTTTTTATTATTATTTTATGTTACTATATAAAAATCATCAAGGACGATGATTCACAAGGAGGGAGTATGTTACACCCCAATTGTGTATTTACTATTTACTATTACTATGTAGGGTAAATGTGAATGAAATTTGAATTATGAATGAGAATAAATTGTGCCTGCACTTTGTTATCACTGATTTATGAATGAATGTTATTTCATTTAATGATATGTGAAGAAATTCATATATGTGAAACGGATAGTATTGAATTGAATATTATAACTATGGAGAAATATTATGTGTAATGCATATTTTGTTGAATAGATGACTACCATGGGAATGTGTTAGTTGATGTAGGTATATGTTCAATCCTCCAAGTGCAAGGGGAAGTATCACTCAGGAGAAGATCTTGGTTGGGAAACCAATAACGTAACCTATTTGAGCTTACACACACGCTCACAGTAGAATGGTTAAGTCAATTTATTATGTTGGGAATTGGTAAGTCATCCTTAGTATGTGTGTTTGCATTAGTAAGGGTCTTGATTACTATTGAATGCATGCTTGGGTGATGTTTATCTGTTAAGAGCTTATGATTTCTTTCTTATATTACTATGCTTGTATTGATGAGTTGAAAACATGTGGAATGTATTTATATGTATACATATGCATGTTGATGATAGTCCATACGCATAAAAGAACACGTACATGAGAGTACATAGGTAGACGTACCTATGCACACTTATGAATGAATTTCTTGTGAGAATGGAGCTATCGAATGGACAACATGCATGAATGTGTATATATAAATAGATCACACGTTTGTTCCCTATCAACATAATAGTAATTGTGTATGTGCTTGGTGTGCAATCAAATATGTATATATATGTATATATGATATATACATATATCCATATGTATACATGCATTGATACACATATGTTTGGCAAACAAACGTGCCCATACAAATATATCAATATATGTACACATACGTATACATATACATAGAGGAATATATGTATATATATGTACACAATTGATATAATTATTATTACTATGAGAATGTTAACTTGTTGGTATTCATTTGTATATCGAATGTATACATACTTTATTGACATGAGATATATATACTAACATATATATACATATACATATATATATGTGTGTGTGTGTGTACGTGTGTGTGTGTGATATTATTGATATACATATATATACATATATGAATATATATATTTATATATAAATATATGCTTGGAGTTCAATTAACATATGTAATGCTTAGAGTCTGATTTGTATATAACAATATACAAATAATTTAAAGGTTGAATTACATGCTATGTATTGCACAACAATATGGTCGATATGGATAGTGAACCATAGTCGATACTATGGAAATATATTTTGGAATTATTAAATAGAAAAATTACTCAACAATGAATGCTTTTATATAAAGCAATGAAATTGATACCAACTAAAAAATAAAGTGAAATGAATGAGAAAAAGAAACATTTATAACAAGGTATGAATTGGTCAAAGCACCAAATAAATACACCATCTTTGAAAAGCGACTCATTTCTATTATGTTTCTCAATAAAGTTGTGACTAAGTCAACATAGAATGAATGTTGCCTATAGAATGAAGACTATTTCAAAGGGTAAAGCCGCACCCAAATAATAGGGAGAATGTCAGCATACTTGACACCAGAATATGGAGTTCTATTTGTTGTAGAAGTCCATATTTGGTATAATTTGTCTGTCATCATTTTAAAATGAGCACAATTGAATGTATCTTGTTGTTGTCAAATAAATGGGTCAACCTATAGCTTCTTATGTTGAGTTTGTGTTTAGTTTTTTTCCGACTTTTAAGCTAAGTGAAATGAGTCGACTTGCATGGATTAAGCTGTCATTTTGCATGCATTTTTTGTAGGTTGCAATGTCTCCTTTTTCTATATAAATAGAGAGGTTAATGCTCTCATTTGGGACACACTTCTCATTTTGCAAACTTATTTTACAAATTTACTCTGTAGCATTAATCTGTGAGAGCTGAGATATATTTAGAGAAAGCTGAGAACTAATTTGTGAGAGTGTTGCATTATTTGAGTTAGAGTCTTGCTTTGGGTTGATAAAATGAAGCGAGGAAGTTGTTGTAGAAGGCTGAGCATCAAGTCAGTGAAATGGTTAAGCGTAATATAGGTATGAGGATATAATCTTCCTTTATTTGTCTTTATTTATGAAAGATTGAATTTTGAATGCTTTGTTTGAACTACTTGAGATTGCTTGCACTAGAGAAACATAGCATTTTCTTTGGAAAGGGAAAATAATTTGTTTATGCTTTTCTATGAAAGTGTTTGTATTTACTCCATAATAGGAGGAATTGTTTGTCATAGTTATTAATATACTAGATATAATTAAACAAGGATAACTTAAGGGTTATTCATAGCTAAAGATATTTGATTATACTAGATAGCTAGTGGGTTACTCCTGGGATTGATTGTCCATTGAAGGGAGGGAAATTGTTTAAATGCTTTATGAGTAGAAATATCATAGAGTTTGTGGGAAACAGAATAGGATGTTTCTAGGGTTAAAGATTACCCATGGGAGGAAATACCTATGCCTAGATTATAGTGGCCTAAAGTCAAGTTGAGATTGAGTAGTGTATATGAGTAAGATGACTATCACTTGAAGTATTGAGTGAGAGCACTTTGGCCAAAGTAGTGTGATTGACTTTGAATCCACTGTCAATTCATCGTGATCCATTTATTTGCATGCTAGTCCTAGATTGTGGGTGTACACATCTAAAAATGGTCACGGTTAATCAAACCTGTTAATTAATATTCTAAAGTCATCTACATATAAATAAATTTAATTATTTATTTATATCGTTCATTTTTCTAATTCTTCTAGTTTAATTTAATAAATAAATTTATTTAATTATTGTTATTATACCTCTTAGTTAAATTAAATAAATTTTATAATTTATTTATTTAATTATCATTTTATTTCTAAGTTTGAACATTTAAATTTGAACAATGAAATATTCACATTTAATTATGGAAACTTCCATTTGCACATGTCACAAGAAATTAAATAAATTTATTTATTTAATTGGCATTTATCCTCAATTTTCAACTAACTTTTCAATTAATGAAAAGACAAATGCCATGTTTGTCTCCATTTTTGAATGAAGGTAGTTTTGTGGGTTGAAAACATTCTCCATCTTTCTCTCAACCTTCCACCTTTCTCTCAACTTCTAGAATCTCCCACCGTTCATCTTGACAGGTTTGAATTTCAACTGTTTATCTCTGCCAACTAGATTCTTGCCTCCGAAAATCTATAAATACAACCTTCCTGTAAGTAGATTTCATACATAGTTACTATAGTTGCATTTGAATCAACATATCAACATTTTAGCCATATCATAGTATTTTAGTTTGTTCAATTTCATAGCTTAAATCATTAGCAATGAACATGCATTTTGCATCAATCTTGTTCTCCTAAGTTGTCACTCTACAAGTTGCTGCTTAAACCAACTGAGAGCCAGTACCTTGAATTGAATCCTTGGAGATAAAGAACAATGGGATGAATTTGAAGAAGCTGATGTCATTTTAGAGTTTGCTTTTGTATTTTTCTAAATTAGTTTCTTTCAATCTAATGTTTCATTGGTGTGTTAGTTTACTTTCTTATTAGACCACATATTCTAACAACACATTTTTGGCGCCCACCGTGGGGCCTTGCCCCATTTTTTAATCTTTTTATCGCTGGTTTTTCTAACAGGTGACAAACTGGAGTCACGTTTTAGCGCATACAAGCCTCGGTTTAGAGCATCCATGAACTGTTTCAGCGCATCCATGGACTGTTTTAGCGCATCCATGGACTGTTTCAGCGCATCCATGGACTGTTTTAGTGCATAGACGACATGTTTCGGTGCATTGTTGTTTGTTCATTTAGCGTATTGGTGGCCTGTTTTGGCATATACAAAAGTTGTAAAAATTAAATTATGATTTCGATGCCATTCGCAGATAGGATTTTTTTTTTTAATTCGGTTTTAAAGTAAAATGAAGCAATCCTAGGATAGACATTTAAAATCTGGAATTTATCAATCCTACGATAGTCACCAAACTTTATTTTATGTTGGTTAAAATGAATCCAATGTTTGTTGTGAAGAAAAAATTTCACTTAGCATAGAAAACTGTCATTTGGATTTAAAATTAGACCACTGGTTTACTATGATTGTTGGGTAATAGGTATATGCTCTCCCCTTTATTGGGTGATCAGAACACTAGACTTACCTATTTCATTTTATGCAAATCATGCTTTATTACAACCTTTAGAAGGCCTGTCGTAGTGGGAAAAAGTACTCACCCTATGGGAACGACCTAAGTGGGAACAACCAAAGCTAGGTCTTCCAACCCACTCTAATCAAAAGTGAATTTTGGGGAAACCCATATCCAACGGAAGTGAGCAAGATAACCATCCCCAAAATCTTTGTTCTAAAAATTGGGAGGTCTTCTGAGGGAGTTTATCTATTGCCACACTGAACAAAAATCTTTACTATGAACCATAGTGTAGAAATCTAGCTGTGTCAGTATCTAAACATCATTTCAATCATAGTGCAAGGGGAGGGGAGAATTTTCCCCCAAGACACTCACCATATAATCACCACGGATTGTTTGCTCAAGGGATCGAGAAATCTAACCTTGAGTATGCACCTGAAAAAGACAAAAACACAGGTGCCCTCTAGGGGGTGACACGGTTGTGTGAGTCGATGTAATTTTAAGCTGTGGGTTGTGATTCTTATGATGACCTATTTGACAACTAAGAGTGAGTTTGTTTGAAATGCTTATCTTGTTCAATACCAGTGAAAATATCAAGAACATACACTCTTCATTTAGCTTTTAGAATTAACAACACAACTGTCTGCTACTATATGCTGTGTTTTTTGCATTTAAATGAGATTAAGATCATTCGAAAATATAAAACTGCCAAAACATGTCTATCTCAGAGAAATAATTGGATAGTTTATCACATCCTTGGTCTGTTTCAGCACGTCTGTGCTCTATTTTAGCGCATTTGTGCTCTATTTCGGCGCATCTGTGCTCTATTTCGACGCATTTGTGCTCTATTTTAGCGCATTCATGGTCTGTTTCGATGCATCTATGCTCTGTTTTAGCGCATCTATGCTCTGTTTCGGTGCATTCATGCTCTATTTCGGCGCATCTATGTTTTGAGCCTAGGTAAAAAAAAATTTGACACTCAAAAATCAGTCATCTCAGTCTAGTCTTTTTCTATGCTCAAGCTTTGGAAGTCTACAAATTTTTCCAAGAAGTCCCTAGAGAGGAAGATTAGAAAGCCAAAGAAATCTCTCAGTTATAAAAAGTTATTGAAAAAAAGAAAATTTTTATACCAAAGTCGAAAGGTCTTGCTTGAACACATAACCTTTATTCATCGATATCACGACTTTGTTAGAGGTTTCACTGATGATTATGTTGTAGAACCGTTATACTCATGAGATTTCTTTCAAAGAAGAGCCCTTTCTCAAAGGCATAATCACAATCAACGTATTCATTCCTCTTACATACCCCAATCTGCAATTGTATACTCTACTCATCGTAATCAATTTCTGCAATAGAGAACTCAAGAACATTAGGCATTTATCACAAATCCTTATTTTTACAAAGCTATGATCAAACCTCACAAAGCGCAAAATCATCTTTATTTTTTATCTTTGGTTTAATTCCCGCCAACAGGATTATCATCCTTTCAATCAGGGAATCATGAGCTAAAGATTAGAAATCTCTTAAGTCATAGAATCTTCATTCTATCTCGACTTTCATATCCATCAAAATTGCACTATTTCATTCTTTTGATCAATGTTAGTAGAAATTTGGAAAAATCTTACGCCTGTTGTCACAAGATGTCGAAAGCACATAGAAAGAGACGAAAGGGAAAGTACCATAAGAAAAATGGGTGATAATAGTGATAGGGAGAGAATCCCTTTCATAATTCAAATACTGAAGAGATAACATAAGAGAAGCTCCAAGAAGCAGAGTAGGATCCCCAATTCTATACTCTTATGGAAATGATTTTAGAACAAAACAAGGAAAGATATTTCCTTTCATTAGCTAATCAAGGAACTAAGTTACCTACCGTTTTTGACACATAAGGGATTAAAGAGAATCCTAAAAGCCCTCTTAATGATTTTAATGCTCTTACTCAACAGATAAAAGCATTACAAGGGAAAATAAAGGAAATCTAAGGGGGTACAACAAAGAAGTATGTTTTGGATGATATATGTCCATATCCATTTGACAGGAGTCTTCAAATGATTCATTTTCCAAAACATTGTGAATTCCCTAAATTTGATAGGTATAATGGGAAAACAAACCCCATTGAACATGTAAGGGATTTCTGAAATATGAGCTTATAATTCACTCATGAAGATACCTACTTAATGTGATTGTTTCCACGAAGACTGGGTGGACAATCCATGGAGTGGCTTTCAAAGATCACTCCCCCATTAGAACATTTGACAAGTTAATAAATAAATTCATATCGCAATACTCCTACAACATCCAACACCAGATAACCATGCTTGATCTTTGTAAAGTGAAACAAAAGGTAGGGGAATCCTTCACCACATTTTTACAAAGGTGGAGAAGGTTGTTTTCCAGATACTCTCATCCTATTCTTGAAACAGAGAAGATGGAGATTTTTATCGATATTCTGAATCAAGAGATGAGTTATAGGATAAACCTTCACTGTCCTCAATCATTTGAAAAATTGATTGAAAATGCGATTACTATTGAAGGTGCCTTGGTCAAGCGTGGAGTTTTGAAACTCGATAAAGAAGGTTCAAATTCGTACAACAACAACAACAACAACAACAATGACAAGTCACGATTTTGGACTCAAAATAAAAATGTTGTGAATGATGGGGTAGTAGATGCTAACAACGTGAATGTGAACCCTACCATTCTTAATGTTTCAGGTGTCCAACGTAGCAATAATGCTAGAAATTCTAGTGCCAAAGGCAATGTTTCCAATCAAGGGAATGTGACCAATAGTCATGGAAATAATTTTGGTAATAATCAAAATTCAAATGCACCCAAATCTTCATATTTTTCAAATCGACGAAGTTTTACTCCCTTGGGCTAGTCTTTGGAGTCCATTCTCAAAGACCTGTTGAATCAAAACGTATTACATTTACACCACAAAGAGATTATGAGCCTCGAGTTAAACCATCATTGTGGAATGACTCACACTTTTGTGAATATCACAGGTGTAAAGGTCATAAGACAAATAATTGCCAAGGGTTGAAGAATATTGTTCAGGATTTGATTGATAACCGTACTATCACGGTTGAAGGACATAATACCAATGATGACCATCAGGCGTTCAAGGATCCTCTCCCCAATTATCAAAAAGGGGAATCTTCGGGTGACAAGGGCAAGAATGTTAATTATGTCCACGACACCATTATCAATCATATCTATACGGATGATCAACAAATCAATGCTATTAGAATCAAAGGTAAGCAAGAATATCGAGAGGTCAACGCTACGACAAGGGGACAAGCCAAAATCATTGTAAAATGAAGCTCATTTAAAGGGGCAGTTCCCCCTCCAAGTCAATACAATTTGGTCAATCAACTACGAAAAAAATCAGCCCAAATTTCTATCTTGGAGCTTTTAAAATTATCACCTACGCATAAGGACATTCTGGAAAGGGCACTTGTTGACACAACTGTGTCTCCTGATCTGGATATCAATAAATTTCAATCCATGGTGGGACACTTGTCCTCATCTACATGTTTATCCTTTACTGAGAAGGATGACTCATCCATGACCCATCCACATAATTCATCACTCTACCTAGAGATTATGGTTCACAAAGCCCAAATTAGATGTGTCTTAATAGATGGGGGAGCCAGATAAAACATTTGTACTTTGAAATTGTTCCTCACTTTGGGATATTTAGAAGAATCTATAGTTGCATTCGAATCAGCATATCAACATTTTAGCCATATCATAGCATTTTAGTTTGTTCAATTTCATAGCTTCAGTCATTATAAATGAACATGCATTTTGCATCAATCTTATTCTCCTAAGTTGTCATTCTACAAGTTGATGCTTAAACCAACTGAGAGCCAGTACCTTGAATTGAATCCTTGGAGATAAAGAACAATGGGACGAATTTGAAGAAGCTGCTGTCATTTTAGAGTTCGCTTTTGTCTTTTTCTAAATTAGTTTCTTTCAGTCTAATATTTCATTGGTGTGTTAGTTTACTTTCTAATTAGACCACATATTCTAACAAAACAGTGGGTTTACACGTTCTAGTCATGTAGGACACAACACTAAGCTCAGTTGGTTGTCATTACCTGGTTACTCCACCAATCTCTTCATCAAAGGGTAGAGCCATCTATCGAATGATAGATGTGCAAGAGACCACATATGAACCCATGATTGACGGGAAATCGCTTGAGTGATGATTTTCCTCATCAACAAATGACAAGAATACCAAGATTTGAAAGGAGGATCCTGGACCATCTATATCTATTGCTTTGAAGCTCGATTGAGCTATGTATGTGCTTGAATACATTCTTGGAATGTTATAATTTGTCAAGTTATTATACTGGAAATGGAATCCATGTTGATTATGTTGTGAAATATATGTTCATTTGTTCTCATTCAATAAAATAATATTTTTATTCAAATGGTTAGTTACATACTTTATTTACTTGCAAAGTGAAAACTTAGGAAAAATTACTTTAGTGAGTGGTTGACATGTTACAGTAAGTGCATACCTTGATCCTTCGATGGAGTTATTCTCGATGGGTCCCAAAAGGTCATTATGGACTAGGTGCAACTTATGATGTGCCTTCCATGCTTGACCTTATGGAAAGGGCTCCCTATGCATCTTACCAAACATACATCATGTGTATACAATTTTAGATGGAACAATGCTAGGAAATCCTTCTACCATATTAGACTTTTGCATCAAGGCAATATTGTTAACATGGATATGACCAAGTCTTTTATGCCAAATATTGAAATCAATGGTAGATAATAAAGAATATTTAGAATGAGAAAATTCATTAAATTCAAACAAATTATGATTGTATAATTTAACATTAGAAATGACTTTATGATTTTATTTTAGATCAATCGCATAGCACATATCTTTGTAAAATTCTATTTTGTAATATTGGAAAATCTTAGCTACCAAAAATGAATTAGTCTTTAATTTAGGAACATATAAAATATCATGTAATTTACCATTAGTTACATTCACATCTTCAATCGCTTCTACTTTACAACTATGATTATTAGCAAGTTGAAGAGGAACATTAGACATGTCGAGTTGCATGGATTCAAATACCTCTTTATGAGAAGTAACATGTTGAGAAGCACATGAATAAATAACCATTCAAGAGGTTTTGAAGTATTATAACTATAAGTAAAATCATGTCTAGATTAGGGGATGACCCCACAGTGCAACAATATGTTGCTCGGTAGTGGAAACACTACTTCATGTGTTTGAATCCCATTGAGTGTGGGGGTGTCTATTGGTAGTTGCAGTCAAGCTCAGTGGTTGGCATGCAGATATTGGGAGGAGGTTGTTGACTAGTCGTAGGTGGTGTTGGCGATGTTCGATCGGTGATGTTCATGTCGGGTGTGGCTGTGGGTCATCGATAGGAGTTTGGCGGTGGTGGCGATCGAAAGTGTGGCGGCAATAGGAGAGGTTGACAGTAGTAGAAGTGGTGGTAGTTACGGTGGTAAAGACAAAAGGAGGAGAAGGTGAGGTTGGAGGAGAGGAGTATGGAGGAGGAGAGAAGAAGTGATAAGGAGGATTAGAAGAGGAGGAATAAGGAGGAGGAGGAGTAAGGAGGCGAAGGTGTGTCGGTGATACAAAAGAGAGGAGATGAGAGGAGGAAGAGAGGACTAAGGAAGCAGAGAGGAGGATTAAAGGTGACAGGAAGAAAGGAGGAGGAGGAGATATGGAGAGAATATTGAGGATGAGGTCACCTGAATGTGGCCTCACTGGTTCATAGCTCCAATCAAAAGCATTCAGCTATAAAAAAAAATCACGTCTAGATTGATTTGTATTGTTAAATTTATGATTATTAGGTTTATTTTGTCGATTATCTTGTCTCATGGGATTTTTATCATTTTGTTTCTTAAAACAAGTATTATACCAATGACCATTTTTATTACAATAAGTACAATGAGGCCTCTTAGAAGAATTATTCTTTCTATTATCATTTGTATTATTATGATTAGATTTATGATTATAATTTTATTTATTATGAGACTTAAAATTTTGTTAATGATTTTTAGACATAGAAGCATGTTCACTATTTTTAAGATTACCAAATTGAATCAATTTTGCTTCCTTGTGCTTTAATAAATTTCAAAAAATATCATAAGTAAGTTGACTAGCTAATGAAAGAATTGCTAATTGAGCATGAATATTTATAATAAATTGTTGAAATTATCTAGGAATTTATTTTTTAAGAATAATATAAATTGATCTAAGATCTTTAACCTCGACTCCTAAACCATACAATTGACTATTTAATGCATCAAATTTTAGCAAAAAATCATCTATAGTTTTGAAATCAGTATACCTCAAATCTTCAAGTTGATCTTGAAGTTGTATCTTCCTTCTATTTCATAGATACTTTGGAGGATTTGCCATGCTTCATACGCTTTCACATAGTTCTCAATATGAACATAAATTTTAGGAGACATAGAAATGCCTATAAAGCCAAGAGCTTCCTCATTTTGAGTGTTCCATTTTTCTTGAACCTCCTTTGATGCGAACAGATCTGACTTAGACTTCAAATTCGTTGCAACATCCAAGAGATGTTTAAATCAAAAAGAAAGAAAGAGTTTTCCATGAATGATAATTAGAGGAATTTAATTTAATTTAAAAAAACTAAGCAACATTTGCTGAGATTTTTAAGGAAGCCCCCCTCCATGGGACCTTACCCTTAGAGTGGACATTATCTAAAGGTTGTTTTTGTTGAACAAAAAGCTTACAATAGAAACAATAATATTGATAATCTCAAATAATTAAAAGAAATTACCCTTTTAATTTAAGTTTGAAAATAAAATAACCCTTATATTTTCAAAATTTCTTAAAAAAATATATAAAATTTACACTAATATTTATTAAAAAATAGCCTCCTTAAAATAACCTCCAATGTTTACTTATAAAAAACTCTCTTATTATTATTAATATTTTAATACTTTATTATTTTAAAAAAAAACTTAAAAAATAAATTTAAAATTTTTAAAAATCTAATTTAAAAAAAACTACCTTAAAAGATTTACTAAAAAAAACTTATTTTCTTTTTAAGAACTTGGGGAGAGGAATTACTTTTAAAAGTTTTTTATTTTAGTTTTACTTTTTTTAAGTTTAAAGAATGCAGTTTTTATGTTTTAGGCTTTTTAAGGTTTTAAAGATTTAGGTTTAATTTTGAAGTTGGGCGCTTATAAGAAAATGGAGGGCGCCGCTTAGGGATTTAGGTTTTTTAACTTTAAGAAAGAGGTTGTAAATAGGGTTTTAAGTATTTAATCACAAAAGGGAATAAAGGAGGCGACAAAGGGAAAGAAAAATTTAAAAACTTAGATTTTTACACAAGAGTTATAAAAAATATCAAATATATATTAAATTATTAAAAAAAATGAATTTTTAAGCAAATTAAATTCTACCTCTTCAACAATATAGCTCAACAAAGGATTAGTAAAACTTGCTCTAATGTCATGAAATGAAATAATAAAATGAATGGAAAGTACTAATTCAAGAGGAATTGTTTGAATGAGAATATTACCATCAAGATGATAACCAAGGGTACCAAGAGCATGCACACCAAATATCGAAGAGGAGACACAAGATTTTGTAAGGGGGAAAAAGCAAAGAAAAATTTATGCCATCTTCATAATATTTGAGGTTGTTTCTTTGTTTTTTCCCCCTTACAAAATCTTGTGTCTACTCTTGGATATTTGGCATGCATGCTCTTGGTGCTCTTGGTTTTCATCTTGATGGTAATATTCTCATTCAAACAATTGCTCTTGGATTAGTACTTTCCATTCATTTTATTATTTTCTTTCATGACATCAGAGCAGGTTTTACTAATCCTTTGTTGAGCTATATTGTTGAAGAGTTAGAGTTTAGTTTCTTCAAAACTCATTTTGAATGAAAGAATGAGAGAGAGAGATCTCAAGCATAGAATGCTTCTTGTGAAGGAGAGAAGCACCTCAAATAAATAGAGGTGAGAAAGGAGTTGCATAAGTAACTCCAATGTCTATGCATGCCACCTTTTATCCTATGTGTGTACAAGGTGTCAAGATCCTCATCAGGAGGAGGCTACACCTAAGCCTTAATATTCCTCCAAAAAGAAATTATAAAAAATGAGTCATCCTCACACATGTGTGAGGATACTCAAATAAGACAAAAGACTTGTAGGGATTCCTTTCGAATATTACCACAAGTAAATAAATAAAACAAATAATAAATAATCTTGACCTAAGTAAAGATTAATTCCTAACAAAGATGATGTGGTACTGGTAGAATAATGTTGTGAAAGGCTATGGCTACTTTGTAAGAATTTGAAATATTATAATGAATTTTGATTAACAAGGACAGACACTTCAATTATATTATGGGCGAACTTAATGCATTGATGGAATGTGGATGGAACACCTTGCATGGCATGGATCCATAGGTGGCCAAGGAGGATGTTGTATGGGAAATCAAAGTGTAAAATTTGACAAGTAGTTTCAATTGTAGTTGGTCTAACCTGGATGGGTAGCTTTATAGAGCCTTTAAATTCATGCTCAAATTCATCATATGCTTTGATGGTAATCTTTTTTGGGGGATCAGCAACATCATCAAAATATCCCTATTGTTTTATTAGACTCAAGCTGCAAAGACTAATTCCTAATCTACCATCTAATAGGATGTGCTTGATTATGGTTTTATGAATGTGGGCTTGAAGGTAGAGTGGATTGTTGTGAGATGGGTTGATGAAAGGTGAATATTTATTGAAAAAGGTGAGGGATTGTGGAGATTATAAGTGTCTTATCATGGCTTTAAATTGAGCAAGATTAATGTTATTAGGGACATGGGATTCATGGAGGGATTTATCAAGGAGGTATTTGTGGATGGGGGATGCTTTAAGTAGCTCAAGGATAGATTTGTGTGCTAGAGTTTTATTCAAGTGTTCGAGGATTCTATATTGATGTGTAGGTTGGGAAGAGGATGGAGCTCCTTGGATGGTGAATCGACCGCATTGGGTAGTGACTACACAATTAGATGATTTGATGGTTATAGTGGATACTTGGGAAGGACTTTGTTCAATGTAGTTGATAATAAAATTAGATGAAATAATATTGTTGTAGTTATAAGGAATTATATTGTAAGATGCAAAATCTTTACCATCATTATGTTGAGAGAATGGTTGCTTGTATATACCCAAGTGTTTATTAGGGGACTTTTGGCCTTCAATGGAGATCTCTCCTTGATCAATAAGATCTTGGATCAAGTTCTTGAGTTTCATGCAAGAGGATTTTTTATGACCATGTACCCTATGATAGTCACAAAATTCATGTTCTTTGTACCAAGAGGCCTTAGGCACATCTGGACCAAGCAGTTTGATTGGTGGAAGTTGGATCATGTTGGCTTGGACTAGCTTTTGTAGGATGGATTCAATAGGTTTTCCCAAGGGAGTGTATTCACGTTGAGTATTTCTTTTAGGTTGACCTTTAGGGATAACCACATTGTGTTGGGTATCTAGATTGTTTGAGATGATGATGGTGGAGGTATTTGAATGTTTTCAACATGTTTGGCATCAATCACACCATAATTGACTACTTTTTTGTTTTTGTTCCAAAAATGGGATTTGTCACTAGATTGATGATTGTTCTCTTTGCCTTCTTTATAAATCTTGACTATTCCTTTAGCTATAAGTGATTTTTCTATAAAAAATATTTTTTCTATGATTTTGTCAAAGTAGTGGGCACATTGTATTTGGAGATGGAAGCCCAATTCAATATTTTAAAAAATTTGGACAAAGATGGTGACAAGTTATTTTTTCAGGTACGGGCCATGCAAAGAAACTAGCAAGATGTCTCCATCTTTACAATAATGATACAAATCTTTCGTCACTCTTTTTTTTAGTGTCACAAATATCCATCATGGTGATATCATGTTATATGTTGTAGGAGAAATGAGTAACAAATTTTGTGGCTAGCCTAAAAAAATTTGTGATTGTCCTATGAGGGAGGTGTGTGAACCAATCAAGGGCTTTTCCATCGCTTCTAAAGAATAGTCTCAAGAGGTATGCATAAAGATAAGAGACCTCTTGGCATACTATGTAAAATTATTTAAGATGTTCCCTAAGATCTCCCTTTCCTTTATATTTATCAAATTTAGGCAACTCAAAGTTTTGTGGAAAGGGGATCATTGTGATGGACTTGTCAAAAGGATAATGACATTGTTCTTGGAATGTGTAAGATTTATTTTTATGTATTGTTTGAAGTCCCCTAAGGGTATCCTTTATTTTCTAAACATCTTGGGTCAAAGAACTTGTGAAATTGAGGGGTGGTGGTTGATAGTTGGAGATGGGAGGTTGTGAAGATTATATGTGTTGGTATTGATGATAGGATGAAATGGGATTGGAAGATTGAAAGTTTTGATAGGTGGATGAGATGGGGTTTGAAGAAATTGGATTTGATATTTGGAGATGATATGACATGTTGAGTGGGATGGATGTTGAGATGTGAGGAGAAGGGATGGAAGCATGAGGTTATCGGATGTGAGATGAAATTTTTTGGGTGTGTGATGGGATTTTGATATGTAAGTGGGATGTGGGATTGATGGCTTAATATGTGATGAGGATATTAGAAGAAGATGGAATATGTGAAGGATCATGATGATTAGAAGAAGGTGGGAGATATGTAGGATTTTGATTAATAGAATTGGAGGTGTAGAAGGAGCTTGTTGGGTGATTTGGGAGGTCAAAATAATGGGGTAGTTTGACACCCTTATTTTCTAACATGAGGATTTATTGATCAAGATACTTCATCATATATCAATGCTTTAAGTCCATAGCTTGGGTATCTTGAGAAAAGTCCTCTAATGATGTGGGTGAATCTTGGTTACTTGAATCTTGATCATGTATGGTGTAGGATGGAGATGGGAATGATTTCACCATAGGAACTTGGTGGAAAAATTCTTCAAAGAACATTTCATTGGATGATGATGTAGGAAACTCATGGGAGGCCATGATTTTATTTCTTTCTTGTGACCTTGTAATAGGAATCCAAGAAAGAGACCTAGGAATTATGGGACTAGATAAAAATGATTAATGATGATGGGATAGACATTGGATATGAAATAAAAGGATAGGCCTTGGGTTTGATTGGATCGAGATGATGATGATGGATAGAAATAAGATAATTATGGATGGAAAAGGGGATAATAATGTATAGAACTTGGCCACACTATGGAGAACCAATAATTGTTAAATGATGTAATACCAATGATGTTATAAGTAAAATCTAGATCCTTGATTGTTAGGAATGGTTTTTCTTACATTAGGCTTTGATAATCACCTAAGAAAGGCTTGGATAAAGGATTCTTTGCTTAATTAATCTTGGATAATCACTTAAAAGAAAGGATTGGATGGAGATTTTGATAGCTAACTTGGAGGATCCAAGTTAAGTTAGGACAACCAAAATGATAAAAGGATAACTCAATATACTACTTGAGATAGGCAAGTTCTCAAGAAATATACAAGCTAGTGGATAAAAAGGATTGGGATCTAGATTGGACTCTTAACAAGATTGGATTTGATTAGGATATGTTATGGATTTGGATTAGATAGTGAGATAGGTCAAAGATTAAAAGGATTGGATTGGATGATAGGATTCATCAATGATTAAAGATAATGGATAGGAAGGATAAGATATATATTGATGATGATAGATGATAGATTTGATAGAATAGGGCTCCGATTGGAAGATAATAAGGATCAATGATGAAAACAATGATGATAGAGAATGATAATGATAATATGATGGCAAAAATTGGATGGTTTTTTATTGGTCTGAGGTCTAGAGATGAAGATAGTGATGCTTAAGTTATGATAATGGATTAAAATGATGAGATGAGGGAAAGATGAGGGTTTTTGTATGGGTATGATGGAAACAGTTGATGTTTTAGGTGAAATGATGGTTGAGGATGGCTTTCCTAGTTCTAGTTTAGATCTACAAAATTCAAGCTCTTGGATTGAAGGACAAAAGTGGTCAAATGATAGTGATTTTACAAAGGTACAACTTTAGGGAAAAAAGGCACCACTCTATTAAGTAGAGACACAACTCTGTGAAGTAGAGATTCCTTTCCGTGAAATAGAGGAGCAGTTTCATAGAAAATTGTGCAAAAGCACCTCAAGATAAATAATAGGCATCAAGGTATGAAATAAAAGCATTTTTTGATAGTTTGAGATGGTTTGTGGATGATTTTAGTGATAAAATATAGAACTAGAAAATATGATATATATTAAATTAGAAATATTACAATTTATATTGGGATGATGAGATTAACATATCCATAAATAACTCAATAGATCCCTAAACTAACTCCTAGAATAGTGGATCTTACAACACAACTGAGATAGGTGGCCTAGTCAATTGAGACATGTGTTCTAGTTTATTCATTATTTCTAACACTCCCCCTTAATGAATAAACTACACTAACTTTAATTTGGATTACAATATAAATTTCATTTGCACACAATTGTTCTTGTTGACTGTCATTGCACATTTCTAAAGGATCTATGCCAGTGTTAAACAAAATTGGGCTTTAATTTGACAACCATTTCTTTGTGGGCTACCAATAATTTGTTGGAAGGTTCTCATTTCATGTTGCATTTCTTGCAACATTGTCTACCTCATACGTAGACTTCTGCCACATGTAGACCATATTTTCAAATATGGGCAAGGTCATCTCATAACACCTTGACTTCAATCACCTCTCACATGGATCAGTGGCATGGCTCCTAACCATGGCTTATGCATTCCCTTCCTCAACACTCTTCACACTTTCCTATTCTTATCCTTGACACTTCCGATCAGTCACTTATATTTTTGTGACATTTACAATGCAGATATTAAACTTCTTACGCAGGTTCTTTACATGAACCTCTCAGTCCAACCCAGACATAGCAAAATATCCAAATAGCCAATAAAAAAATACAAAATAACCTGAAAAAATAAAAACTGAAATAAATTAAGAGTCTTATTTCCATTCTGAGCTAGAAGATAGAGCAGCAATGAGACTGCCATGAGTCCTTAAAGTTTGTACTTGATCCACTCCTCATTATTTGTCTGGCGATTCAACATGAACTATGATATTTTATTTTCCATTTGACAGCTGCGACTTTTCCTTCTTCAATTAGCTGTGATTAGCCCTTTTCAAATGGCCCACAACTTCTTTGACCAACAATGATAAAATTTCCTTCTCTTGGCTACAGCCTCTTAGAAACCATGCAACATATTTTAGTAGCCTTGATCCTTCTAAAAAGACTTCAATTTAACAGCTTATAGCTAATACACTAATCTGATTTCCAAACTGTAAACTCTTATCTAATTTCCAAACCATCCCACAATCTAATACACTAACACACTAACAACTAACACACTTTTCTTTGATGAATCTTTTCATACGGCAGCCATCAAACCTAGCTTTCTCTCATAGACACACTACATAATAATCTTGAGCCCTCATGTGAGGGAGTTAGGCTCAAACCTGCTTTGATACCATGATAAAATATAGAATTGGAAAATATGATATATTTTAAACTAGAAATATTACAATTTATAGTGGGATGCTGAGATTAACAGATTCATAAATAACTCAACAGATCCCTAAACTAACTCCTAGAATAGCTGATCTTACAACACAACTGAGATAGGTTGCCTAGTCAACTAAGACATGTGTTCTAGTTTATTCATTATTTCTAACATTTAGCAAGATATTATACACAAAGAAGTCACATTGGTTGAATTGAATCTCAAGGTGATAGGAATAAATGAATTCATTAGTTTTTCACATAAAAGCACGCCAAGCGCAATAGCTCACAATCCTATATTTAGTCAAGTAGGTGTGTTAACTTAATATGGTCCCACTAGCTAAAGGCTAATATCTCAAGATTGGTGTGAGACACCTCTCTTTCAAGAGTTGATAGCTAGAGATCTAATGGCACAAGGGTTAACCTTTTTCTCTTTCCTTGGAGATCCTAAGATCTTGCCCAAAGAGCCTCTACCTCTACTCAAGGAGATACATGGTGATTAAATTTGGGCATGGTATTGTACCTTGCACCACACTAAGTAATTATCGAAAGGTCCTAAAGGATTATAAATATAAGGTTCTTAGTGGATTTATTAACAATGATCTCATTTGATAGTGCCCAAGATTAGGAGGGTCTCTCCTTCTCTCATTACCAAATAAGTCTCAATAGACCAAGTATCTTGTGGCTTGGCTTGAATGACACTAGCCACACTTTGAGGTACAACTTTCACCTCCCATCTTGTATACCCCACTGGAAAATATGGTTGAGGTCATCATTGAGGTGATCAAATCCCCAAGTAGGCCTCCTAATGGGAAAGAATATACTAAGTATTTTTTATCACCCAAGATCACACACAGTGCAAGGGGAGAGCATACACACAAACTAGTAAGCCTTGGTATAACACATAGAACATAAAAGAAATGAATAAGAGTGAGATTTTTAATCTCCAAGATCACACTAAGTGCAACAAGAGAGTGCATACATCTACACACCCTTCCAAACATGAAAAACAATATTCACTAACCCACTAAAATACTTTAAATGCCTAGATTAGTGAGAAATATATACTTGGACCAATTAATCTACATAAAACCATTAGTAATATTGAATATAATAGCATTTTATATGTGTTATACGGCTACACCACTTGTTAATTGCTCAAAAATGAAGTTTAGATGAGAAAAATAACTCAAAAACCCTAGAAAATGCAAATTGAAATAAAAGCGTAGCTTTACCAAATAGAGGTGCCTTTCTATGAAACAAAGGTGTAGTTCCACAGACAAGGCCTCAAAATGAGCTCTAAGATCCAAAAAATCAAGTTTTTCACCAACCTAGTTGAGAAACCTGCAAGATAAGACTAGGGCATACTAAAAAACATAGATATTTCCAAAATATGCTATATTATAAGCTCAAAATATCTTAAAATAATGCAACCCTAGATCTCCTAGAAAGCTTTAATGAAACTTTAGTTTGATAAAACCCTAAAAACCCTATTTTTTACATTCAAAGAGTGAAACAATCTATAAAAAAAGAGTGTTAAAATGATGATATCCTACAAAACAAGTCATCAAATCTCATTCAAACCCTAGGAAAAGCTCAAAATGATCAAATCTAATGCATAAAATATAAGTGTGGTTTTAGGTGATGAAAGTGTAACTTCATAGAACATTGGTGCCTTTATATGAAACAAAGGCACAACTCTGTGCTATAAAGGAACCTTTCTATGAAATAGAGTCGCCACTTCACAATCTAGAACCTAAAAATGATTTATGCATCACAAAAACTCATGAAAAATTTCACCAAAAAATGTTAAAAAGGGACATGAGTCCAAGGGGTGAGCCAAAATGAAGATGAGGAAAATATTGAAGGCAAAAAAGGAAGATAAAGTAATACAAAGCACAATAACTTCACTTAGAATATTTTCTTCACTCCTTGATGAGTGGAAATGGATTGCACCCGTATTCCATTTTATTTTCTCTTTGTTGTGATGATATATGGACTGTTCAATGGTCTAACATAACCTTGATATGATTCCAAGATAAGAGATCAAAATGACACCATGTAGGTATGATAGCTTAAAATTTCATGGTTGATGAAGGATTAAATCCTCTAGATATAGAGTCTTTAAGAGGAAAAATCAATGGCTAGGAGAGATTGATGATGGATGGATAAGATTGAGGAAGGATTAGGGTTTGGGTCAAAGATGTAGTCATGTGACAAGTGGCAGATAAAGGATAGGATTTAGGTTTAGGATTGGGATAAGTAAAAATTTCTCATGGGAATTTCTATGATTAAGAGGTTTAGATGAGATAGATGGATAAGATGAAAACTTAGATTGAGTTTTAGCTAGGTTTCTAGGTTCAATTAATCTAGAAATGAGTTAGTTAGACATGTGAAAGGGACACTTGTCACTTGATGAAAAATCTAGATTGTGATCCATTTGAAAAATATATAGGGCTATAATTATATGGACAAGGATAGAGGATAAAGAGGAATTAAATAAATAAATAAAATATTAATTTAATTAATGGATCATGTGAAGGGAATAATTAAATAAGTGATAAATATTTATGTAATTAAAGGATTAGGATAAAGATGGGAAAGGATAGGAAGAATTAAATAAATAATAAATATTTATTTAATTAAAGACTTAAGATAGGATAAAATTAGGTGTGGTTGAGCAAGGTTAGATTAAATAGGTGTCTACATTCATCTAACAATAATTTTAAATAAACGCTAACAACAACTATCTAGTAATTTCAATGAACAAAAATAAAAAAATAAAAAGAGATGTTAAGATTGTGAAGGGTTCGACATCAATCGTGATATGGTTATGCAAGAACCTTGAAAAAAAAGGTGGTAACCATGGTTGTGATAGACCCACAAAGGATATGAATATGAAGGAACTTACAACAAAACTAGTATATATGTGGTTAGAAAGAAGCTTGTAAAGGATATGATTGTGAAGGATCCTACAAATTAACTCAAGTGATACAAGGTCACAAATAAATTCTAATGATGTAATAATTTTTAATTATGTAGGATCCCTCATAGTAATCAAAGACCATTAGTGGTATTATGTGCCCCATAAATGGTTGGGCATGAGAGATGCAAAGAATAAAAGGAGAGGGGGAAAGTGATATATAAAGGTGTGACCATGGAAAAATCTGTAACTAAGTGTAATAATAACAATATATTAAAATCATAAGATAGGAAAATCTAATCACGTAAGAACATGTATCATAGGTCAATAAGATGCCCCCAATATCAACCCCAATGGTAAGGATAATTAAGAAGTAACCAAAATGTTAGATGGGTCATGTAATTATAGGTAAGTGTTGTAGAGCCCCTACTAGTGTCTAGTAAACTTGGTGGTAATCACACAATTCAGAGGGGAAAACCTAATTGAACAGTCCACTTAACATTGGAAAGACCTTCATTGAATTATCAACTAGGGCTAGTAAACTTGTGATGGTACCGACACTATATGTGCTTTCAAAGATTGGAAACTACCTAAAACAATCTGATAAAGATATTACAGTTGTTGGAAAATCATAAACTACAAAACAATAAAGAAAGCAAAGCTTCCTATGGATACGAGTACCTACAGTATAAGACTGTAGTTAGCTACTATTCATAAGTAAATGATGGAAACTGATTAAACTGATGATTAAATCTATTCTACACTCCGGAGTACAACTCTAGCAATTACAATATGACTTATGAAACAAAGATTATTCATACATCCATTAATAATTGAAAACACAAGAATCTGCTAACACAAATTACATTTATAAAGTAATAGATAAAAACAAAATGAAGTAACTAAAAAGAAAGGAGTGAAGGATATATACCTTGAGTGGCCCTTGCTCAAGTAGTTGTCTTCACTAAACTAAAATCAAATCTAGCTCTTAAGTTCCAACACAATCATAGAAACTCAAATTCATCATTGCACAAATCCAGAATATCACATAAGATTCTGATCAAGGATCTTATTCATGAAATCATCATTGCACAATAAACATAGTTTGTATTCAATGGAAAACTGAAAGAGTATCTAGTAACTACTAAAAACTAATTGACTAAAAACTGACTAGCTACCCTAAGACTCAACCAACTTGTTGTACATATAGGCACGAGGGATTTTATTCAATCTAGGACTCTAAACTGAAACCTTTAATGATCACTCCCTGGATTTTAGAGGGTGAAAAATATTCAGTTCACTTTTAATGCAACTAGAAAAGAAGAAGAATCCAAATTGGATTATAACTCTATTTGTAACAAATTAGGATGTAGAATGCTCAAAACCATTTTTTTTAGAATTCCAATTGTAACAGGTATCTTCCTTCTTTAGTGCCTATATTAGCCATCATAATGATGCATCATGTCCTCCATTAAATGTCTTCATGTTGTAGTCATCATGTTCATTTTGTTCTAGGAATCCCCTATTTTTGTTGTTCAAGAACTCCTTTGGCTATGGGATTTGTGTTGTGGTTGTTGCGGGCTACAATACCTCCTCTGGTTGCAAGGGGTTAGTTCAAAAAACATGCACACATACTAACAACCATGACTAAGCATATATATCCAATCAAAATTCATACATATTCACACATAAATCATGTATTAACCATGACATCATAATTATACTTCCATAGACTTAAACCAGGTTCAGGGTTTGCATAACAGGTATCAAAGATAACATAATGTATGATATGTATAAGAGAAATTTCTTGATAATGTCTTTGAGAATGCATAAAAATTAACTATTATCTAGACCCATCATTTCCCCCCAACTACCCTTTTTATTTCCCTCAAGTAAATCAACTAGGGCTAGAGGTTGTAGTGCAATGTAATTTCTCTGAGATCCATGACAATGTTTACTCCCTTTATCTGCTTCAGGTAGAAGCCTTTGTAGCATGAAAGCCTCCTCATTTTGGTAAGTTCAAACAACTCACATTCCTCCATTTTCTCTCTTTTCCAATGTGGTACTGGATAAAGGAGTATTGGTGGCTGGAATGTAAGTGGCAGCCAATTAAGTTCTTGTTCAATAGCAATATCCATATACTTGCACACACTCTCAATCATGGCTAGGAAGTTATACACTAAATGTGGCTCTTTCCTCTATAATTCTAGAGTTAAACTACCCCATCTTTGCTGCACATACTTGTAACAATGATGAACCAACCCAACTATCAATGTATGCATTCTATTGTAATCTTTCATCCTCAATCTCATGATCTTTCCTCCTTGTCCCTTGTATTCCATAAGTTGTAACCATTCATCTATGATTGCATCAGGGTCCTTGGATTCCTTTCTTACTGGGAGAGCAACAAATTTTTCTCTCACCTCATACTCCTCCATGAGTTCACCCCTAAATATTTCATTCCTAAAGTAGGATGTTAGTGCTCTAACCTATAAATCCCCCACAAACATCAAGGAGTTCCATTCTATCTCCTCTCGTACTACATAGTTATGCAAATAATATTCACAAAGTTGGTCTTGTTCATCTGGTGTAGAGTTAGAAAAAATGTTAAGGAAATCATATATCCTGCCCATGGAAACTAGTTGATTGCTTATTAACCTACTAAATTTAAGACTCAAAAAATTTTCCTGGAGAAACAAGGCATAAATTCCCGCCGGGGTCTACACCTGACAATTTGGGTAGCCTTTTCTACTACCTCTTCCAATTTCACTGCTAATTTACTCAACTCAATGTCCTTACCCTCCAATATCTTTGTATTCTCTGCCATCATTTCTTCCTTTTCCTTTTTCCATTTTTCCTTCTACTAAGAAAATTATTGAGTAATCTTCCATAGTTAGTAACCAAGGGATATAGTTGTATGGCATGTAGGGTTTTTGTAGTAGGGGGCTTCTGATTTTCAACTAGAAGTTATTTACTCCTTGTTTTGGCCATGAAAAGTTGTGCCAACAATTTTAATTTTGCCCCATGTCCATATGTTTGTAATTTCTCTTTCAACTCTTGTATCTTTATCTCCCTTTCTTTATCCTTCTCATAATTTTGAACCAGTTCCTCTAGGTGTTTAATTCTTTCCAGAGCTTCCTGTAGCTCCTTCTTAATATTTTTGTCTTTTAAAAACATTTCTTCCTCTTTTTCTAAATTTTTTTCATCACAACCCCTTGAATAATCATAACCCTCATTACTAAAGCTAATTGGGGTTTTCTTTCTTGTATTATTGGAAACAAATACATTCTCTGAGTCTGACTTAGAGGTGGTAGATATATACCACTTTCATTTTATAGGAACTTGTACATTCTCAGAGGCATTTCCCTTTAATTATGAATCAATATCAATCATCATAACATTTTCTTCCTATTGTTCTTTATTCCTTGTTTCCTCTACTGGTTTCTCTACACTTCCTCTCATAACACATTTATTCTTCAATCGGCCTGAATTCCTAGGTGTGGTAGATTTCCTTTCATGTGTACCATTCTTCTTCTTTTGTACTTTATAAGGTGTAGATGAGCTACCTCTCTTTTTCTTAGTCCTAGGTGTTTTGGAGGAAGATTGAGTCTCTTGTGTTACAAGATGGCTAGAGGTTGCATGTGGTAACTCTTGCTCAATTTTTTCCTCAGGTTCACCTTGGCTACAGGTAAGTGAAGCAAGAGGGGTTTCTCTTATAGGTCCAGTAAATGATTATGGGGCCTCTGGCTCTACAAGTTCCTCAAGGAGTTGATTAATATTTTGACAAGCTAAAAAATCCTCCCATGACACCCAAGGATGATGAATCCTAAGACTCTTTTTTACCAATAGGGTTAACAGACAATAGTGTGATAAGGCTAAATCATTTCGCTTCCTTTGATATTTTGTCCTATTCTTTTAAGCAGATTGTAAAGATAATTGGGCACATTAACCAATAGATTTTTATAGATATGACTTAACAATTTGAAATGAGCAGTATAAAATATAGATAATCTACAATCACATGTAATGTAATTAATGATATAAGAGGTATAGGAGGCCCATACCCATGGAAATGATAGTCTTTTAGTACCTTGTGATGAGGAGTCAAGGTTATGTTCTGGCTCATTGGACTCATCTCAGCTGCAACTGCATTTGCTAGAGCAGGAAACTCAGCTCCAACCCTTGGTAGTCCTAATAATTGTGCAATTTCCACCTCTAAGGAATCCACCTTTAATCCCTTAACTATGGCCTCATCAAATTGTTGTGTGGCTGAAAATTGCCTAGTCATTTCTTCATTGTACTCTATGAATTTGAGAAAGTAATCTAGCCAATGAACCCTTGTAAAAATGGGAAGACATAATGTGTCCTCCAATATCTATTTGTGAGTTGATGTATCTTTTCAAATAATGTCACCTCCCATGGTGAACTCTACCTCTACTCAGAGTTCTTAGAAATTCAACTCAATTTCAACTTAACCACCTTCAAACCCTCTGTTATGCTCTTATGCACTTTCCACTATAACTACAACTATTACATCCCCCTCCCCTATATATTAGCTGAATTTAGCTTAAATTGGGTTCAAATTAGCTCAAAACATGGGATCTTAGGGAATTGACAATTGATATTAACAAAAAAAGGTTACAAGTGCAAAAAGCATTAATGCAAAAAGGGTTTGCATGTCTGTTTCAACATTTGTCTTTTGGCTTTTGGTGGCAAAAAAATAATTTTTTTTGGCTGATATATTACCCCCCAACTTAAGGTTTGAAGTGATCTCACTTCAAGTCAGGTGAAAAATAGATGAAGGGTATGATTGAAGAATATGGAAATAAATGTAATGAATAGATATCATGCTAAATTTAATGTAAATACATAATGAAAACTTTTTGAAATCCAAGTTAATGATGATAGTGTAGTATGTGTACCTATTGGATGTGATTAACTGAATATCGCACATGTGAGGCTGATTGAAAAAAATCCACAATTTGATTATTGATTTGAAAAGAGTTAATTGGAGTGTATGGGTAAATGAATGGCAGGGTGGCGCGTGTAATGAAATGAAGCAGAATATACAAATGGTGAGATATGAAGTGATAGTTCAAATATTTGAAATTTGAATTGGTATTACTGAATGGATTGAGCATGTTGCATGTACTTAATATGATATGATGAATTTTGCATGTGTGATAAAAGGTGAAATGGGAGGTGACAAACTGCAATTAATGTAGCATGAATTTTTAAACTCTCTAACAGACAGTGTTGCGGGTACCTTCTGCATCAGGTCCCAAACTAAACTATGACACTTCACATGTATTAAGCTACATGTCCCTACTACAACAAGGCCCAATTGGATTATAACAACTTTAATACATGAATCTATAGCCCCTTCAGTAGTATGAAGCATTCTTGGAAGAATATTTTCAATCATAGTAACAGTGTTGTGTGTGCATAAAATTGTGAGATAGTAAATTATACCTGAGTAACCTCAGGAGATGAACTGTGTAGGTCATCTACTAAGGCACTATGAGAACAATTTGTATCTATTATTGAGGCATTACCCTATGACTGATTATCTATATTTGAACCATTAGCTTGACCATATATATGCATCAGTGAAAGAAGAAAGTCATGTTTTTGAGTTGGTTGTTTATACATCTTCAATCTGTGGCCATTTACCAGTAATGTGAATCTGACTACATCTATAGTTTATAATTTAATTGCTCCATTCGGAAATAATTTTTGGATTTGATAGGGTCCCAACCATCTTGACTGTAACTTATCCTTGTGGTCCTTGTACCTAGAATCATATAGTAAATCCCAGTCACCTACAGTGAATTCTTTGGCCTTTATAAACTGATTGTGTCATTTAGTCCTTTGTTTTGTGGTCCTTGTACCTAGAATCATATAGTAAATCCCAGTCACCTACAGTGAATTCTTTGGCCTTTATAAACTGATTGTGTCATTTAGTCCTTTGTTTTTGTATGATCTCTATATGATGCATTGCTTCCATTCTAATTTTATCCAATCCATTTAGGCTGTGTAACCATTCTTGTTGTGCTTCTATTAAATCCATGCCTAAATTCACTGCCATCATAAGTGTCTTGTACTCAAACTCTATTGGTAAAAATGTTGTTTTACCATAGACTAACTCATAAGGTGTGAAACCTGTAGTAGTTTTCCATGTTTTTTTGTAGGCCCACACTACTTCAAGTAATCTTGATGCCTAGTCCTTTATGTGAATTTGCACTATTTTGTTCAAAATGTTCTCAATTTCTTTGTTTGTAACCTCCACTTGCCCATTAGCTTGGGGATGATAAGGTGTAGATTTTATGTGTCTTATTGAAGATTCTTTAACCAACTAATAAATAAGGTTAGAATTGAATTTAGGACCTTGATCAATGATAATTTCTCTAGGTAATCCACACTTGGTAAAGATTTCTTCATACAAGAACTTAGCTACATTTCCATCTCTGGCAAACTGTAATGCCTTGACTTCAATCCATTTTGTCAAATAGTTTTTACACACCAAGATATATTCTTTATTATTAAAGGTTAGTGAAATTGGGCTAATGAAGTCAAGCCCCCATTTTTCAAACGATGCTAATGCTATCTATGGTTGCAAAGGCATTTCATTTGACCTTTTTGGTTAGCCTATTGGGGATACGAGATGATCTGTCATCATAGAATGAACATCTAAGACAACAATGCCTTAGTGATTTTCATTTCAAATCACATCAAAGACACAAACTATGCCATAAAGAAGAAATGAGCACAGTGGATCCCCCATTGATCTTTCTGAGAAAAGTAAATGCATAACTTATAATAGATTCAACACAAGCATATATTCATATAGAAGAATCAAACAACATGAAAGAAAAACATATGGACACACAAATTTACGTGGGGAAAACCTTTTTAGGTAAAAAACCCCACCCTCCAAAGCACTCAGCTCAAATTGTATTATTCAACAACAATAGTTACAATACAATATCAGAGCTATGCTCTTCAGAAGATTACATCTTGTCTATCTGGAGAATGCAGGAAACTCAATATTCAGAACCTTCACATAGTTACAATGTCTTCAAACGACATGCTATATAGATTCCCTTCAGCTCCTCAGTTGACTGTCACAGCCAGCCTCACGGCTAGCCCAGCCTCAAGGCATCTCAGGTTCACATCTTCTCAGAACTGAGAGACTAAGTGTTCACGGAAAAGACCACTCGAACACTCTCAGCCTCTCACTCTTAACTCATCATCCTTTTTCATGCACACAATATTACTTTATAATCTCTTACCATGTGCCTACCTATTTTTCCTGTTCAAACAATCAACGATCATCAGGATATTCATTATCCCACCTGCAAGCTACCATCACTCTCCGATAACGTGCACCATCTTCTACAGACATCGAGGCACCCAACATTAAAAAAATGCAGCCTATCACAATCAAAAAATAATCTTTCGGCCAAAAAGATCTTAAAGATCTTGCCACGTGTCCCTTTCACATTCATTCACTACTTTGACCTCTGGTCAAACTCGGTCAAGCTCGGTCAATTGAGCTTTGAGCTCATCTCTATCTTCCACCGTGCTACCACTCTAAGTCCAAACACCCACCGCGGTATGGCGGTGAGCCCATGTCGACCCTCGGCCTCCAACCGTGCTACCACAGGGCTTGGCTTTTCCCACCGCGGTATGGCGGTAACCGCCAAATAGACCACCACAGTCACACCCTGGCAGACCACCAACGGTCATACCATGTCACCGTGGCTTAATGAACAAGTCTTCACGGTATAGCGGTAAGCACCATCACTAACTGCCATGATTTCACCATGCCATTGCGCTCTGACCGTGAGACCTCCATGATAAGGCAATAGACGCTATCGTTGACTACCAGTCATCCACCGCAGCCACCACGGCTTCCTTGAGCACCATCCATGGTAAGCCAATAACCGTCACCAGACTACCGCCCTTCCACCATGCCACCAATGAGCAACCACCACAGTAAGGAGGTAAGACCTTGCTCCGCCAACACGCCGCCAATCGCGCTACCTTGCCACCTCTAAGAGAACCCTGCAATATGGTGGTAACCACCACACCGATTGACATTGCTTACCACGCCACCACCAGTCCAGAAGAAGACCACCGCGGTGGGGTGGTAACACCACCTAACCGCCAGACCAAGCAAGGTGACCCGCGGTAAAGCAGTAAACCGCACAACCGCGCCACCAAGGTAAGTTTGCAGTGGTATGGTGGCAAAGGCCAGAAACATGAAGAAATCGGCCAAGTCTTCAAGGGAAACCAAAATGTTGAGGCATAAATTTCCCAACATAGCCCATCCTTTGAAATTTGTCATATCTTTTGGTATACTTTATTGAATCCTTGTGAAGAGTTGGCCAATAGTAACCTATTGTCACGATCTTGAATGTTATCCTTTTGGCTACAAAGTGACCCCCATAAGGATCATCATGACAAGCATTCAAAATGTCAAAGAGCTCATCTTCTCTTATGCATCTTCTCATGATATTATCTAGACCAGTGTAAAATACGTAACCAGCTACCCAAGAATATGGAAAGCTTTTATGCACCAACTGTCTTTTTTCCCTAGGAGAGAAATGTGATGGAATCTTCCCTACCACTAGGTAATTTGAAATATCAAAAAACCATGGTGTGTGTATTGTAAGAGAAAAAAAATGCTCATCTGGAAAATAGTCATCCACAACACCTTCTATTTTTGTAGGCAACCTAGACAAAAAATATACCACCACATTAGCTTTTCTTGGCTTATCCACTATTGTTATGTCAAACTCCTATAGTAAGAGAAATCAACTGACTAGTCTACCCCAACTATAGGTTCGTTCATCAAGTATCTTATGGTTGTATGATTTGTGTGTATGAAAACTTGATAACCAATGATATAATGTCTGAACTTGTTGATATCATAAACAATTGCCAACATTTATTTCTCAGTAACAGTATAGTTAAGCTTAGCTCCTTGTAAATTCTTATTGATACAGTAGATTGCATATTCTTTATTCCTTCTTTTTATCCCAAGATTGCTCCTATTGAAAAATCTAAAGAATATGTGTGTATATGGAAAATCAGTGTCCAATTTCTCCCCCTTAAGATAGGTTCTTGTGTCAAAGCTATCTTAAGTGCTTTAAAGGAACATTAGGATTCTATAGTCCATTCAAATTGAATGTATTTGGTGAGTAAGACAAATAATGGTACTGCAATTTTTCTGAAATCTTGGATGAATCTCTTGTAATAGCCTACATTGACCAAGAAGCTCCTACCATCTTTTTGCTTTTGTGGCACACGAAGTTTGGAAATGATCTCAATCTTGTTGGTATCCACCTGAATACCATCACTTGAGATGAAGTGTCCTAGAATAATTCCTTGAGTCATCATCATGAAACATTTTTCATGACGCATGATAGGTCATGTTCTTTACACCTTTTCAAAAAAAAATCTAGATTGTTGAGTGCATCTTCATGGGTGTCTCCATATGTAGTGAAGTCATCCATGTAGGTTTTCATGGAATCATGAGCATAGTCTGAAAAGATACTTAGCACTGGCCTCTAAAACGTTTTTAGGGAATTACATAGTCCAAAGGGAAGAATAGAATAGGCATAAGTACCCCAAGGGCATGTAAATGTAGTCTTATCTTGGTCCTCTTGAGATATTTTTATCTGGTTATAGCCACTAAACCCATCTAGAAAAGAGAAGTATTTTTTCCTACTAAGGAATGAAGCACTTGGTCAATGAAAGGTAGAGGGAAGTAATCCTTTCTTTTTGTTGTATTCAATTCACTATGGTCCACACATACCCTCCATTTTCCTCCTTTCTTAGGAACAATGACTAATGGTGACACCCATTGGCTATCAAAAATGGGATAAATGAAGCCTGCATCAAGTAGCTTTTGTAACTTAGTCTTGATTATTTCTCTTAAGGTAGGGTTCATTCTCTTTTGGGGCTATCTAATTGGCTTTAAACCATCATTTATATAGATCCTATACATGAAATTTTTTGGATCAATTCCTTTCATATCATGGTATTCCCATGTAAAGGTTGTTGTGTGTTCTTACAGCATAGTGTTCAGGGAAGTTTGCTGCTCTTCAGTCAATCTATCGTTGATGTTTAGGGTTTTACCTGGCGTAATTTCCAAAGTTTTGGATTGTGATTGTATAGATGAGAGATCAAGGCCACTAATGTTGGGAACACATTTTTGTGGCAAAAGAGAATGGAATAGTTGGGATACCTCTTTCGATGAATTGGTAAGTATAATGTTTTGCAGTGGATCTTGTAGACATGAGAGATAGTCTTGTTCTTACAGGTCCCTACCATAGTTGTTCTGTATAATATGGTCAATTAATTTATCCTAATCCTAGGTTTCTAGAAAGGGTTGCATTCTATTGTCACTCTAGGTTTTCATGAGGTTGGGTTGGCAGATGGAGAACCAATTTCTTGGTTACAGTCCCATTAGATATTATCATGTTTCTAGACCTACAACCTATGAATGCATCAGTTGTAGCTAACCATGGTCTACCTAAAATGAGTGGATATATTGCAAGGTCAACTTTTTGTTGCAAGACTATAAAGTCTATAGGATACTCCCATGAATCTAAGGCAATGACTAAATCCTCAATTATTCCCTTAGGCTTTACTGTTGACCTATCTTCCAATTGTAAAATAGTTTGTGTAGGTCTAAGGTTAGCTAACTAAATTAACTACATTATTTATTTAGTCATGCCATTAATTATTGCCCCTAGGTCAATCAAGGTATTCTTGATAAGGGTCCCATTAATCTTAACATCCACTATTGGATTTCCAGGGTCTATGTATTTAGGGACAGTTATATTCCCTAGCATAATATTAGCATATTAGCAAGGTTTCCTAGGACATGAACTATCTGAGGGTCCTTCCTCTTTCTTCCTAGTTTCTTAATACATAGGTCCCTCACTATCTTGGTATAGATTTGGATATCCTTGATAGCTTGGATGAGGGAAATCTTGATACTGACATCCTTTAGTTGACCCAATAGGTCTGTCTCAACTTGGGTATGATGTGTTTGAATGGATAAATTCTCAGGGAAAGGAGGCTTTGGACTTGAGGTAGTTTGGTTTACCTAATTTGACCTAGGTTCCAAAGGTGAATTTTTTGAAGCTTCAACTATAGGTTCCTCATCCTCCATTTCAGTGGTTTGGGGGGATGAAGGTCCAGCTAGTGCCTTCCCTGAACTAAGGTGTATATCACTCACCTCTACCCCACAAGCAGGGTATTGTATAGCCTCATCAGTATAAGCCTATTGGAAAGGATTATTGTTAGGGTTAGGTGCAAGTTGGGAAAGTAATTGTGTTGATCTAGGTGGCTAAGATGTTTTTTTGGGGGATTAGGCATGATAGCTTGTTATTTTGGTTGAGAAGAAAATAAGGGCTATTGGTAATTCACATTTTTGTTGCTACCACTACTGACCTTTCTACCATTATGGCTACCAATGGTTTTTCTGCAATGAACATTGAGGGTTATAATTGGCACCTTAAAAATTTGGTTATGACCAAGCATTTGGTTGCTGTTGGTTCTAGTTTTGTTGAGGTTTTTGCCAATGGTTTTGATTATTTAGCCAAGGCTGAGAATTCCAATAAGAGAAATTATAATTACTAATAGGAAAAGATGTATTAAAATTAAGAGGGTTTTGTGGCATACCTTGTCTTGGTTTCCATGGCCTTCTTTGAGAAATGTAAAACACTTGTCAATCTTCTCCTTCAAGTGGTTGGAAATCAAGTTTTTCTAACTTGTCCTCTATAATACTAGCAACCCTCTTGCACTTGTAGTTTTCTTTTCTTTGTCTGCAATTGGGGTAGTATTCAATTAGCATAGCTTCAACCTCTTCTTATTTATTCTTGATATGTAGAGTGTCCAACTAAGTATCTAGATGAATTATGATGTCCTCCTTCATGTTAGATATTAGGTTACTTAAATATACTCTTGAAACCCCATTAGATGTCTTAACCATGGTGGATGTTCTTTCTTCTCTTGACCTTTTAGTGAAGGTCCTAGAGTAGTTTTTGTAGACCCTGCAGATTTCTTCAAAGGGTAATTGAGACAAATTACCTTGCCCAATAGATTAATGGAATCCATGCAATCTTCATTAACTCCCCTTAGGAATACAAGTTTCAATGATTCCTCTGAGAGTTTATTCTGTAATTTTTTCTTCAAGAAAAATTGAAACCTTTCTACCTATTCTTCCAAATGGCTCATCCTCTTTCTGAGTCATCCTGAAGATATAATCTCTTCTCCTATCAACTCCTCTACAATAATCTTGGTATTTATCCAATATTTTTTTCATCGTGTCCCAATCTGGAACAACATCTTTTCCCAATCCCATAAACCATCGCAGGGCAACATCTTTTAGAGTAGCAAGGAATAACTTGAGCTTATGAGCATCAGTTCTATAGTCATAGCTCTCGCATAGGATATCAAAATCAAACAAGAATGTGTGTGGATCTTTAGTTACCAACCCATAGAAGACTAGTAATGTTGAAGGAGGAATATTCTTCACCATAGTATCCCTTTCTTGGTTGGTAATTGGAAATTCAAAGGTTACATGTTCGTGTGGATCATCCACTGCCGCATCACCCATTGTTTGGAAGGTCCCATCTATGTTCTCAGTAGATGTTGGTGAAAGGGAAGATTATTCTTCACTAATACCCTCACTTTGATAAATTTAGTCACTAATATATGCTCTAGCTTGTTGAGGGGAGGAATATTCCAAAAGAGTCTCTCTACCTCCGCATACAATAGATATGACTTTGTATGGAAAAAGATCTTGCACAATGTTAGTAGAATGCTTGAAAATGAAAGAAACCAATCTCTAATAATAGCACCATCCCCGACAACAACGCCAAAAATGTAGAGTCCCTATTGGTGTGTAGTAAACTTGTTGGTAATCACATAATTTAGAGGGGAAAACCTAACTAAATAAACCAATTAACATTTGAAAGAGAGAATCATAGGGAGTGGGAGAAAATTTTAAGGAAGGAGGAAATATTCTGGAAATAGAAATCCAAATTCCAATGGCATCGAGAGGGGGACAAAAATACCTCCTTTTTTCATGTTTCTGCTCTAAAACACAAGAAAAAGAATCAGATATCTAAGCTTCAAAATGATTAGGGGGTTGTGGTCAACACACCTTCCTAGATTGGCCTCTTGGTGTCAAACTATTTTTAGAAGGCTTATTTAGCTCCGGATGTGGCTCCCAACCTGGCTCTGGAAAATCTGCTACTTGAACCTCTCTTGACCACCATCACCTTAGAATACAACCTTAGCATAATTTGTGATGTCACTCTGGAGGAAGTCCACTTGGCTACTTTCAGCATGGGTGCCTATAAGGCGCCTGGTCTAGATGGGTTCCCCCCAAATTTCTTCGAGACTTTTTGGGACATTGTTGGGGAGGACCTAGTTTTGGTTACTAGAGATTTCTTCAAATATGGTAAGATTCTCAAACAACTGAACCACACCTTTATTGCCTTGATCCCTAAGATTGTTGATACACATTTAATGACTTATTTTAGGCCCATTAGCCTTTGCAATACCATTTACAAAATCTTCTCTAAAATTTTGGTGAATTGCCTTAAACCTCTCCTGGAAAAAATTATTATCCCTACCCAAAAAGGGTTTGTCCTCAGTTGGCATATCCTAGATGCTACCATAATTACACATAAAATACTCCACTCTATGGTTATATGCAACAATTCTAGTATGGCACTCAAGCTGGATATTTATAAAGCATATGATAAAGTGTTATGGGACTTCATCCCCAAAGTCCTAGCTAAGTTTGGTTTTAACCAAGGGGTGGTCAAAATCTTGATGGAATGCATTACAATGGTGAAGTACTTTGTTCTAGTCAATGGGGCCCCCTTTGATTTCTTTAATGCTATATGGGGCTTCAGACAGGGTGACCCCCTCTCACCCTATTTATTTATCATGGTTGTGGATGTCTTGAGCAGGAACATATCCAAATAGTTGTCGATGGGTTCTATTTCCAGGGTAAAGGTTGCCTCTTCTTTGGAACCCACTGTCATCCAGTAATTCGTGGATGATACAACTCTTTTTGGGAAATCCTCTATGATTGAAGCTAGGAAATGGAAAAGTTTTCTCAATAACTATGTTGCTATTTCTGAGCAATGTATAAACTACAATAAAAGAATGATTTACTTCTTCAATAGCACACCTTCTCTTCAAGGTCAGGTGACTACTTTCCTTGTTTGTGTGAGCGACTCTCTCCCATTAGTGTATTTAGGATTACCCCTTACTATCAAGGAAGTCACTCCTACCTTCTGGAATTCAGTCCTTGAAAGGATTCAAAGGAAATTAGTGGGATGGAAAGGCTCCATTCTTAGTCATGAAGGCAAGCTACACATCTTGTTTGTTTCTCTCCAAGGAATCCCTGTGTACTTCCTCTCCATCTTCAAGATCCCCAAATACTTTCTTGAGAAGCTGGAAAAAATTCAAAGGAACTTCTTGTGGTCTGGGACAAAGGAAAATATTTTTTTTGCTCTGGTTAGCTGGGAAAAGTTTTGTAAGCCCAAGCATTGTGGTGGGCTTGGGATCGAGAATATTATTTGAATCAACAAGCCCTTGTTGGATAAGGTTGGTTGGGATAAGATAAGGAATAAAAAGGATTGGTGCAAGATTATGAATTCCAAGTATCTTAACAATAGACCCATGATTAAATGCCTCTCTGATGATCACCCCTTGGGATCTTTGGCTTGGAAGAACATTTGCAAAATGAAGGGGTTTCTCATGACTGAGATGAAATGGAAAATTGGGAATGGCAACAACATCAGATTATGGGAAGACCCTTGGTTGTTAGACACCCCCCTTGTGCTCTCAGAATTCAGGAATCTTATGAGACCAGCTCAACTCTTCTTCGAGTTGTTCGTTAGATATTACCTCCTCGACCAACCTGGGGCTTGGAGGTGGAAACACCTACTTCTTTGGGGTCCTTTATCTTTGGAATTATTATCCCTGGCTAAGTCTCTTCAATACCTACTCACCCTTACCAGATTATCCCTATCCAATATGGAGGATAATATCTATTGGACTAATGATCGATAGGGTAATCTTTTTGTTAAGTCGGCCTACAATCTACTGTCGAACCAGGGTGTGGAACGTGGGCCATGGAAACAGATTTGGAACAAGCACATGATCCCAAAAATAAACTTTTTTCTAGTGGACAACTTGTCATAATAGAATCCTTACTTAGGATAATATGAGGAAACGGGGATTCTAGATTCCTAACAAATGTATGTTGTGCAAATGCAATGAAGAATCAATAGATCACTTGTTGTTGCACTGTCCATTTTATGCTAGTGTTTGGGAGTTGGCTTTGGAGCATCTGGGCACTCAATGGACAATGTGTAAAGAAATAAATTCCTTTATCTTAGGTTGGTTTAGGCCCTTCCTTCACCCTTTAACTCGTGAGATATGGAATCAGGTTCCCCACATCATCTGTTGGTGTCTTTGGAAGGAGAGGAACAATAGGATTTTTAGGAATATTGTGATGAGCCCTAAAGAGGTTTTTGGCATAGGGAAAAGGCTAATTTCAGAAAATATTTCAATCTTCAGGTGGAAAATCTCAGAAAACACTCTTGCTGAGTGGGAAATTTAAATGGCTAAAGCTTGGCACCAAAATATTGATGCTAGCTCCTATGATGACTCCAGGTCATAGGCTAGATGGGATATGGTCTGGAAACCCCCAAACTATGGCTAGCACAAACTAAACTTTGATGGTTCTACCAAAGGCAACCTGGGCAGGGCAAGTATAGGATGTATAATCGGAGATTATAAGGGCAAGTTTGTTGTTGGTTACTCAAGGTGGATAGGAATTCAGTCATCCATGATTGTGAAAGCAAGGGCACTACTAAAGGGTGTCCAGATAGTTGTCACTTTGGGGATAAAGAACTTTCACATTGAAGGGGATTCTAAGTCTATGGTTGATGCTGTTAATCAAGGAAAATTACTTGGTTGGAGTACTAGGGATATTTTGTTTGACATATTTCAATCGGTGTTTAAGTTGAATATGAAGATTAATACCCACATATTTTGGGAGGGTAATCAAGTTGCTAATGCTATGGCTAATCTGGGTTCCCATTGGAGAGATTCTAAGTGTTTGAGGAATATGGGGAACCTATCACTGAGAATACAAGGTCTAATCCTTAAGGAGTGGGGCACATGTATTGTTCATGATGATACAGAATTGTATGATATTTTCTTTAGCCGTCTGGGGGGTCCACATACTTGTCTATTGGGTGATGTGGACAAAGTTGAATGATGAGGTATCAAACTCATGGCATAATTTAGATAAAGGGGTGGAGTTCAATTATAAAGAGCTAATTATGAGGAGTGGAGAGTACAATAGGATAATGGTCAATTTGGGTTGGATATTATGCAATATTTATTTGAGGTCTTGTCTCAGCCTTCGCATATCCATGCAGATTTTTAAAATCAAATTTTATGTGACTAATAATTATGATGTGAAGCTCTTGCCTTGTCTTATCAACTTCGCTATATAGTTGTTAATAATAGTTGGCTGGGTTTTGGGGGATTCTAAATTTGGCCCTGCAGCTAAACTTCTTCAGTACTTGTGCAAAGGAAATGTGGAAGGGAAACCTACCAATATCATAATTGTTTGCAAACTTGGTCATAGGTGTCTTAAGATTTATGTTTATGGGAATGTGGTGATTTCCTTTTGGGAATTAACTCTTCAAGTTTGTGTCCAGTACATTGTCTTGATTGCCCGAAGCAATCTTGTTTGGTTTAAATTTAGAACTGTCTGGGTGACGTTTCACTTTGTTGAAAATTCTAACATTTTACTCTCACAAATTTCTTGGTTTTCTAGTGTGGAGAATGGTGATATGGGTGGTGACAGGGTGAGGACGGAGCCCGATAATTGTGGGGAATTTCACAAGGACCCACTGGTTTGGTACATTTGTGTTGAAGGTGGTCTGGCACCCTTTATGGAAAGCTTGGTTGGCCATGACCTGAAGTTTTTTGCGTAATTTGTGAGTTCCTAGAAAGATGAAAGGGTTTCAATGGGTGGTATTTCCTTTGAGATGAATGAGGAGGTGATTGCCCAGGCCATGGGATTGTCATGTATCAGGGAGAAGTACCCTAAGCACACCAAGGATTAAGACAACAAAAGCCTAAATGCCTTCTTAGTGGGTAATTAAAAACTTGTGTGTTCTCAATATAGATTTGAAAGAGAAGCTCTCTCGCAGCCGTGGGACCAGGTCTGTCTCACCCTCATGAAGTATGTCATGTTAGAGGGTAGATATAAAAAAAATAAAATCATTTTTCTCTCTTAAACCACCTTCGTCATAAATTTTTGTTGAGTTTCCCATTATTTTTACTTACTGATTTGGAAAGCTCTGTTAAGAAGTGCCTTGAATATGCTACCAATAACCCTGAGGAACCCATTCCCTTGCTGCTCCATCAAGGCCTCGTTTAGAGGCTCTATCATTTTCATTTTTCCCTCTTCCCACCCGAACCCATCATCACTGTTCGTATTGAGGAAATTGAACTCCCGGTTTAGACCAATATTTCCCTAGTTGAGTCCAAAGGTCCCAAAAGAAAAACTCATGTGGAAGTCAGTGAAACCCCTAAACCTAAACCAGTTACCAAAAATTAAAAGGGGATTGTGGGGTTAGCCCAATCTCATGTTGTGGCTGGTCTTTGCAAGCTTAAGTCTGCCCTGACCAAGACTGACAACAAACCTACTGCTAAGAGGAACATGAAGGATGAGGGGAAGGATTTGGTGGACCAACCGGCCACTAACAACATTGGTAAGAATAGGGTGGGGAAAGAATCCATGGGGCATACTATGGTTGTTGCTACTATGGAGACTAGGGTCAAAAATACAAGCATCAGGAGATCTGGTAGGTTGGCCGAAAACAACAAGAAAGTGAAGATTAGTTCTGATGAGGAGTGGTTTGACGGTAAAGGGGATAGGAAGGAGGATGATACTAAGGAAGAGGAGGAGGAGTTTGTTGAGGGGCCTAGTCACTTCTTGGACCTCAATAAAATTTTGAAAGAGAATTTGACTCCCCAGTCCATTGACCCTCAAGTGGTGGAACATGCTGACATTGGGAAGACTATGGAGAAAGGGGAGGATCAACATAGGCTTTTAGAATGGATGGAAAAGCTTGAGAAGAAAACTCAGTGGTCTATCTAGGCTCACTGTCAATTTGATCCACTATGTGGCTAGCACCTTCTCTACTATGCTTAATGATGAAGTGGATAAGAAGGTTGTGGAGGAAGGTCCCTACTAGGATGGGGAGGATATTGTCAACCTCCTATTTTAGAATTGGGTTAATTCCAGCTAGTCTGATGTTGCTCCATCTGTTGGGTGTTTTGGTCGGCTGTTAGTCTACTATGTCTGGTTCTATTTTGGTTTTTTTGTCATTATCTTTGGTCCTGATCTTTTTTGGCCCTTGAGGCTCATCGTGTAAAGGGTACAATGCCCTAAAAAATGTTGCTTATATTATCAAAAACATTGGAAGGACCTTCATTGAATTATCAACCAGGGCTAGAAAAATTGTGATGGTACCAGCACTATATGTGCTTTCAAAGATTGGAAACTACCTAAAACAATCTGATAAAGATATTACACTTGCTAGAAAATCATAAACTGCAAAATAGTAAAGAAAGAAATTTTTTTCTTGTGGCTACGGGTACCTACATTATAAGACTATAGACTATTGTTCAAAAGTAAATGTTGGAAACCAACTAAAGTGATGATTAAATCTAAATATTCTACACTCCATAGTATAACTCTAGCAACTACAACATGACATATAAAAAAAAGATTGTTCATGCATCCATTAATGATTGAAAACACAAGAATCTGTTAAAACAAACTACATTTGTAAAGTAACAACTAAGAATAGAATGAAGTAACTAAAAAGAAAGGAGTAAAGGAAAATTACCTTGAGTGGCCCTTGCTCAAGTAGCTTCCTTCACTAAATTAAAACCAAATCTAGCTCTTAAGATGCAACGCAAACATAGCAACTCAAATTCATTGTTACGCAAATCCAAAATATCACATAAGATTTTGATCAAGGATCATATTCATGAAATCATCATTGCACAATAAACATAGTTTGTATTCAACTAAAAACTGAAAGAGTATCTGGTAATTGCTAAAAATTGATTGACTAAAAACTGACTAGCTACCCTAAGACTCAACCAACATGTTGTACATATAGGAATGAGGGAGTTTATTCAATCTAGGACTCTAAACCGAAACCTTTAATGACCACTCCCCAGATTTCAGAGGGTGACAAAGATTCAATTAACTTTTAATGCAACTAGAAAAGAAGAAGAATCCAAATTGGATTATAACTCTATTTATAAAAAGAATAGAATGTAGAATGCTCAAAATCAGTTTTTTTTTAGAATTCCAATTGTAACAAGAATCTTCCTTCTTCAATGCCTTTATTAGTCATCACAATGATGTATCATCTCCTCCATTAAATGTCTTCGTGTTGTAGTCATCATGTTTAGTTTATTTTGGGAATCCCCTATTTTTGTTGTTCAGGAACTGCTTTGGCTACGAGCTCCGTGTTGTGGTTGTTGCGAGCTACAGTTCACAAAACATGTAGACATAATAACAACCATGACTAAGCATATATATCGAATCAAAATTCATACATATTCACACATAAATCATGCATTAACCATCACATCATAATTATACTTCCATAGACTTAAACCACATTCAAGGTTTGCATAACAGGTATCAAATATAGCATAATGTATGAGTATGTATAGGATAAATGTCTTGATAATGTCTTTGAGCATGTATAAAACTAAAAAAACTAACTATTATCTAGACCCATCAAGTTTCATGAGATAAAATCATGTAAGCATACCATAACATGTAAGCATGAGAGAGCCTAGATTAAATCACCTAAGGTCAAGGATATAACAATGATGACATGGTAAAAGGTAAATGATAAGGAAATAGGTCCTATAAGAATCAATATATGATTCTAGTGATAACCATATAAAATTTGAAAACCATTTGAATATACCCTTTAATAAAACACCTATAGAATTTTAAAATCATTGACATTGTAATCCTAAAGGTAAATAGCATCTACATGTGTATCATGTGTTGTAACACCTATTGAATATTAAATCTAGAAGTTGAAGCCCTCTAAAAAGGTATTTATCTAAAATTTATATGGCACTAGCATATATGCCTAGTAATGACTATGTAGTATACCAAAAACAATATACTAATAAATGTTTTTTTTTGTATTAAACAAAATTTGGTTACATAGGCAAATAGCAGTTCAATAAGGAACTACACAAAAAATAAGATAAATAATTATACATCAAAGTCCCAAGAAAGACTACAACGAAATAATAACTTCCATCCAAAAAAACAAGTTCATCCAAAGGTTGCTATCAAATTACATAGTCTTACAAATAAGGACCCTTAAATTATGAACTTGAATAAACTTTGAATTTGTTTGGAGCAGCAAATATCCCCTTCATGAAGCTATAAACACAATTTTAATGGCCTCCAAGTGACTCTAATTTTTCATTCCTTTTATTTTCGCCCTTCAACTGAGAACACAAATAGATAAACTAAAAAATAATATTAGATTAAAGCCTTAGCATTCCCACTTCCTGATGAACATGCTTAGAGAACATTGAGAAACATCTACAATTTCATATATTAAGTAATTTAGTCTTCCTTATTGAATCAACCACCAAGTTATTTTGAATCCCAATGCCTAAAACAACTTCTTTACAGTACAATACATGGCCAAAAATAGTAGGAAAATGAACAAAAATAACACTCCATTTTTCTTGGCATTAACACAATCCCAAAAAATATGTTTTAAAGTCTCATTATGCCAACAATAAGGACATTTAGTTGGCTGGAGTTTCAAAATTTTCAACTTGTCCCCTACAAGTAGTTTGTGATGCAATATTTTTCATGTCAAAATTTGAACATTAGCAACAGCTTTAGATTTCCAAATCTAGGCACCCATTTACTCTCATTAAACCTACAATTCTATTTTATATTGATTCTTGGATTAAAGCTTCATTTTTGCAAGTAATTTAAGATAGATTTTCTTCAATGAGAAACAATAGAACTGATGAGTACTAATTGGATTAAAATTATGTTTGATGTTCGAGGTAAAACTATCCTTGTAATTCTATCTTAAATTGGTGAATGGATTGAGATCAATCTTCGAGAATTTCGCAAGTTCCTCAGTTTACTCCTTAATGTCAATCTGGGAGCGTAGGCTTGTGAAATATATTAGGGTTTTTTACCTAAGGGCTAGACCTAGAAATCCAAGTGGGGATGAATGCAATTGTTTAATCTAAGTTCAATCTACAATCTGACTCTCAGTCCTCTTGTCAATTTTGTGACAGGAGCCTTTATTCACATAGTATGCAATAGAAACCAATTAACAAAAAATAGTAAATTGTGAACCCCAATCCTTATACCTACACAAAAACAAGAAACAAACACATAGTTAGATCGAATGCAAGTAATAACAAGGATTCCCCATGAAATCCATTTGCAATGCTCATATAGGAAAGAAAATGAATAAATGAACAAAGAAAGTAATGAAATCCTATTCTAAGATGCAAACTTTTGATCCCATGGGGGAATTGGTGCCAATTATATGTAGAAATTGGCCCTTTCCCAACTCCTTTGTTGCAATGTTGATAAATTGATGAGTGATCCACTTTGATGAAGATTCAATCAAGCTCCATGATAAAAAAATCTGCATAACCTAGCTAAGAACTTGATGAAATGGATGAAAATAGAAGTGCTTGAGGATGAAGTTGAGTATAGTAAGTTTACTCAATTTGTGGATGATAGAATGAGAGGAAGAGTCTCTCACTTATAGATTTCCAAATTAGAAGAATGAGTGAAATTGAGAAATGTGGGATCATTCAACATCCAATGGCCAAGTGCCACATGTCAAGGTGTGAATGGGTGAAGGTTGTGCACATTTTGATCAAAGTGCCAATAAATGCAATTAGTTTGAATTTGAAATTAGTGAAATGACTTGTTGAAGAGGGAAGGAAAATGAAGTTAATGTCACTTGTCTCAAGGCTAAGGACATGTAAGAGGCTTTAAATGCCTTGTTGAAAGTACCCATCCAATTTTGCAGGGATTTTTTCAAATTTGTGGAATATTCCCTTTTGATGCCAAGTTGAGGGAAAATAGAGGAAATAATAAATCAATTAAATTGATTTATTGGTACAAGTTGCAAAATCTAGAGGATCTTAGTGATTGAGATTAAATTAATCAATATTTGATCAATTTAATGAGAGATTAGGTGATTTGACAATTTTGACTTAGATTTTAGGATTTATTTAAATCAAGATTGAGAGGAAAATGATTTAGACTTTAATTAAATAAAGATTTTGATTTATTTAACTAAAGGGGGATGATGTTAGATTAATTTAAATAAGGTTAATTTATTTAATTTAAGGATATGATTTTAGAGATTAAATAAAGTGAATTATTTAATTAAAAGAGGGATGATCAGATTAATTAAAAAAAATGATTTATTTAATTAATAGAGGAGAATGACTTAATCAGATAAATAATGTTTTATTCAATTAAGGGATGAAAGGTGATGACAAGCTGAGAAGGTGATTCAGGACGAAACGATGTTAGTAATCAAGATCAAGTGTGTCAAATCAAATTGTATATTTTTCATGTCGACATAAACAATATTACTATTACACATAAAGAACATAATATAATAAAAGGTAGAATTGAGATAAAACATACTAAACTTTGTTCAAGCACATTTGATAATCACACTAACTAGTATTTATCAAATGCAATCTATTAAATGAAATTCATATGAATAAATAGTAAACAAAGATAATTGCAACTAGTTCAATCACAGAGAAATGAATGTAAGACTAAACACTTATTACCACACGATGCAATCCTACTATAATAGTCATCGAGTGATCAATGAAGTGGGCCCTCCTTCGTCGAATACAGGTGATGAAGCATATGAATACGAGCTACTCTGTGCTAATCATTCATTCAACATCACAGTGATTCGAATTACACACACAAGAATTCATATTGAAGTACCGATATCGGTTTTATATATATTATCTATATCGTCTAAGTATCGACTTACATATTTATATGCATTATAGCCGCATATATGCATAACAGTCTACTAGGTAAAAACATATACAAGTTTTGGTTGTTTCAACCTACGGCCAACAAACTTTAAACGATAACCAAAAATAGTTCATACTCTCTTGACAACATTTCAAAATGACATAACAAACTAAAAAAAACTAATTCAACTTGGCACTAAATCAACCAAAGCGACAAGTGACTCTTACGCAGCCTTGAACTTTACTCCACCATTTTCCCTCATGCCCATGTGTCACTTGTTCAAGCATTCCCTGTTATCAAAACCATGGAGATGATTAATAAAAAATCAAAGGATTTGATATATTCACATATTTTTATCTTTCCTTGCATTCTATAAAATATCTTTAGTTCATTCACAAAAAAGTGACAGGAGCAATAGAAAATACTAGGAAAGATGACAAAGGTGAAAGTAGATAATAGGTAAAATAATGGTATATTTTTCCCCCATCATTTCCCCCTAGCTGAAGACCTTGCATTTCCTCATGCAAAAGGGTATAGAATACAACCTAGAAGGAGACAGGGCATGTTTCTACAGAGTCCTAGTGACCTCTATGACCCACAACTGATGGAATTCCTATAGTTGTTTTTCATGTTCTTGAATTTTTATCATAGATGTGTTGGTGACATTTTCATTCTCGAGTGTTTCCTTAGGTTGATTGATCTCTACTGCTTGTGAGGAATTGAGTGACTCTACATTTTGAACCTATTTTTTTAGGGCTTTATTTTTTGCAGTCAATTTAGTCACCAAATTCTGCATGTTACGGATTTCATTGTTGGTTAGCAGAAGATGTTCTTCCTCAAATTCTTCTTCTACCTTAGATTCCTATTCTCCTTCTTGTTCATGGTGGGGAATCTCAACATTTTCCTACTCTTGATCATCCAATTCATTCACCTCATTCTCTCTTCTCTCTTCAAATTCTTGTTCTACTTCCTAATTTCAGTTTGGGGGTGTCTCCATATGTTCTTGCTCATTATCCATTGGCACATTCAACTCCTAATTTCCATTTGGGGAGATAATTTAGTGTTCTTATGTTCTACCAAATTGCCAACACCTTCATTCACTAACTCATTTGGAGAGTTTGGAATATTGGTATTGTTAGGAATCTCTTCCTCCTGTGACACAAATTCCTCATTCATAGCCTGTGCATTCTCATCAAATGGTTCCATTATCTTCCCTTCTTCTATGGCTATCACTACTCCCGGTAAAACTAAAGGGAAGGACCGAAGGAGTTGGTTTTCTTGTTCACCCCTAGTTTCATTTTCATTAGTAGTTATAGGTGCCTCTATAGTCTTCCTTCTATTGCTCCTTCGTAGCTCCCTAGAAACATTTACTGACCTTTTGGTTATGTGATACATGGCACCTATGATAGTGAGATCATCCACCTCTTTTAATTGTTTAGACCCTAGAACCTCATTAGCTAAACTTGCTAATTTTTCCAATTTTTCGGCTGTAGAGGTAGGTGACCTCTCTTTAGTTTATGATTTTTCCTGAGTGGGTGATTTCTCTTTGTCACCAGAAGGAGTTGAAACTTGTTTCTTTGAAGAGCCAGAGGAGATTGAGGGCATCTTGCTATACCTTTTTTTCTTACCCCTAGGTGTGCTAGTGGTAATAGATTTACTATGAGTAGGGGTAACATGAGAGCTCTTGATCAGTTTGCTACCTTAGGCTAGGTTTCGCTTGGTATCCTTTTTAGAAACCCTATTCTTCATAGGTGGAGGGGAATCACCAGAAAGTTTTGTTGTCCCCAATTCTTCACTATGTTTTTCTGAAGGACTTTCATTACTACTGCCCTTATCTGATTATGTCCCTATGGACTCCTCTTTTTCAAAAGAACTAGGTGGATTGACAGGAGAATCCTCCTCTGCAGAATTATCCGAGGTGTCTTCACCAAGAAGTGAATCCTAATCTCATGGAGGAGAAAAAAAAATTCAATTCCCTTACAATTAACAATTTATTGAGGCCGTGGTGGGCTAATGAGTTTTCATGCCCCTTTTGGACTGCTTTCCGCATTTGGTTTATAGAGGAGTAAAGAAAATACGGCATGTTTACGAGCATTCCCCATCTCAAATGATTCATAAGTAAAAGCTACTTTGCATAGACATATACATACCTCTCTTCGCAAGTTATTTACTGAATGATGATTTTTTCCAGACTATCCCAGGGTCGTGGAAGTGAGATTAACTTTGTGCCCTACCTAATGATGATTTCGATAGACTCCCCTCATGCTAGGAACTTCTTGCACAGGGGTTCAAGGTCCATGGCATGTTTGGAGTTATTTGAAAATTAATTCTCCCCTGAGAGCAAAAACCCAAAGATATCAACTATGTCTTCCACTGAGAAAGGAATTGTTAAATCGTGGACTTTTGCCTCCTTTTTGTGGTAGGTCATTGCGAACTCCCGCACCATCTTTTCATCATACCCTCTTAACCATTTAAAATATGTATCCCATCCTAATTGTTTGAAAATTTTATAAGCCTCAACAGCCTCTGGTGCCCTTAGTTCTTCCATGGTGGGGGGCTCAAAATGGTGGCAATGTTGATCTCCTGTCATGGTGTTACCTAGACGCTGTACAAGCAGAAATCACCAACCAATGTAGAAACCACTATTGTTTCAGGATGGTGGATGGATATCTAGTATGACTTAGCGGTAAGAAGTTTGGCGGATGGGTAAATTTAGAGGGTGATTTAGAAAAATTAAAAAAATAGTTTACACGCATGCTTATTATGGTGACTTGTGTTTAAGCAAGTAATGATGAGCGTTCAGGGATAATAATCGATTACAACAGATTGGAAGGGGCATGGTGTAAATGTGATATGATGGAAAGAGGGCATATGGTGTATGATAGGAGATCCTCCCAGCTAATATCGTGACCCATCCACTGGTCTTGTCACCAATTAGTGTATGAATAGAAAATATTAAATAAAATAACAAAGAGAGAAAAAACATGAATTACCAATACCGATGAACGTCAGAGAGATAGAGTGGTGACATGGAAATGAGCGCGACCAAATAGAAGAGAGAGCTAGAAGAAAATGGCATCAAAGGTACAGAGTGAGGACACTGCCAGGTTTTCAACGAGGTGATGACAAAAATAATACAGGTAAGCAAATCACCTGTTGGCAAAAGAATTAGACTGACGGGAAATATCTAATTGGTGACCAACCGCATGTGAATAGAGACAGTCGAGGCCACCAAGGATGTGTAAATAGAGCATGGAACCAATAGTGGAGAAGAAAAAAATAAAAGCTAACACCCTCCAGTGGATCCAAATAACAAAGGCTCCTGGCGAAGAAAAGACAGCAACCCGGGCTCAGAAGATATCTGCAAAGAAGATCATATCGCAGGCTGAGAGCGAGTAAAAAAAAAATGCTCGAAGTAGTGGAGAGGAATAAGGTGGTCAATAAGGAGACTCCATGTGTCTGAGAAAAACTCAGGCACACTACACAATGAACAAATAACCATAGTAGTTCCTAGCACAAAATTGAAAGGAAAGTAGAGAAAGTGCCCATCGTTATTGATATCCCTCATGTATTCTTTTTCATTCTTTTTCTCTTTCTTTTTTTTAATATCAATGGCAGACCGCTAGGAACCTAGTTTTTGTCCTATAACCGCCTAGAAGGGTCCGGAACCTGATTTTCACTTCTAAGGCTTATTTAGTAGTTAACGCTTGTCGAAGACCAATTTTCAAACGTTAACTAGCCAATAACACTGGAAGGTTTTCATTGTTGGATATTTTATTGCATTTTTTTTATTTTTCATTTTTTATTTTCTTATTTAAAAAAAAAAAAAATTGAGAAATACCTAAAAGGTACTGGGAGAAGCCACAAAAACCCTATCAAGTAGATGGATTTCCTTAGGTAGATTCAATAAAAACTCTTTTCATGAGAGAGGCCTCTTGTACAACTTCAATCGGTGACTGTTGACAACTAAATCCATGCGATCAGAGTCCACTATGTGGAGCTTGATAGCCCCACTATCGTAGACCACCTCACTTTCATAAGGCCTGATCCATCAAGTGTGAAACTTCACCTTAAAATCCTGGAAACGAGAATCATACAGGAGTTCCCAATTACCTGGTTGAAATGACCATTGGTGAATGAAATGATCATGCCAGAGAGCACGTTGGTTCCAAACAATCTCTGCATGGAAGAGTGCTTGCTGACGGAGTTCATCAAATGAGTGAAGTTGTGCAATTTGTTCTTTTTGTGCATCAGACAAGTGTATACCTAGCTAAAGTGCAGTGCGAAGAGTTCTTACCTCAAAATAGATTGGGAGAACAACCCTCTTACCATAGACAAGCTCGTAAGTTGTCAAACTAGTGGTGGTTTTCCATGTAGTGCGGTAGGCCCACACAGCTTCAAGAAGTTGTGTGGCCCAATCTTTCTTATGGAGGGAAACTGTCTTAGTGAGAATGTTCTCGAGTTCTTGATTGGTGACTTTGACCTGGCCATTAGCCTGGGGATGGTAAGGTGAAGATATATGATATTGAATCTCATATTCATGAACCAAAGCAGAGATGAGATTAGATGTAAACTATGGATCGTGATCGGTAACTATCTCACGCGGAACATCAAATCGGGTAAAAATCTCAAAATAGAGAAATTAAGTGACCTTGGTGTCCCTGGCATGCTTCAAAGCAACAACTTCAACCCACTTTGTTATATAATTTGTACACAAAAGGATGTATTCCTTATTATGAGACAACAGGTTGACAAGTCCAACAAAGTCAAGTCCCCATTTTTCAAAAGGTTCAATGGACAACTGAGGATGCAGGGGCATTTCATCTGAGCATGTGGGGCGGTCCAATAATTGACATTTATCATAGTGTTGAACATAACGTTTACAATCCTTGTGGAGTGTATGCCAATAATAGCATGTAGTTAAGATATTCTGAGCAGTCCTTTGAGCGGCCAAATATCCTTCGCAGGGTTTTGTGTGGCATGCATGAAGTATGTTGAATACATTGTCCTCAGGTACACATCGGCCCATGATATTGTCAAGGCCATGACAGAAGAGCAATCCATTGATCCACGTATAATCACCACTAATTCTGACCAAATTTTGACATTCCCTCAGAGAGAAATGGGGTTGAAACTTGCAAGTAACCAAGTAGTTTACCATGTCAACATACCACATGCTCTTTGTTGATATAGCAAAGACATGTTCATCTGGAAAGGTATCATCAACTAGAACTGGCTCATCATCTCGTTGTTGTAACCTAGAGAAAAAAATTGCAACCACATTCTCACGACCAGGCTTATCAAGTATAGTAATGTCAAATTCTTGAAGTAAAAGTAACCATCTAATAACTCTACCAGTCACAATAGGTTTATTCATTAGAAATTGAATTGTAGAATGATCAGTATGAACAAACAATTTATATCCACTAATATAATGACAAAACTTATTAATTTCATAAACAACAACTAAAACTCCTTTTTAGTTACTGTATAATTTACCTCAGCCCCTATGAAATTCTTGTTGATGTAGTAAATGGAGTAGAAGAGAGTTTTTTCTTTTTGTCCAAGGACAATCCCCATGGAGCAATTTGAGGTATTACTGTGAATATGAAAAGGTAGTTCCCAGTTCAGACCTTTGAGTATTGGTGTGGTGACAAGCTTGTTCTTAATGGTGTAAAAAGACTCTTGACACTCTCGTGTCCAAGAGAAAATGAAATCTTTCGCTAGTAAAGCAAACAAGGGGGAGGAAATATTTCTAAAATTTTGGATAAACCTCCTATAGTACCTTGCATGGCCTAGAAAATTACACACATCCTTTTGGCTAGTGGGTGTAGGCAAGTCCTAAATAATCTGTATCTTTTTGGGATCAACTTGAATACCCTTAGAAGAAATATAATGAGCAAGTACTATCTCTTTTGGAATAATCATATGGCACTTTTCATGACTTAATGATAAATTAGTGTCTATACAACATCTAAGTACCTTTTCTAAATTTTTCTTAGCCTCTTCATAATTATTACCTTGGACATTAAAATTGTCCATATATACCTCAACACGGTCATTTACAAGATTCAAAAAAATGCTCAAGACCGCACTTTGAAAGGTAGCAGGGGCATTACATAAACCAAACAGAAAAACGTTATAGGAAAAAGTGCCCCAAGGGCAAGTGAAATTAGTCTTGTCCTGGTCTTTAGGCACTATGTGAATCTGGTTGTAGTCATTAAACCCATCCAGAAAAGAGAAGAACTTTTTACCTCCAAGAGTGTCCAACACTTGATCAATAAATGGCAATGGGAAGTGATCCTTTTTAGTAGCTTTATTTAATGCTCTGTAATCAACATAAATTATCCACTTACCATTTTTCTTGGGAACCACAACTAGAGGAGAGACCCACTGACTATCTAAAATAGGATATATAAACCCAACATTTAACATTTTTTATAACTCCTCTTTAATTATTTCATGCGAGACAGGGTTGAGTCATCGTTGTGGTTGCCTAACTAGATGACTACCTTCCTTAATGTAAATATGGTGGGTGTAGGTTTCGGGATGAATGCCACACATATCTTGTAATTCCCAAGCAAATGCATATTTATTAGCTTTAAGCATAGCAATGAGATCTTGGATTTATTCAGTGGTTAATTGTGGATTAATATTAAGGTTGTGATTAGGCAAAATTTCCATGTCTTTTGATTGTACAGGTGAATTAATGGCTAGTACTTTGGAGGTGGATGGAATATTGCTAGAATTTCTAGAAGATAAAAATGAACTGTACAAACAATTATGAGGTAGCAACCGATGCAATGTGACAAAGTGTTGAACAAATCATGAGATATCCGTAAAGAAGATCATACCACGGGGTGAGAGCAAGTAAAAACAAAATGGTCGAAGTAGTGGAGAGGAACAAGGTGGTCAACAAGGAGACCCCATGTGGTTGAGAAAAACTTAAGCATGCAACACAATGAACAAACAACCGTAGTAGTTCCTAGCACAAATGTGACAAGAAAGCAAAGTAGGTCTCATCATTATTGTTGTCCCTCATGTATTCTCTTTCATTCTTTTTCTCTTTTTTTCTTTTTTTTCTTTTTTTCTTTTTTTTAATATCGATGATAAATCGCTAGGAACTTGGTTTTCGTCCTATCACCGCCTAGAAGCGTCAAGAACCCAGTTTTCACTTCTAAGGTTTATTTAGCAGTTAACGCCTATTGGAGACTGGTTTTCAAATGTTAACTAGCCAACAATGCCCGAAGGTTTTCACTGTTGGATATTTTATTGCATTTAAAAAAAAAAAATTTTTTTTTTTTTTTGAGAAGTACCTAAAAGGTACTAGGAGAGGCCATAGGAACCCTGTCAAGTAGATGGAGTTCCTTAGGCACATTCAATACAAATTCTTCTCATGAGAGAGGCCTCTTTCACAACTTCAATCGATGACCATTGACAACTAAAGTCATGTGATCAGAGTCCACTATGTGGAGCTTGATAGCCCCATTATCGTAGACCACCTTGATTTCATAGGGCCCAATCCACTAGGTGTGAAACTTCACCTTAAAATCCTAAAAATGGGAATCATACAAGAGTGCCCAATTAGCTAGTTGAAATGACCGTTGGCGAATGAAATGATCATGCCAAAGAGCATGCTAATTGTGAACAATCTCTGCATGGAAGAGCGCTTGCCTGACATAGTTCATCCAATGAGTGAAGTTGTGCAATTTGTTCTTTTTGTGCATCAAACAAGTGTATACCTAGCTGAAATGTGGTGCAAAGATTTTTTACCTCAAACTCGATTGGGAGAACAACCCTCTTACCATATACAAGCTCTTAAGGTGTCAAACTAGTGGTGGTTTTCCATGTAGTGCGGTAGGCCCACATAGCTTCAGGAAGTCGTGTGGCCCAATCTTTTTTATGGAGGGAAACTATCTTGGTGAGAATGTTCTCGAGTTCTCGGTTCGTGACTTTGACCTAGCCATTATCCTGGGGATGGTAAGGTGAATATTTATGATGCCAAATCTCATATTCATGAACCAAAGTAGAGATGAGGTCAGATGTAAACTATGGACCTGATCGGTAACTATCTCATGCGGAACATCAAATCGGGTAAAAATATCAGAATAGAGAAATTCAGTGACCTTGGTGCCCCTGGCATGCTTCAAATCAAAAAATTCAACCCACTTTGTTACATAACCTGTACACACAAGGATGCATTCCTTATTCTAAGATGACAAGTTGACAGGTCCAACAAATTCAAGTCCCCATTTTTCAAAAGGTTCAATGGACAATTGAGGATGTAGGGGCATTTCATCTAAGCATGTGGGGAGGTCCAATCGCTAACATTTATCATAGTGTTGAGCATAACGTTTACAATCCTTATGGAGCATAGGCCAATAATAGCATGTAGTTAAGATCTTCTTAGTCCTTTGAGAAGCCAAATGTCCTCTGCAGGGTTCTATGTGGCATGTGTGAAGTATGTCGAAGACATCGTCCTCAGGCACACATCGACGCATGATATTGTCAAGGCCACAATAGAAGAGCAATCCACTGATCCACGTATAATCACCACTGATTTCGACCAACTTTCAACATTCCCTCAGAGAGAAATGGGGTGGAAACTTGCAAGTAACCAGGTAGTTTTCCATGTTAGCATACCGCAGGCTCTTTGTTGATATAGCAAAGAGATGTTCATCTGGAAAGGTATCATCAACTAGAATTGGCTCATCATCTCACTGTTGTAACCTGGACAAAAAGTTTGCAACCACATTCTCAAGACCAAGCTTATCAAGTATAGTAATGTCAAATTATTGAAGTAAAAGTAACCATCTAATAACTCTACCAGTCACAATAGGTTTATTCATTAGAAATCGAATTATAGAATGATCAGTATGAACAAACACTTTATATCTGCTAATATAATGACGAAACTTATTAATTGCATAAACAACTAAAAATTCCTTTTCAGTTACTGTATAATTTACCTCAACCCCTATGAAATTCTTGCTAATGTAGTAAATGGAGTAGAAGAGAGTATTTTCTTTTTGTCCAAGGATAGCCCCCATGGAGCAATCTGAGGCATCAATGTGAATATGAAAAGGTAGTTCCTAGTTCGGACCTCTAAGTACTGGTGTGGTGACAAGCTTGTTCTTAATGGTGTCAAAAGCCTCTTGACACTCTAGTCTCCAAGAGAAAATGACATCTTTCGCTAGCAAAGAAAACCAGGGGGAGGCAATATTTCTAAAATTTTGGATAAAACTCTTATAGTACCTTGCATGGCCTAGAAAACTATGCACATCCTTTTAGCTAGTGGGTGTAGGCAAGTCTTGAATAATTTGTATCTTTTGGGGATCAACTTGAATACCCTTATAAGAAATATAATGACCAAGTATTATCCCTTTTGGCATAAGCATATGGCACTTTTCATGACTTAATGATAAATTAGTGTCTATACAATGTCTAAGTACCTTTTCTAAATTTGTCTTAGCCTCTTCATAAGTATTACCATGGATAGTAAAATTGTCCATATATACCTCAACACAATCATTTATAAGATTCGCAAAAATGCTCAAGACCGCCCTTTGAAAGGTGGCAAGGGCATTACATAAATCAAACATAAAAACATTATAGGAAAAAGTGCCCCAATGGTAAGTGAAAGTAGTCTTGTCCTGGTCTTCAGGCACTATGCAAATCTGGTTGTAGTCGCTGAACCCATCTAGAAAAGAGAAGAACTTTTTACCTGCAAGAGTGTCCAACACTTGATCAATAAATGGCAATGGGAAGTGATCCTTTTTAGTAGCTTTATTTAATGCTCTTTAATCAACATAAATTCTCCACTTACCATTTTTCTTGGGAACCACAACTAGAGGAGAGACCCGTTGACTATCTGAAATAAGATATATAAACCCAACATTTAACAATTTTTATAACTCCTCTTTAACTATTTCACGTAAGATGGGTTTGAGTCATTGTTGTGGTTTCCTAACTAGACGACTACCTTCCTCAATGTAAATATGGTGGGTGCAGGTTCTGGGATGAATGCCACGCATATCTTGGTATTCCCAAGCAAATGAATCTTTATTAGCTTTAAGCATAGCAATGAGATAATGGATTTATTCAATGGTTAATTATGGATTAATATTAAGGGTGTGATTAGGCAAAATTTCCATGGCTTCTGATTGTGTAGGTGAATTAATGGCTAGTACTTTGGAGGTGGATGGCATATCGCTAGAATTTCTAGAAGATAAAAATGTACTATACAAACAATTATGAGGTAGCAACTGATATAATGTGACAGTGTTGAATAGATCGTGAGCTACCTACCAATGGAAAGTTTCTAAAAGGACAAGGAGTATTTATACCTAAATGGACAACCATGCTTTCAAAAGATTCATTAGATGCATATCTATTCTAAAGAAAATTAGAAAGAATATTATCCTTGGTAGGTTCTTCCATATCTAGGGCTTGATCAATTATCAAAATGGGCAATGACTCATCTGAGTCACTATCAACCCATACTAGATTTTATACCTCCAATAAGGGTTGTGCTGGTGGGTATAAATTCAATTGTTTCTTGTTCTCACCATTAGAAATGATCATGTTTCTTGACCAACAATTGATGAATGCATCCATAGCTGCTAACCAAGGTCATCCCAAAATTAAGGGGTATCCCCCAAACTTAATATTTGGCTACAAAACCATAAATTCAGTTGGGTATTCCCACAAATCAATAGAAAGGATTACATCTTCAATCATACCCTCTAGTTTGACCAAAGATTGATCTACCATTTGAAGAACTTTGGGAGTAGGCCTAAGTCCCTCTAGTGACAATCTTTTCTTCTTTTCATAACATTAATTGCAACACCAAATCAACAAGGGTATTAGGAATACTTACTTTACCAATAAATACCTTGATCACTGGACCCCTGGGATCTAAGTACTTCGAAATGGTTATGTTCTTGACCATAAGATCTGCCAGCTATCCAATAAATTGGACGGTCTTCGAGTCTTGCTTCTTCTTTTTCTTCCAAGTACATAGATCTCTAACTATTTTTGTATAGACGAGAATGTCCTTGATAGCTTGCAACAAAGGAATTTTGATGTTAACATTGTGTAACTCATTAACAAAATCAAATTCAGGTTGAGAGACTTCCCTTTGTATTGGTTCAGATTGAGATCGTTTGGGAAAGGGAGGTTCTTTGATTGGCTATGCTTCATATTCTTCATTGATCTCTATGATGGTGGGCCCCTGAAGAGCCTTTCCCAATCTTAATTGAACTCCATATAATTCTTCTGTATTTACAAGATAAGTGGAGTAACTTATTGCCTCATTATTATACACTGGTTGTGTGGCCTTATTGTTAGGATTTGGGTTCAGTTGGGTTGGCATTGGTGTAGGTTTCGGTTTTTTGTGTGGGATTGGATGGCTTAGTAGATGATGGCGATATGGGAAGAAGAAATTTGTGTGGCTACTAGTATGGGTTGATAATGGGAGGAGGTGGAAATTGTGGTTGTGATGGATATGGTTGTTGGTACGGTGTAGGTTATGGTGATTGTGGCCTCCATGCCTTTTTCCATGGTTATGAATAATATTGATATTGTGGCATCCATTGAGGGTATGAAAAGGGTTGTTTCCAACCCCCATACCATCTGAGTTGACTAGGAAAAGAGTTGGGTTGGTTGGCTCTAGGGGCAAGCTAATCATTCATCATGCCAGGGTGCATTGCTCAAGGGGGAAAGGGTCGCCTAGGGGCCATGTAGTAGACAAGTTCCTTAGAATATTCCATATCATGCACACCTATAGGAAGAGTCTTTAAGGTAAAACTTCTACTGACTTATTTTAAGGATGAAATGTTTGTCCTATTATAAGGGAAATCCTCACTACCATGTTTCTTGCGATAAGTCAGATAGGCCTTTCCGGCTTCCTCTTGCTTCCTACTGGTATAAAGAGTATCTATCTGTTTACCCATATGCTTTAACAAATCTATTTTAAGATCCTCAAGTAAATTTACTATTTCATGCTTCGTAATACCTATTACATTACATGGAGCATAAGGCTTACTTGGATAGTTTCATCCCGAACGCTAAGACCTTGAATAATTCCTGCAAATGTCACATATGTCATCAAATTCCATTTTGGAGATATTTCCTTTACCTATTAAATCCAATGCTTCCATAGTATCATCTCGTATTCCTCTAAGAAACAATATTTTAACAACATCCTCATTTATCCCTTATTGGCGAGATCCTTGAAGTCTAAATATGAAGCGTTCGAGGTAGTCCTCTACGAAATCATCTTATTTTTGTGTCATGTGGAATATTTCATCCCAAACCTCCTTTGTTTTGCAATACTCCTGGTACTTGGTCAGGAATAATTCCTTCATGATTTCCCATGTTCTAATATTCTTGAGGTTCATAAACCGTCATAGGGCTGCATCCTTTTATGTAGCTGGGAATAGTTTGAGCTTCTAAGCATCAATTTGATAATCATAGCTATGGCACAACACATCAAATTCAAACAAAAAAATATCAATATCTTCAATCAAAAGACCATGAAAAATGGGCAAAGCAGAATGAGGAATGTTCTTCATAGGGGCATCTTGTTTGGGATGTGCGATTGGAAACTCAAAGGTAACCAGATTATTATTGGCCAATGCCCTATTATGATTGTTGTTGTTGTTGTTGTTATTATTGTTGTGATCCATGACGTCTAGTGCCCAAGGGATAAAGTTGGTTTTAAATGGCTCTTGAGTTTCTCAAAATGGACCAGCTTTAGTCCCATAAGACTCTTGGAAGAATTTTTCAACCTTTTTGTGTAATATTTTGGAAGAGCTTGGACGGGTACCTACAGGTGTCTCAACAATAGTGGTCTCAATAGCACACTTCTTGATATCAGGTTCAGGTAATTCTAATGGTTGCAACTTATTTTTTGGTTTTTCTTGTGTTGATCCACTTCCTTCAATAGATGGTTTGTACCTATCTCATGATTCTTCGGGTTGTGGTACCTCAATGGAAGATTTTAATTTGTTTTTGAGTTTTTTTGGGTTGTGAACTACTAACCTTTTCCTTTCTAATAAATCTCCTCCTACTATCCCTACTATGATTCATGCACCTAAATGACTTATAGTAGCACAAATAAGGAGTATTAACCTTAACAAGGTCGACAATTGCATAGGGTTTCCTCTTGACGTACTGGTCCTAACTCAACTTGCTATGATTTCATGCCTTTAATATCTTTCCTCGACAACGACACCAAAATGATTGGATTAAACTGTGGTTGATGTTCAAGGTAAAACTATCCTTGTAATTCTATCTTAAATTGGTGAATGGATTGAGATCAATCTTTGGGAATTTCACAAGTTCCTCAGTTTACTCCTCAATGTCAATCCGAGAGCGTAGGCTTGTGAAAGATATTGGGGTTGTTTGCCTAAGGTTTGAACCTATAAATCCGAGTGGGGATGAATTCAATTGTTTAATCTAAGTTCATTCTACAATCTAACTCTCAGTCCTCCTATCAATTCTATGGTAGGAGCCTTTATTCACACAGTTTGTAATAAAAACCAATTAACAAAAAATAGTAAACAATATTACTATTACACATAAAGAACATAATATAATAAAAAGGAATAACTGAAACAAAACATACTAAACTTTGTTCAAGAATATTTGATAACCACATTAATTAATATTTATCGAATGAAATTCATATGCATTAATAGTAAACAAAGATAATTGCAACTAGTTTGATCACAGAGAAATGAATGTAATACTAAACACTTATTACCACACGATGCAATCCTACTGTAATAATCACTGAGTGATCGATGAAGTGGTCCCTCCATCGATTACAGGTTATGAAGCTTATGAATATGAGATACTCCATGCTAATCATTCATTCAGCATCACAGTGATCCGAATTACACACATAGGAATTTATATTGAAGTGCCAATATCAGTTTTATATATATTATCTATATCATGTAAGTCTCAGCTTACATATTTATATGCATTATAGCCACATATACGCATAACAATTTTCTAGGTAAAAACATATACAAGTTTTGGTTGTTTCAGCCTACAGCCAACAACCTTTTTATTTATAACCAAAAATAGTTCATACTCTCTTGACATCATTTCAAAATGACATAACAAACTAATTCAACTTGGCACTAAATCAGCCAAAGCAACAAGTGACTCTTGCATGGCCTTGACCTTTACTCCACCATTTTACCTCGTGCCCATGTGTCACCTGTTCAAGCATTCCCTGTTATCAAAACCATGGAGATGATTAATAAACAACCAAAGGATTTGATATATTCACATATCTTTATCTTTCCTTGCTTTCTATAAAATATATTCAGTTCATTCACAAAAAGTGATAGGAGCAACAGAAAATACTAGGAAAGATGGCAAAGGTGAAAGCAGATAATAAGTAAAATAATGGCATATTCTTCCCCCATCAAATACCCAACGATTGCCAGTCTTTGAAAAAACTGCATTGTAAAGGCCTACAAAGCTTCATGAGAAATTCCATAGGAACCAAATATTTCACAAGTATCAAAAACCTTTGAGCATTGTTGTTGAGTTTAAAATAATTTCTAATATTTTTCCAATCTTTCCACTCATAGGAATTGAAATCCCATTTATCATCAAACTGGTGAACACCCTTCTTAAAAAGATACTAAGCTTGTTTCATAAATACCGTAGCCAAAGGTTTTGCATGATATTGGACCAGCTTGTTCGACCAAATAGAAGAAGTGAAGAAACTAAAACCATGTTGCAAGGAATCATTCCTCCAATTTAAAAAGTTGTAGACTTGTTTCCAAGCCTTCCAGATGGATTATAAAGGAAATGAAGCCTTAACGCGAAAGAAAGGATCAAGTAGAACTTTTTCCAACAAATTAACTCCTTGCCAATTATTATTAATGGAAGCATGAGTGATTCAGTTGCAAACTAGAATTTTCCATTGTTCATTTCCAAAAACAACTCTTATTATCCATTTTGCTGATAGGTAGCCCCCCTATGTTTTGGGGTCTAAAAGATCTAAACCATCTCTATCTTTAGGCTTAATGCAATGGAGCCAAGATGTGCATTTGAAACCAGCCTTCCCATCCCAATTAGTCCATAAAAATTGATGAATTATTTTATTCAAGTCTTCATATCCTTTTTTGGATGGCATCCAACATGATGAATAGTAGATGCGAGAAGCCAAAAAAATTGATTAACCACTTGGATTTTACTAGCCAATGAAAGATATTTATTACCCCAAGTAAAAATCTTATATTTTAGCTTAGTTAAGAACCAATTCCACATATCAAACAGTGAGACCCCCAGCCCAAAAGGAATTCCCAAGTAACGAGTAATCTTCCCATTCTTAATTTGTTTCTATTCTTTAGGAATCCAAGGTGGAGTTGGATCAGGTTGAACCATCAAAAATTTAGTTTTATGATGAGTAAGCTTTGAACCCGAAATAACATAATAGAAATCTAGAATCCCCAAGACATTAGTAATTTCGGTTTCAGAATTTTGAATGAAGAGCATACTATCATCAGTAAACTGTGAGTTGAGAACAAATGCATTATTGGGGATGGGAATTTCTTTAATCGGATTCATTTAATTAGACTTTTGCAGTAAATAACCTAAATCATCAGCAACAAGAACATAGAGGAATGGAGATAATGAACATCCTTGTCTGATAGAGTGTTGTAGGGGGAAGGGATCAGTCAATGAATTATTAATAATTAGTTAGGCATTAGCATATTTGAATATCATTTTAACATGTTTACATATTTTGGACCCAAATCCCAACCACTACAACATCTTAATAATAAAACTCCACCTCATTCTATCATAGGCCTTGTCAAAATCCAACTTAACTAATAAGGCATTTTGTCTAGTTTGTTGCGCCCATTCACTAGTTTCCCAGGAAAGAATTAAGTTATCAAGAATATATCTACCTCTAAGGAACCTAGTTTGTTCAAGTCAGACTATGCATATTACCAGTGGTTTAACCCTTGCAACCAAAGCTTTAGCAATAATTTTATATGAAGTATTAAGGAGAGTCATAAATATTATATTCATTCTTACCTTTTGGAATAAGTTTGATTAAACCCTTATTAACTTGAGGCCCCAATGATCCATATTTTAGCGCTTCTAAATAAACAAGGTATAAATCTTCCTTGATATATTGCCATATGATTTGGTAGAATTCAACTGAAATTAAATCTGATCTAGGACTGTTATTATGAAGCATAAAAAACACATGTTCTAATTGCCCTAAATATAGAGCATAATTCAATTAATGGATGTAATCAACATCAACCATTTTAGGAATGTATTCTTTGAGCATCCTGCCAATGGGGATCCTCCCTAAAAAGGTTCTCATAAATGTTGTGGAATATAATTTTAATATCCTCTAGATCTTAATGAACTTGACCATTCTCATCTTGGATTGCACCAATAAACTATTTTTTATGCTTATAGTTTAAATAATTGAAGAAATACTTGGAGCCTCTATTTCCATCTTTAAACCAATGTAATTTGGCTCGGATTTTGGCTCCTTGAGCTCTATAAATGTCATGTTTACATAACTGAGTTTCAATCATAGCTATAGAGATTTGGATCTTACTATGATTTGTATTAGAATTTAGAATTTTTCTAAGCCTTTATAGTCTCCCTTACAAGGATTTTTCCTTACGCTTTCATTTCCAAGCTATACTTTTAGCAAATGAGCAAAGAAATGCAACACACTGAGAAATAGCCACACTCCACCATTCCCTATATGACTCTCCTTCTTTAGGCTTTGGGATGGACTTTCAAAGATCAACAAGGGTAGAAATACAATCATGGATTTTTAGAAGTGATTTGTTGAGTTTGAAAGGTAGCTGGTAGTTCACCCCATCCATATGCAACATAGAAATTGCACAAATGATTATCAAAAAGTGATCTGAAAGAGTACTAGAATAGTCAACTTTGAAACAACTCCCAGAAGCCTCTTGGATTAGCTGCAGATTGGGTGAGATGTAAAACTTTTCTAGCTTGCTAAGCTTTCTATCAACCCCAAATCTATAATTATTCTAGGTATACCAGTTGTTCTTATGACTAGTGTATTTTTTTTATGAATAGGATCTACTACTCCCAAGGTATTACGAAAATATAACCACTTATCAAACTCATCATTATTTAACTTGACATGACTATCCGAAGTATGATCTAGCTATTTTTCCACCATGTTAAAGTCACCTCCAATGATCCAATCAGCTTGAGGAAGATTTTTTGTCATCCAATCCCATAAATCACATCTTTCTTTTGCAATGTTAGAGGCATAAATTGAACAAAAACCAATGGGTTGGCCATTGCTAAAAGAGAGGACCCAAACACAACTATAAGAAGGGTCCTCCCCTTTATTAATGAAAAATTTGTTGACCCATGAATAAATTCCAATGACAGGCCTCCATCTTCCTTCACCATGCGACGTATAGAAGAAAGAAGCATCCCTCCATATGTTGAATAAAGAAGAACCAAGACGGGTACCATTAAGCTTTACTTCTTGCAAGAAGATAATGTCAGGCTTCCACTTAAGAATAACATCTTTGATGTCATAATTTTGATGGGGGAGTGTAATCCCTCTTGCATTCCAAGAAAAAATATTAAACTTCATTTTTTAAGAAAGGTTAGGAAATTCTTCCTCTTGTGGTAGAGCCTCAAACCGATTAGCAAGAGTAATATCATGCTCAAAATGCCTTTGTTCCTTTTCAGCAAGAAAAGGAGACCTAGATCTTTTTCCGACTGTAGGGGAATGAGAACCTTGCCAATCAGATGGAGAAGGAGACCTATGTCTCCCAGAAGGTGGAGAAGAACTTTGATTTGAAGATAAAAGTGGAGATGTTTTCTCAATAGAGTTCTTATTATGCAAAGATGAAATTGAGGGATAATTATAAGAATTAAGACAACCATTTTGAGAAAAGGAAACCCCTACATGTTTCTTCCTTTTCCTAACCATACAGCAACCATCTGACATGATAACATCCTTGTAAGAAGATTGAGAGTTTAAATCAGATTTGTTATAATTAACTTCTAAAGAGTCTTTGGCTTGTTGTTGCGAAAGATAAGGTTTAGAGGGAATCTTAGTGGGATATAAAGGTATTTGAATTCTTTGAGTACTAAAGGCCGCTAACCCTTGGGATTGAACATGCCTATTTTTCCTAGTTGGAAAATCTCTAATCAAATGGCCTTCTTGTCTACAAAAGAAGCAGGTATTGGGCTTGTTCAAATAAACTATTGGTTGATCAAACTCAAAACTAGGTCTTATCAATTTTATATTTTTAGGTAATTGTTGATTAAGGTCCATTTCCACACAAACCCTAGGATATAATCTCAAGTTGGAAAAATTATCAATGTTGTTCTTACACCATAAAACCCTGCCAAGTTGTGTTACAATTTCTCTTAAGAATGGGTGGAAGGAAAAATTTTAAAAAGGAAACTCTAACCACATTTGGTATTTAGATCTTGAAGGACCTTTTGGATGGAAATCCAATGTCTAAGCTTGCAAGTAACAAACCTGTCCACAAATAACCTAAGTACTGTATTGAAGCACAACTTGAGCATGATCAACTAATTAAAATTTGTAGGACACATAGCCTTTCCCCAAACACCTCAAGGCCTCTATTTACCAACCCCTATTTTCCCAGTTGATTTTGGCCCATTTATGGAAATCAAATTCAAATTGTATTCCCCTCAAAAAAATGACTGATTCGTGTTAACATTCAGCAATGCAGTCTATCACATCATTGAGAAGTAAAAATTATAAGGTATTACCTTCAACCTCGTGTGAAGATTCCTCCATGTAATTATTTGTAGCTTCATCTTCACAGGAATTTTCAACAACTTGACCAACATTTTCACCCATTAACTCCACTCCATCAAATGAAGAACCCATCACAACAACATTTTCTTTTAAAAATTTGGGTTCTTCAAATGGAAAATCTCCCCTCTATCATGTTATTTGTCTTGCCTCTACCTTTAGTCTCATTGCACCCCCATACTCCTCTGCTTAGGGTTGCTGAAAAATCCTCCATTGAGTTTGATCCAAGAATTGTTGTTGAATTTGGTTGCCTCCTATTGCAGCCACTAGGGTTTCTATTATGCACCAGAAGTTTCGTCTCGTCTCTTTCCCCTCTACTAATAAATTTTTTCATCTCGAAATGCTTGGGAAATATAATACCAAATTAATCCACTAATGTATCATACAAAATTTTTTATCGAGAATAGCGCAATATGGTGTGGTATTATCTCATAAAGCATGTGTAAATGGTCAAATATTATTATCATTAAGGTAGAGCATAATCAAAATAATTTGCCATGTTAGAAATATAATACCAAATTAATCCACTAATGTATCATACAAAAATAAATTATCGAGAATAGTGAAATATGGTGGGGTATTGTCTCATAAAGCATGTGTAAATGGTCAAATATTATTATCATTAAGGTATATCATTATCAAAATAATCTGTTGTGCCATATACAATCAACTAAAGTAAAATTAGGGATGAAGGTGTGTTGAAAGGGGAATATCCCCATTACTATATAAGGGTAAAAGGTAAAAAAGTAATTTATTTTTACATTCACCATTATGATTGAACCCAAAGTGAGAGCCACCATGACACACCACAAAGGACTCATTATACACTATATTGACTAATTATGGGAAAAAAACATATGAGGAGATCTAAAATTTGGAAGGTTAATAATTTTATCAATTTTTGTAAAAAAAATAATTTTGAAAAATATGTAAAATTTTATAGAACTAGAGTAGGAATTTTTGTTTGAGATATATACATCTATGGAATAATCTCAAATTTGTAGAATTGACTTTATTTTCACATAAATATCCTAATTTCTATGATTTTAACCCATGGTACTATCCATTTTTGTAGAATTGATATGTGTGCTTAAACTCTTAATATTTTAAATTCTAGTAGTTTTATTATGTTTTTATACTTAATTAGTGATCATGATGAGGTGTTGATGGAAAAAAATAATTATTCAAGATATATTATTTTAAGTGGTTACACAAATGTTGATATTCTACAAGCCTCGAGACCTATAACTAATGCAAAGAGAACATAACTAGATAGGGTGAATTTGAGATACATGAGTAGGATACCCACCTTTGAATATGATTTGAGTATGCTTCCAACATTTATGAAGTTTTGGGATTTAGATACCAACACATACCATCTACCCACATTGATATTACTATCACATTGGAGGATGTTTGGAGGATCTTCTACTTACTAGTATGGGTTAGGCAAGTAGAAAATTATCAACAAACATCACAAGAAAAATAGAGGTGTTATATGAGTATTTTTGTGGGATTATAGGATATACATGTAGGATAGTTTATTGTTGAGATCCATTCTTGTGGGGATTATCCCAAGTAGTGCAAGTGAATGTTGATTATTTTTTTATTTTTGGAAGTATGTGATGGAAATATCTCATCTCTTATATATGGTGTGATCCATGTGGTATAATACATGGAGGAGTGGGGCACAATATAATCGTGGGGGGGGACCGCATGCTTGCCAACTTATATCATGATATGTACACACTTTTTTATGAGGTTTATTGGGGACCATAGTGTTAATTATTTTCCATTGTTGGATTGGTAAGTGTCTAAAATTGTATCGGTATACATGGAAATCTAATGATGACCTAATGGTCCAACATATGACACATGTGGCATGAATATGACTTATCTCAACTTATTTCGCCTTGATGATTCACTCATAGGATCCTCCCTATATTATATTTCATATTTTCCATCTATTTACCTTTCTTTCATACCTCATGACTTGTTAAAACTTGTATTTGTTTATTAAGTTACACAACCATCCCTTTTGAGTCAAATTTCCTCGTCGATTAAAGAAACATATTGATAATTCTATAATCACCTCAATAATTCTTATTATTAAAATAAGTGATTTATTGAATTTTATTTTTTCTTATGTGAACTCTTTGGATGTGTGATTCTTAAATTAATTTTTCCTCCCAAACTTAAGTCTAGTTCACTCTTGATTGTGCTCAAAATAGGGGAACTTATAGTTTGCATCTCTAACTATGGATCTAACCTTATTAATAATTTAAAAAATACTTTGCATGAGTCTTTTAATTACTTATTATTACAAAATCTTAGCTCCCAGATCTTTGTGCATAGCTATAGTAGCAAGTTAGAGGGTTTATTTAGAGAACTACATCTAAATTCCACCATTTTTCATAGGTATCCTTACAATACAAATCCCTTGCAACCTCCAAACTTCACAATTTTTCTTTCTCCAACTCCTAAGATACATATTTAGCTACCAAATAGTATTTCTTTCAATATTTTTCTTCTTTAGTTTAGCTTTGTATTTCCCATCTTCCTCTCACCAAGAGGAAACTCCAAATTTGGGAGAAGAGAAGAAAGTTACCAAGTTGGGCCTTTGAGGACACATGCCACAAATAAATATCTCCAATATCATACACTATTTGTATCCCAAGTGTAAGATTCCTTTATTTTCATTCTAATTATTTAGAATATTTTAGTTTTGTAGATTAAGTAGCATAGATATAATAGGTAGATTCTTATATTGGTCTTATCAAAATTGTATTTGGGATAAAAATAAAAAAATGTTGATATTGGTTGATATTTTATTATGTTTATAGTATAATATCTCATTCTTTTGCATGCAAGACCATAAAATAAATAAATAAACAAAAAACATGATTTATTTTTAGCATTTAGGTTATATCCATTTGAAAAGCATATCAATATTAAAGATATAAAAATATATTTTAGTTACATTATTTATGCATCATCATTCTTCATTTTAGCATCTAGATTAATTTTAATATCTATTTAATGAAAAATTGATTAATTTAAAACAACACATGACTCTTAGGTCATTTCACATTTAAGCCAAAGGCTCTAAACATAATTTTTAATCAATGAAACAACAATCTTTAAAATCAAAGCAAACATAAGAAAAATGACAATTATGAATCTAAGTCAACCAAAAATGATCAAACAAATAAGTCCCAAATATTCTTGTTCATTTTTGTTTTCTCTTTTCTATATTTAGTATCTCATTCTCATTGTCTATTCATTAGGAAAGAATTAAGAGAAAACTTTCCCTCATGAACATATCGAGGAAGAACAAGCAAAAGGAAAAAAGAATCTCAATAAAAAAATGATCATTTACTTGCCATTAAATTAGCACAATGTGGTATTATTTGATGCAACTATTTTTTGCCTCAATAATTTACCAAATAATCTAGTCAATAACTTTCCCCCATATGAGCCACCACTATAAACATCCATACAAGAATCACTAGTCCACACCTTTACAAATATTTATAATAATAAATTCACATATTGTCGTAAATACATTATGAACTAACATCTTTATCCTACACCAAACACTCCTTCCCTATGAAGAGAGTAACTAGCCAAATTCCATAATAAATATTGTTGTCATGTTTATGACACTTTGTCTATATCACATAATGTAGTCCTCCAAACACTCATCCACTCCACTTGATTTTCCATATGAACACAAGTAGTAGTGATGAGTTAAATTTGTAGTGTGTGGGATGTAAACCTTATTTATATCATTAAATCATTGTGTTTTCCAAAGATATTTAATGATAAAATTTCATGTGCCTTGATATATGATACTAGTGAGATGATTTAGTGGTAAGAGAGAATACTTGAGGAATAGAGGATGGCCTTTGATATATTAGTTGTAGATGTCATGATTTTGAGGTCTTATAGAGGTATTCAAGGTGGTCAAAGGGTAGGTGGGAACTCAACTTGATTGCATGATCACATTAGTTTGTTAGGAGGAACACCATAGATTTAGAGATATTTCATTATAAGTAGATGATATAATTTCTTGGTATTTATATTTTAGCATATGCATCCCAAGTCCCCCATTGTGAAGACGCTATTTTTAGTGAGATGTATGGAGATACCTTGGTTTTATGTATAAGTGCCTACTAATTATGATCAGTAGCATGAAACTATGGAGATGAAAATGACTAATGATATAGGGATATCATATGTATGGAGATATTATTAGTGAATATCATGCATTGCACCACTATATCATCATAATGCAAGATGGTCGAGGGAGGTAGGATGATAACCAATGGTCACCACACATATGCTATTAGAGGGTGTAGGTGGTGTTGAGGAAGCTTTGGATCTAAGAAAGAGGAAATTCCCACTAGAAGTGGCACCACTATCATATGTCACAAGAGATTATTATAATACTAGGGACCCATATGTGTGATCAACGTGGCAATTGAATTATTCACTTTATTTTTTGAATAGTTGGTGTATTTATGAGAAATACACAATATTTGTGTCATGTGTAATAAGTATATAGAATGGTAGAGTGGATTTGTCCTATCTTCATGATCATAGATCATTTGATGCTCAAGGTTTACCCATAATATTTGTCATGCAAATAGAGAGATTAGGAGTATTTTATTAATTTTGCATCACTTTTTGATATAGTTATTCAAGATTGTGTTACGCAAATTGAAGCTATAGCTAGGTGCACCAAGCTATAAGAAAATAAAGAGGATGCAAGAGTCACATGATGTGCTATGGTTCAACAGAGATAGACTAGTGTGATAGTTAATAAAATCCCAAGTGAGAGAGATCATGCTCCAACATGATAATAATACAAGATCTTGCAAGAGAAACCACAAGACAAATAATAGCTCCTTTATAGAAACCACCTATAGAAGACCAAGAGTCACAACTTAGAAATCCACTTTTAGAAACCAACTATGGATGACCAAGAGTCACCACTTAGAATTCTATATTAGATGTCCAATTGGGATTTGAACTTGAGTCTCCATATTGAGAACTCAATGAGTTAACCAATTAAGCTCAACCCCTTGGACATGATATTTTGATAGATGAAAATAAGACATTAAGATATTGTCAGGCTAAATGAAGATGTCGATTGACTACAAAGTATGATAACATATATGAAATACTCACATGCAATAAGTAGGATCAAGTCTCCTACCTAAACAAGATTTATGTTATGAAATAACTTACACAATAGAGGAACATAAATGAAATATGTTGCACATACTTGATATTGACTAAGAATAAAAATTGAATGGCGAGCGGGAGAAATATTTTGAATTCCTCAAAGGATGCTAGGGACGGTGATGCAAATTCCACTGAAAATGGTGATGGTCTCTGGTGGATGGTCAATTATACTGCTCTACTACCTGTTGGCCGATGGGTTTGCTATTTTTTGGGGGTTTTGTTTCACCCTATGTTGCTAGCACAACTCTTGTATCATACGCCCTATGTCTGGGCTCTCCTTCCTTTTTCATTGGGCCTATTGGTAGTGCTCTAGTTGTAGACCTTTTTGTTGGCTGGGTTGGAGCTTGTTCGGTGCTGCCCAACCCCCCTGTCCTTGCCCTTGCTATGTGGTTGGGGGCTGCTTTGTTTTTCCACAGGCCCACGTGGGTTTGTGGCTATGGTTAGATCTTATTCAGTAATTTTTACTGCTTTGTTGGGGATGTCTGTGATGCTATTCTTTGTAGAAGTCTTGTTCTTGCCCCTCACTTCCTTTTCCCCTATTCTTTGGTGTATGGAATCATGGTGATGGTTGGTTTGGGTTGGCTCTGGTTTTTGCTTACTTTTTGTGAGCTACTTTGTTGCTCTTGGGTTTTGGAGTTGTGCTTTCATGACCCTTTATATTCCATTGTGTATGTGGTGATCATGAGATTGGTTTTGGGAATTTCATTGGAGCTTTTTGTTTTTATTAGAAACCTGGTTGCGACCTTGGCCCTGGTGATGTGGGGTTTTTTGTTTTATTGGGCTACTTTACCTAAAGTTAGAGTTGCGTTGGATATTGTCATATTTGTTATTGATGCTCCTAGGTGGAGTTGGTTCTCTGGATATGTGTGGTTGCAGGTTATTGACCTCCTTATGCAGTGGTGTTTAGTGGGTACTTTCCTGAATGCTCTGTTGTTCCTTTGGTGGTTGTGGAGACCCTGCTCTGGTTTGTGGTGGTGGGATTTTTTCTTCTGGAAGGCTTCCAAGTTGATGGAATTGGTTGTTTTGGTGCTTATGCTTGGTAGTGGGAGGGGGATTTGTCCCCTGGTTTGCTTGTTTCCCATTGTGATCGATGGTGCTTCAACTATTGAAGGTGTTGATGGCCATATGGTATTTTGGGTTGTTTATGTTGTGGGTTGGGAGGCTATTTTTGTCCTTCCAACTGTTTCTTCCACCTGGATGCCTTGGGAGGAGTTGTTGGAATGTTATACTAATTTTCTTACTTGCTACCTATTCCTACAATCATTGTGTTATATAGAGGTGAATATTGCTCCTATCGAGGTGGAGCCCTCTCCTATTGAGGTGGAGCTGGTGGTTGTAGGTTTGGTGGGAAGTGCTTCTCTCCTTTGCAGGTTCCTATTGAGGTGGAGTGTGCTTGCTCTAGAGGAAGGTTTTGTTGGTAATCTTGGCCCCCACTTCTTCCTCTTCTATAGAGGGGAGCCCCATCCTATTGAGGTGGTTTTGGGGTTGATGTCTAGTTGGTTGGTACATCTTGATGAATGTTTCTCTATTGCAAGTGGTGATTCCTACTCCTCTGTTGGTGAGAATATATTAGGCTCAAGTTTGTATTTCTTGAGCGAAAGGTTTGCTACAGTTCAGTTGTTGCAGATGATTTGTGGCCTTTTGAGTGGAAGGTTTGTTACTGTCCTATTGTTGCAGGTTGTTGGTCCTATATATTTTTTTGCTCTTGTTTTTCGTGCTAGGAATGGGTTGTAAGTTTTTCTTTGGCTTGGACTTCTTTTGGTCCTAAGTGTCATGTCACTCCTAGTCATCTGTGACCAAGTGTTGTTTATTATTCTGTTGTGTTTCTACAATTTTTGCGCTGGTGCTGGTTATCTTTGTGTTGGCAAAGTCTGATGCTTTGTTGTTTGGAAGTATCCTGCTCTTAGCTCTATAAAAGGTTCTTGGTCCATTCAAAACCTTGCTTATCTTATCAAGAAATAAGAATAAAAAGCCACTTCGAGGGGGAAAGCCTCCAAATATCTCAAATGAGAAAATAATTCTCAATCTCATGATAAAATTAGACTCACTAACTCCTATATATATCCTACTTATTCCTAGGATATAACCTAGGCTGACTTAGATCAGTAGTAGAATTTGGAAAATAAATGACTATGTGACTAAAACTTTTAGTCACAACAACTAAAGATGACTAAATTCTACTCATTTTTTGCAACACAACTATAAATGACTAATTTGATCATCATAAGTGACTAATTTGATCGTCGGGTAAAAAACAACTAAATAATTAGTCACACAAATAAAAATTAGATCATATGATATTAAAGTGGATAATTAAAAAATATATTTTGAATTGAGGGAGTGGGTTGTACTATAATATATATTATTATAATACATTATATTATTATATATATTATAAACATTATGTTTGTATTATAATATATTTAATATTATAATAATATATAATATATTATTATATATATAATATATTATATTATAATATTATATAATATTATATTATATTATAATATTATATTATATTATATTATATTATATTATATTATATTATATTATAATATATTATATTATATTATATATAATATATATATATTATATTATAATATAATATTATATATTATATATTATATTATTATATTATATTATATTATATTATGATATAATATTATATTATATTATATATAATATATTATAATATATATATATTATATTATATTATATTATTATAATATTATATTATATTATATTATTATAATATTATATTATATTATATTATTATAATATTATATTATATTATAATTATTAAATATTATCATTATAAAAAAAAAAGGCGCTGAGCGCAAAAGGAGCAAAAAAGTGTGAAAGCGCGCAATTAGGTGAGGGTGTGAAAGGTGCAAAAGAAGCGAAAAGGTGTGAAACTACATAGTCTAGTGAGGTGGTGAAGGCGACTGAAAAGTCTCAGGGGCAAAATCACGGCTCACAAGTAAAATGGGGGGACGAAGTAGTCAAGGATATGCAAGAGGTGGTCGGTGCAAAACCTCATAATCACACACCCTAGTGGGTCTTTTTAAATGGAAAGTGGGAAGATCGATGCCACCCCCATTATAACAATCAGTTGAATGTACCTCCTACAAGCCACCACCCTTGAAAATGGCATGATACTCCCTCCCTGACTTGGCCTAACGAGCGAAGAAGCGACTGGAAGGAAGAATAGTATCGAAAAACCTCGCACAAGTGTAGAAGACCCTAAAGGGAAAAGATGGTGGTGAATTTGGTTGGTGGACAAGTGGATAATACAAGGCAAAGTCCATGCCCGAAGGTGGTAGAAGAATCAATGGAAATAGATGTCTCAGAAGAAATAAAATCGGACATAGAGATCCTAAGGGATTTTGCCTTCATTTGTTGCTTTGTTAGAAAATCCTCAGATTGCGCCACGATAAAGAACTGGATCTTGGAAAACTAGAAGACAGAGGTTTTAATCCATTTTCTCCCAAATAATTTCTTCGTGGTCATTTTTGTGGATGAAGAATCAAAAAGAAGGGTCACTGAGGATGGCCCTTTGAAAATGGATGGGATTCTATTGTATATGCAACCCTGGACCCTGAATTTCGACCCAATAAAGATGAACCCTTATGACTAGCCAGTTTGGATCTGGATGTACAACCTCCCATTAGAATATTGGATAGGCAATTTTTTGGAGAAAATAGGTCGCTCGCTTGGAGCCCTAATTGAAGTTGACACAAGAATCTTGGACGAAGACCTGTACAAATACGTCAGGTTGAACATAGACGCAATCGACACCATCCCAAAAAAAAGCTTATTAGTGAATGGGGAAAGATGGAATTAGGAAATAGAAATTGAGCTCAATAAGAATTTCCGCATTAAATGTGATGCTCGTGATCATGGGGAGCTTGAGTGCAAAGGGAGAAGGCCTATTCGCAAGAATTGGGTGCAGAAAATGTAGGGGTACAAGCCGGCCTAGGACAATCTGTTTAACCACACGGTTCTTGGAAGAGAGTCGGATGCGCATTCGAAAGCCAAAGCATCTATAATAGAACACCCCCAATCAGATCAAGGTAGCCCCAGTGGGGTGAAAGACCGGGCTCAGGAGGGACTTTAAAACCTAAACATGTCCAGGCCTGGGGTAAATCACCCTCTGTTGGCAGAAGATTTGGAGGCCAAGGAAATCTCTGTAGGGGAGGAAATGAACCAAGACATGGATGAGCTAGATTTCAATCAGGAATAAGAGGATGAACTAGACATAATAGAGGAAAGAAGTATCTCCCAAATGGTGGCATAACATTTAGGTATGGGAAAACTAGGCAAACATGGGGGAACCCAAGGAAGGAAGTCATTCAGGAAACTAAGAGAGGAGGAATCGATTCCAAAGAATTATACAACCATCAAGAAGTTTCTAAGTACCAAGGGAGGAAGCCCCTCCCTTGGGAAGCAGTGAAGCTAATAACTTGGAATGTCAGGGGCTTAAACACCCTTGACAAGCGGTGCCTGGTTAGGCATCATCTACAAAATTGCTCAGGAAATATCATTCTTCTCCAAGAAACCAAGCTCTCTGGAGAGGAAGGAAAGGCTTTTTTTAAATAATGCAGAAACTAGAAGGGATTCTTTCATGATTCCATGGGCTCGGTGGGTGGAATTGGTCTGTTGTGGAAAGATCATGCGGTCTCGGTAGAGATCCTTTGTTCATATCCCAATTGGTTGGCAGCCAAGGTCTTCGATATGGACCTCAATTGCAATTGCACAGTTATTAACATCTATGGTCTGATAAAATTTGAAGAAAAGGTGGTTTTTTGGTGATCGGTGTTGGATTACATGCGGGATAGCGCTGAAAGCAACTGGGTAATTGGGGGAGATTTCAATGCATTTTTGGACTCCTCAAAGAAAAGTGGATGAATTAGGAAAATTACTCAAGCTACTTTGGATTTCAGGAGTTTTGTGGTTGAAGCTGGCCTGAAAGACTATTGCATCGTGAGTGGGGTGTACACTTGGACTAATCATCGTAAGGATTTCATGGCCATCACGAAAAGGTTGGATCGTTTCTTGATCTCCTGAGATTGGCGTAAAAGAAACACACAGATATTAGCAAAATTCTACCTATCTCCATATCCGACCTCTTCCCAGTTGAATTGGCTCTCTGCTCAGGCATGGCTTCTCAGAAATCAAGCTTTAGGTTCCAGAACATGTGGTGGTGAGATGTTAATCTCATTGGGTTGCTCAAAAAATGGTGGAGAGAATATCGGATAGGAGGATCGATAAGCTACAAAATCGCAAAGAAGCTGCAATATTTGAAGGAAAGATTGAAAGAATGGAATAAAACCACATTCTAGAATATTTCTACAAAGAAAGCCAAGGTTGAGGAGGAATTGGAATCCCTAAATGAAAAATTGATTAAGGATGGAATAAGAAATGAAGAATTTCTAAAAGAAAAAGATCTCAAAGGCCAACTAGGTGAGCTCCTAAGAAGGGAGGAAACCTTTTGGAGGGATAAATCAAGGGAAGTTTGGTTGCAGGATGGCGATTTGAATTCTAGGTTCTTACACGCCTCGATGTTGGATAGAAGATTAGAAAACAAGATAGAGGTAATCCAGGCCACAAATGGCTGCATAGTTAGCGGGAGTACAAATGTAGGAGAGGTGATGACCGAGTTCTTTAAAAATCTGCTTGGGTTCTTACACGCCTCGATGTTGGATAGAAGATTAGAAAACAAGATAGAGGTAATCCAGGCCACAAATGGCTGCATAGTTAGCGGGAGTACAAATGTAGGAGAGGTGATGACCGAGTTCTTTAAAAATCTGCTTGGGTCACTGGATGGGAATGGTAGAGCGGGAGATTCCTAAACATAATTGAAAAATAGCTATGTAGTGAAGACAATGAATTTCTCTGCCAAAAGGTCTCAAAGGAAGAAGTGAAGGACATTCTTTTTCAGTTGCATCCGGATAAGGCCCCTGGGCTGGATGGATTCCCAGCTAGATTCTTCTAGAATTTTTGGGGCTTCGTGGGGGATGAACTCTGGTTGCTAGTGGATGATTTTAAAAGATCAAGAAGATTAGTCAAAGACATAAAAAATTATGTCATAGCTCTAGTCCCCAAGAAGCCCGAGTACCTCTCCTTTGGGGATTACAAACCGATCTCCTTATGCAACACTATCTACAAAGTGATCGCAAAAATTTTGGAAAAAAGAGTTAAGGTGGTCTTAGGGAAGATCATCTCACCTAAGGAAAATGGCTTTATCCTAGGAAGGGAAATCACAGATTGTATCATGTTAACCAATGAAGTGGCCCACACTCTAAAAGAAAGCAAGAAGGCTGAAATGATCATCAAACTGGATGTTAGTAAATCATACGATAAGGTGATCTAGGATTTTCTTATGAAGGTGATGGAACAGTTGGGCTTCAACAATCACTAGTGCAGTCTAATCAAATATTGGATCTCATCAGTCAAATTCTCAGTCCTGGTAAATGGTGCAATGTTCGGCTTCTTCAATGCAACCAATGGGCTCAGGCAAGGGGATCCTTTGTCCCCATTCTTATTTTTCACCATGGAGGAAGCATTAAGCTATGAAATCAAGTACAGAAGGCAAAGGGATGCCTGGAAGGGAGTCTCAATCACACCTAACGTGGAGCCAGTCTCACATTCCCAGTTTGCAGACGACACCACACTGTTTGGGGAGGCTAGCGTCAAGGAAGCCAAATGTATCAAAGAAACTCTAAAAGAGTATGAGTAGCAGTCTAGTCAAAGGATGAACAAGGACAAGTTGAGAATATATTTCTTCAACACAAGAGTAACGATCCAATATGCAATTACCTTTGTCCTAGAATTCCAAATCGACAAGCTCCCAACCAAATTCCTAGGGGTCCAAATCTTTGATGGGGCATGCAAGTCTAAGCACAAGGAAGAATTAATTAGAAAATGAAGAGGTAAGGCTATGGCCTAGAAAAATAATTGGTTATCCCTGGCTAGCTGAATCACGATGGTCAAGGCAATGTTATTTGTCATCCCAATCTACACTATGTCCTGCTTTGGCACCCCACTAAAGGTGGAGAATGGCGTCGAGAGCATTTTTAAGAAATTCTTGTGGGGAGGTTCTAAAAGAGACAAGAAGATCCCTCTTATTGGTTGGGAAACAATATTTAAGCCAAAAGAGGCTGGTGGCACAGGTTTGAGAAGTGTCAGAATGTAAAACACAGTGTTGGGGGTGAAGCTGGTGTGGAAAATGTATCGCCAACCAGATAAGTTGTGGTGTCAGATCCTCTAAAACAAGTACCTTAACAGTATCTCATCCTCCAAGATTCTAATGGTGGAAAACCTACATGGAGGCTCGGCCATATGGAAGTTCATAAACAAATGCATACCCCTAATCATAAATCATCTGACTTGGAGAATTGGAAATAGGCAGCAAGTCAAGTTTTGGAAAAAGTCCTGGAATGGGTTCAAAAGCTTAAGGGAGCTCTTTAACATAGATAAATACATTGAGGATCTCCATGCCACCTTTGGCTCCAAGGTAGCCAACTACATTAGCAGGGAAGAGGACGAGTTGGGGGGCCATGTGTGCGGGTTTTCCATTGATCACCTCCTGCTACCACAAGATTTGATTGTGGATCTCGAGGCAGAACTACAGAGGCAGGAGATAAGGCTAAATAGCAAGGAAGATTCTATCCTTTGGTGTGGGGCTAAGTCTGGGGAGTATTCGGCCAAACTGGGATACCAAATACAAAAAAAGATTGAAGGGGGGAAGGACTAGTTGGCAAAGATTTATTGGAACCATGCGGTACTCCCCAAGGTCGAAACATTCTTGTGGGTGGATCTCAACCAACGTTGTCTAGTTGTGGATAGATTGAGAGTCTAGATCACTTTTTTTTATTATGCCTGATGGCTATGGCTTGTTGGGACTGGATCCAGTGCTCATTCCAATGGTGCAACCCTAGACAAGTCAAGTTGTGGGAATTCTTGTGCAGTTGGCCGAAAGAAAATAGGAATGGCTAATGGCAAGAGTTATGGGTCTTGGTGCCTTCCATGATTGTGTGGCATATTTGGAAGGAGAGGAACATATGATTTTTCAAAAATAAGGCCCTAAATAGAGAATGAATGCTAACAAAAATTCATGAGGCAATCATTGAAGTAACAAACAACAAATGTTTGATTGGTGCAAAGTCAAAGTTCACAAGCTGGGATGAAGCGATCCAAAGAGAATGGAAAATTTCAAAACCTCCAGTGCCTAAGGAAAAGGGGGGCAGAAAGGTGGATCGAAGCAAGGTGAGATGGAAAAAGCCAACTTAGTTTACATGGAAGCTAAACTTCAATGGGGCTACCAAGGGTAACCCAGGCCCTACAGGCATTGGATGCATAATCAAGGATCAGGAGGGACACTGTGTGTGGGCAGCTTCAAATAAACTAGGGGAGTGCACCAACAACGTAGTTGAACTGGAGGCCCTGGCAATGGGAATTCAGCTATGCATCAACAAAGATCTGAACTTGCTGGAAATAGAAGGTGATTCTAAACTATGTATCCAGGCCATATCTTCTAGAAAATATTCAAGCTGGAAGATCAATAACTGGATAGGGCCAATCAAAGAACTTCTAAACAAATTAGAAAACTTCTCCTTAACACATATATATAGGGAAGCCAACATGGCCATGGATTGCTTAGAAAACTTGGGGGTCTCCCAGAACGAGGCGGTTATAATTGATTCCAATGTGGCTAGGTGGCCAGGGCTGCAGGATGTGCTAGTCAAAAAAAGGGATAAAGTGAAGGGATGAGTCCTCAAGCTTAGTCCTATCCTACGAATTTCCAAATCGGTACTGCTAGAATCGAGACTAGATACGAGCTCAAATTTGGGATGTCTGGTGGATCTCTCTGGATTTTCCCATGACCAAATGTAGACTTAGGGGAAAGAGATTGGTTCTAATGGAATGAGGCTCCCATCTTGACCACAACAGATAAATCTCGACCTGGGGGATCCTAGTGGGCATACTGTGGTGTGGGAGTGGTAGTAGGGGCTCTACTGAATTGGTGAAAATGGTGCACTTTTTCGGGCTCAGTTGTGCTTGTTTGGAGGAAACACTGCAAGACTAGTGCAGTCGCCTTTTAGTTTGTCACTACTCTCAGGTGTTGGAAGAAATTTGCACATTGGTGGTTGGGATCTTGGGTGGTAATCGGCACGGGTGTGACAGATAGATATACAAGGCGGTGATTCGGCCACTAGTCGACATAGTTGGCTCGCGGGCAAGAACGGTTGAACTGATCAATGGGTTTATATTAGAGGCTAATGTGACTATGGTGGCCAATGCCACTCTTGAGCTCGGGGGGGCTGGGCTCATGAGCCATCTCAAGGTGATGTTCAATTACTCTCACTACGAACTGAAGGAAGAAGAAGGATCCTAGGATGATGAAATCTTGGATGATACAGACTCCGCAAACCACCAATTTAGGACGGCAAGGAAGAACTTCATGGAAGAGCCATAGGAGGTTTTTTGGGCCAGAGTAATGAACAAAAATCTTGAGCCCTTATCGAAATTCATCAACTCTGGTGCAAACTGGCTCTCGACAGAAAGCCTAGGCCATGTCAAAAATATGGGGAAGAATCTAGCAATATTTTATAGATTCCTCATAATCTAATCGACAATAGTCAAATTGCCCTCAGGCTAAATGCAGGGATGTAGATGAACTAGTTGTACTCGAGAGCTATCCCCTTTGATAGCAGTTATCAATATTTTATATATATATATATAATATAGTATAGTATAATGTAATATTTATATTATAATATTATATAATATAATATTATATTATATTATAATATTATATAATATAATGTAATATTTATATTATAATATTATATTATATTATATTATATTTAATAATATTTATTGTGCAAGATAAGCCGGAGATTTATGTATTCTAATTTATTTACTTTGGATTCCATTTTGAAATCCTCTTTAGTGGGAAAAATAAACCCTAATAGTTGTGCAATAAACATAATATCAGGCCAACTCATTTTGTGGCCATAAGCACATTTTTTTTTTCTTTGTTGTGGACATAGACCCCTACTACGCATGTAGCATGTGATAGCCAAAACCAGCAAGGAAGAGTGAATACCAATGAGGAAGAGTTTGGAGGAGCCAAAACCAATAGCAGTGGGAAAGCAGCAAAAAATAGCGAAAAATAGGTAAAGGATGCCATAATGTAAAAACCTAAATGTGCTCATTATTGGATCTTGGCAGAATTTCATTTTAAATAAACATACTCTAAAACCCTCATCAAAACCTTATTTTCAAGTTCCAGCTCACCAAATTGGAGAAGTGAAAATTGAATCCCAACGAGGAAGATTTTGGAGGAGCTTAAACCAATAGCGGCAAGAAAGCAAGAAAAATGGCAAAAAATCACGATTGAATGAGGCTCCCCTAACCGTATTTGATACATTGGGCTCTCAGCTCTTGTGATGCCTTTGGTTTTAATGGGCTCTCACTCTTAGCGATGCCTTTTTTGGGGTGATACAAATAAGGTAAAGGATGCCATAATGTAAAATCCTAAATGTGCTCATTATCAGATCTTGGTCGTAATTTCATTTTAATAAACATACTCTAAAACCCTCGTCGAAACCTTATTTTCAGGTTGTAGCTCGCCAAATTGGAGAGGTGAAAGTTGAATACCACTTAATTTATCTTCTATTTAGTATTTAGGGATCTGATTACATCCACCAATTTTTGATTAAATTTTTTATTCAAATATTCACAGGTCCCATTTGATATTGATTTTTTTTTTAAGTTTTTGATATTGAAGAGTAAGTCCATTTTTTCACAGGTTGAATGATATATATGTAGTAATTGGCCATGTTCCACAAAATTTTAAATAATCAATTGCTTATGTATAAGCTAATTGTAAGGTGGAATTTGAGCTGAACCATTAAAATTGTTTATATAGTGTCTGCAAGTTGTACAGTGTCAGGATCTGTTTAACTTGTCTCTGAATAGAGAAAATATCAAACGAAATATAAAAATATGGCAAATAGAATAAGGAGAAATAAATTTTATAGTATTCATTGTGTTGCAGGTGTAGAAGTAAAGGTTCTTGAGTTTCAAATCAAAATGAAACTTTCAAGAAAAGAAATTCATTGATACAGAGTGATTCTATGTTTTTATGCCTTTTTGAATTCTTCAATTCTTCAATAAATGATGTAAAATAGTCAGTGAGAAGTTTCTAGTGAGGCACATCATTTATATGTTTTGACTTGTCAGTGAGGTTGTAACCATTGAGGTTTTTCTTTTCCAGTGAGGTAGTTTTTAATGAGACATTGAATGTAATCAGCAAGGTTTTGATTTTCCAGTGAGGCTTGATGAAGTGAATTTTTAGAGTGGTTTTTTCTCCCTATAAAAGTTTTTCCACTCATAAATAATATGTTTTGGCTCCTCTTGATTTGTGATATATTTGTGTCTGATCAATCATATTTGTTTAAGCATTTTAGTCTTCATTTCATGGTGCTTCTCTCAACATTTGAATATCTATGATACTTGAAGTTTATATGCTTAAATTTGTGAGGATTAATTAAGTTGGATTTGATTTGTAACTTGAATCACTCATTCATCCAAACAAATGACTAAACCGTGACTAAATAAATGACTACCATGACTAAATAAATGACCAGTTAACAACAATCCATGACTAAATTAATGACTAAATATACTACCAAATTGATCAATCAAAACAACCAATAAATGACTAAAAATGGTTTAGTCATGAATTTGGTTGTATTATAAATGACCGAAAATAAACTATTAATGGTCATGTGACCAAGCTTAGTCACTTATATGCAATTTTTAGTAGTTTTTTTAGTCATTTATTTGTTTTTCTACTAGTGGATAACCCTATATAAGCCTTAGGCTAACCTAATTAACTAAATAATAATATGAATTAATTAAGAGTTAAGATAACCACAAGCCGACTATTCATAACCCTATGTACTCTAGTATTAAGGGTGTAGCATGCCCCCCTCTTTATAGAAGCATTGTCCTCAATGCTAATCAAGTGTGGATTATTTTGTATGAACTCCTCATCCTCCCATGTGGCATCTTCAACTATTAAATTCTTACGTTAGATGAGATACTCAATGAGTGTTCTAGTCCTTAGCTTCTTTGCGTGTGCTTAACAAATGAACTATGGCTCTGATATGATTCTTCCTTCTTCATTGACCTCTAGTAATATTTTCTAAGTGGGGATATTATGCCCAATTACCTTCTTAAAACAAGAAACATGAAAAAATGGATGTATCTTTATTGTTGGTGGTAATTCAAGCTTGTAGGTGACATTGGCTATCTTTTACATGATTTGGTATGGACCATAATATTTCAAAGATAAATTTTTGTTCTTTTTCCATTGCTTTAGTGACATTTTCTTGTAAGGTTTCAATATCAATAAGACCCAATCTCCAACTTCAAAACTTCTTTCACTATGGTGTTATTCCACTTGCTACTTCATTCTATATTGTGCCATAGCTAGATTCTCTTTGAGTCCTGTTTATCTGAAGTGAAACAACATAGATATCCTTCCAAACACTTATTAAGAACCTAAAATTTCCCATCAAATTGAGGGTGGTATGAACTATGAGCTAATTGAGTACCCAAACATGAGAATAAATCTATCCAAAAGTGACTAGTAAAGATAGGATCATGGTCACTAACAATAACCTTGGGAGTACCATGTAACTTTTGTATATTCTCTAAAAAATATTTTACTACTATATTTTTTTTAAAAGGATCTGATAATGCAATGAAATGTGCATATTTAGTGAGGTGATCTACTACTGCCATGATGACATTATTGCCTTTATATATTGGAAGACCTGTGATAAAGTCCATGGATACCTCTTCCCAATGTTGGCTAGGAATAACTAATGGGTTTCAAGAGACTCGGTGTCTTAATTGTCTCCCCTTTATTTCTTTGACAAACTAAAAATTCAACCAAAACTTTTTGAACATTACCTTTTAGTCCTTCCCCAAAAAAAATCTTTCTTAACTCAATGATATGTCTTCAATAATATTGAATGAGCACCAACTAGAGACTCGTGAAGCTCTATGAGAATTTTTTGTTTAAGAGTGGAATTCTCATAGAGATACAATCACTTTCTATACCATAAAGCATCTCCCTTCCAACAAAACTTATTTGAACTATTGAAATCACTTTGTAACTTTTGAATGAGATTACTTGTAGCAACATCATTCTACCACTTTGCTTTGGCTTCTACTAAACAATCTTCTTTTAATATTGAAATGACACAAAATAAAGCTCCATCCTTCCTAAAAAGTGCATCTGCCACAATATTTTCCTTCCCTTTTTTATATACAATATCAAATTCATATCTCAACATATTAGTGACTCATTTTTGTTGCTCTTTAGAATATAATTTTGTTCTAGAATATATTTTAATCTATCATGATATGTCTTAACCTTGAAGTTTCTATCCATTAGATAATGCCTCCATTGTTTTAATACATGAAGAATAGCTAGCATATCCTTCTCATAAATAGGTTTGAGTTGATTCTTACCATTTAATTAATGACTCTCAAAAGTAATGGGCCAACCCTCCTACATGAGAAATAATCCTATAGTATTTTTTGAAGCATCACATTCCACAATAACATCCTTGGTGAAGTTTGGAGTGGCAAGCACTTGAGTCATATACATAGCATCCTTTAATCTCTCAAATGTTGCATTAGAAAAATCATTGCAATGAAAAGAATCCTTATTCAATAAATTTGTGAGGAGTGCTAAGATATGGCCATAATTCTTCACAAATATTTTATAGTATCCAATCAATCCCAAGAAACCCCTCAATGTCTTAATGGTTTTGGAAACAAGTCATTCCATGATAATCATAATTTTGTTAGGATCCACCTTTACTCCTTCATGCCAAACTATGTGTCCAAAGTACTCCACTTAGTTGAGACCAAAAGCACAATTGGGTGGATTAGCATAGATTTAATAATCTTCAAGAACTTTTAATACTTTATCTACATGATGCAAGTGTTCTTCCTATGTCTTGCTATAAATTAATATATCATCAAATAACACTAATACAAACTCCAACAATAATTTCTTAAAGATACAGTTCATCAAACTTTAAAATGTAGATGGTGAATTGGTAAGACCAAATGGTCATAAAAAACTCATAATGACCCTCACGAGCCCTAAATGTTGTCTTTAAAAAATATTCTTCCTTAATTTGGATTTGGTGATAACCTGATCTAAGATCTATTCGTAGAATACATAGCTCCGTTCAATTCATCTAGAAAATCATCAATGACTGGAATAGGAAACTTGTCTTTTATGGTGTACATGTTGAGTGCTCTATAGTCTAAGCACATACACCAAGTTTCATCCTTCTTAAGCACCGTCATCATAGGAAAGGAGTAAGCACTTTGGTTATGCCTAATAATTTTTTCCCTTAGAATCTCCTCAACAATCTTTTTAATCTTAATTTTTTGTATATATTGGTACTTGTAAGGCCTGATTTTGGGTGGTTGGATCACTAGAACTAGTTGTATGGAATTATCATGATCCCTCTTAGGATGAATTCCTTTATGTTGGTAAAATGTGTCTCAACTTTTCAATCATATAAGGTTTTTTTTTTATAGGATATGTATATATATATATATATATATACATATATATATTTCAAACTCCTAAATTGTCGACATACATTAAATTAATGATATACTATAAATCTAGACCACTCATCATTAGGTTTTAGATCTAAAGGTAGATATTTTGTTTGCTTATCTTTCCCTAGAAGATAACCCTATTTTATGAGGGCATTATATTATGGTTGTGGTATTGTGATGTATTATGAGAATCTAATAGCAGTCATTTTGTCTTTGGATCTCTGATGGTGACTCCTATGAGAAGATTGCTCTGCAAGTATATTTTAATCTTTGTGATTTTTGAATAATATATTGGGTGGATTTTGGAGTGTGGGGTTTTTCTCCTGAAAGGGTTTTCCCCACGTAAATTACTATGTTGTTGTATGCATGATATTTATGTTTATTTATGTTTAAGTTTTTGTAACTGCTATAAAGAACTATAAAGTTTTGCATTATTCTCCTCTCAATATTAGTTTAGGAAGTTGTTCTACTACCTTAGCTTCCTTACAAGTGGTATCAGAGCTTGATCACCTTTGGTTTCGATTCTGGGTTGTTGGGTTTTTTGAACTAATCCATATTTGAGTGGGAGCTTGAGTAGAAGGCACTTTGTGATCTTGTTCAAAAAAATTCAAATGGAAAGTTCATTAGGGATAATAGAGGTGGATAAATTTTTTGAAAATAATTTTGAGATGTAGAAGCTAAAGATGGAGGATCTGTTGATAGATCAAGATCTGTGGGATGTTGTTGATGAGAAATTTTCAAGGCCTGCAGATCCTACTCAGGATGTTCAATATGATGTTATGGACCGTAAAGCCAAGGGTCTAGTCAGATTGTGCTTGGAAGACTCTATTTTAATTAATGTCCATGAAGATACCTTAACACAAAAACTATGGAAGAAACTTGGTGAGATGTATCAAGCCAAATATTTAGTGAACAAGATTTTCTTGAGGAAGAAATTATATTCCTTGAGAATGGAAGAGGGTGGACAAATCATAAACCACTTGAAATCATTCAATATGTTGGTGTTAAAATGGATGAGGAGGAGAAATGTCATATATTGCTTTGTTCTTTTCTTGATTTATGGGATACTCTTGTTATGGCTATTGGGAGTACTTTTGTTATATTGAAGATTGAAGATGTGGTGGTTTCTTTTCTTTCTGAAGAGATGAGGAGGAAGCTATCCATCATTTCTAAGGAGGCCTTGAATGTTTGTGGAATACCCAAGGAAAAAGGCAAGAAGAATGAGAAGCGTGATAAATCCAAGTCCAAGGGGAGATATAAATCTCCTAGAAAGCCCAAAGTTATTTGTTGGAACTACGGTAAGCCTGGAAAATTTTTTAAGGACTGCAAAGAAGAAAAGAAGAAGAACAAGAAGAAATTTGATTATGATTCTAATTCTGAGAAGGAAGGTGGTGATGAATTCATTGCATATTTGGTAACTTGTGCTAGTAATTATGCATGGTTAATTGACTTAGGTGAATTTCCATATGACCTTTAATAGAGATTATTTTTTTAATATGAATAATTTGATGTAGGTGATGTGTACTTGGGTGATGATTCTCATTTAAATATTGTTAGCCAGGATAAAGTTAGAATCAAGTTTCCTGATGGTAGAATAAAAAGGATTGATGGTGTGTTTCATATTCGTGGATTAGCACAATTTTTTTTATCTATGAGCAAACTAATAGATGCAAGTGTGTACGTAGTATTTTTTGATGTAGGATGCAAGATGGTTAGAGGTTCTATGGTGATTGCTAGAGGTGTTAGATATGGCATATTGTATAAGCTTGATGCATGCACTATTGAGTATAATAGTACTATTAAAATTAAGTTTGTGGCTACTCTATTGGAAGAGGTGAGGGTTTCACCTTCAACAGATGGTCATGGCTTATGGGTACCCAAGGGTGCTCTTTCTTCTAAATCAAAGTTACCTGCAGATAAAACTATATTATGGTACCAGAGACTTGGCCATATTGGATAAAAGGGTCTACAGACCTTGAAAAATAAAAACCTTGTTAAAGTTTTGTCTGATTGTAATCTTGAATTTGATTTCTATGAGCATTGCATTTATGGAAAACAAAATCGTGTTCATTTTTACTCGATTTCTCATAAATATTGTGGTGTACTGGATCTTATTTTTCTGATGTGTTTGGTCATGTAAGTGTTCCTTCAATTGGTAAATCCACATATTATGTTTCATTTATTGATGATTATAGTAGGACATGGGTATACTTTCTAAAGAGTAAATCTGAAGTTTTTCAATCGATTTACAAAATTTAAAGCAATGGTTGAGTTGCAGACTGAAAATAAAATAAAATGTTTGAGGACTAATAATGGTGGTGAATTTTTCTCTAATTATTTTGATAGATTCTATAAAAATTGTGGTATTCATAGACAAAAGATAACTTTGTATTCTCCACAACAGAATGGAGTTGTAAAAAGAATGAACTTGACACTGATGGAGAAGGCTAGGAATATGTTGAGTGGTGTTGGTCTAGAACAAAGGTTTTGAGTTGAAGTTGTTTCCACTGCATGTTACCTTATTAATAGGTCTCCTACATCAACTCTTGTTGATAAGACACCTATAGAGGCATGGTTGGGTTGTAAGCCTTCATTAAGACATCTTAGATTTTTTGGTTGTGAGGCATATGCACATGTGCTAAAGGATAAGTGAACAAAGTTGGAGAATAAGGCTATGAAATGTATCTTATTAGATATAGTTATGGTGTGAAAGGATACATGCTTTAGGATCTTGTTGCACAAAATGTAATATATAGTAGAAGTGTTATTTTTAGAGAAAATAATCCTTCTTCTATTACATTGCATCCAAAACAAAATAAAGAAGAATATGTGATTTAACTTCCTTGTATGCCCAAGAATGTTGAATTGGGGTCCATGGATAGACAAGAAGTTGAGGAGAGCTCATCTAGCTCTGAATCTTTAGAAAAGGAGGAAGAACCTCCAACTCAACCTATTTGTAGGTCTACAAGGTATAGACAACCACTTGAAAGGTATTCACCTAATGATTGGATACTTTAAATACTAACATGGATGAACCTAGATCTGTAGAAGAGGCATTAAGTATGAATGATGCAAAACCTTGGAAGATTGCTATGGATGAAGAAATGATAGCTTTGAAAAAGAATGATACATGGGATCTTGTACCATTGCTAAAGGATGAAAACCTGCTGGTTGCAAATGGGTGTTCAAGAAAAAGATTGGTTTAGATGGAGGTATTGAGAAGTACAAAGCAAGGTTGGTTGCAAAAGGTTACTCTCAAGTTGAGGGTGTTGATTATGGTGAGGTATTTTCTCTTATTGAAAAAATGGCATCCATAAGATTTTTGCTTGCTATTGTTGTTGCTTATGATTTTGAGGTTGAGTAAATGGATGTGAAAACTAATTTCCTTCATGGTGACTTGGAGGAGGATATTTATATGACACAGCTAGAGCACTACATGGTGAAAGGTAAAATTAATTTGTTTGTAAATTGAAGAAATCTTTGTATGGCCTAAAACAAAGTCCTAGGATGCAGTACCATAAATTTGATACATATGTTTTGAGTTTGGGATTTGAGCGTTCTAAATCAAATCATTGTATTTATTATAAAACTAATGGTGATAGTTTCATGTTTATTACATTATATGTTGATGATATTTTTATTATTGGCAAAGGGAAAGGTGCGATTTCAAAACTAAAACCTCAACTTGCCACTGAATTTAAAATGAAAGATCTTGGTGTAGCTAGTCACATTCTTGGGATGGAAATTAGAAGGGATAGAGAGAACAAAAAGCTATGTCTTGGCCAAAGTAAGTATGTCAATTCAATTGTATAAAGGCTTAACATGCAAGATCGTAGATCATTGTGTGTTCCTTTTTCAATTGGAACAAAGTTATCTATTTAAAATTGTCCAACATCTCCATTAGAGATGGAAGACATTAGTAGAGTGCCTTACCAAAGTGCACTTGGAAGTTTGATGTATGTTATGGTTTGTACTAGACCAGACATTTCCCAAGCATAGGGAGTTCTTTCCAAATATATGTCCAATCCTGGTAGAGTTCATTAGGATGCAGTTAAAAGAGTCTTTGGATATTTGTGTGATACCTTAGAGAATTCCTTATGTTATCATAGTAATTTGAATGAAGATGAAATTTCCTTGATATTCATGGTTATATGGATTCAGACTGGGCAAGTGATATTGCTAGCAAACGATCCATCAGTGCTTATGTGTTTACTTTATTTGGTGTTGCAATTAGCTAGATAAGTAAGTGATAGGTTGTGGTTACTTTTTCCACTACTGAAGCTGAGTATATTGTAGCTACTCGTGCTTGTAGAGAAGAAAATTGGCTTAAGAGACTATGTTCAGATATTAGAATAAAACAAGGTGGAGTGGCAATTTATTGCGATAGTCATAGTATGATCTGTCTAGCTAAGAACCTGAAATTTCGTGTTAGGACCAAGCACATTGATGTACAGTATCATTTTGTTAGAGATATGGTTGAAGATGGTAGGGTGAAGTTGGTTAAGGTAGAGACTTTGATGAATTTTGTTGATTCTTTAACTGAGCCTGTGAGCACAAAGAAGTCCAGATGGTGTTCAAATACTATGGGCCTTTCGACCTCTAGCAATTAATATATGATGTTTACTCCCTCCCGTTGCTCTTGCAAGGTGTTCGAAAAGTGGGAGATTTGTTGGGAAAATGTGTCTCAACCTTGTAATTATATAAGATTTATTGTTAATAGGATATATGTATATATATATATATATATATATATATATATATATTTCCTAGTTACACCAATAGGTGTAATATACATTGGGAGCATGAGATGGAGGGGAGGAGTGGGATGTGTGTTAATGTTAAAAAAAATTGTTAACAAAAAATCCTAAATGGCTGACATACATCAAATTAATGATATATTGTAGATCTAGACTGTTCATTATTAGGTTTGAGATTTGATGGTAGATATTTTGTTGACTTATCTTACCCTAGAAGCTAACCCTATTTTATGAGAGTGTTGTATTATAGCTACAGTATTGTGATGTATTTTGACAGTCTAATAGTGATCGTGTTGTCTCTAGATCTTTGGTGGTGATACTCTTGTGAGAAGCTTACTCTGCAAGTATATTATAATCTTTGTGATTTTTGAATAATCTATTGGCCAGCTTTTGGAGTGTTAGGTTTTTCTCTTGAAAGGGTTTTCCCTGCGTAAATCACTGTATTGTGGTATGCATGATATTTATGTTTAATTTTATTTAAGTTTCTATAACTATTATAAATATCTATAATGTTTTACATTATTCTCCTCTCAAGATTAGTGTAGGAAGTTGTTTCGCTACCTTAGCTTCCTTACACTTTAGGCATATCTCCAAAAACCATTGAATGATAATCACTAATTGCTTGTAAATGTGGATGGGTGGGAGCATTAGATTGATAGTATTATAATGAACATAATTGAGCCACAAATCCATAAACTATTTTATTAAGCAACTTCTGCATTTAATGAGACCTTAGCATTTGTGGGGACTTTTCCTTCAACCCTCTTAGCTCTATTGTCTTTCATTTTGATTGAAATCTCCTAAATAATTCTTGGAAGTTCATCTCAATTGTTCCCAATGTAGTAGGCCATTGTACTCCTAAAGTAATATAGGTTAAACCCATGGAGATAGCATACATTGGGCAATCAAGGTGATAGTCCCATGGATAATTTTATTTCATGGAATTTTCTAAAACAACTAATAGTACCACCATTTGCAATCAAGACCTAAACATATGGAGCTGGATATAAAATATAATCTAGATGAGTAGTCAATTTTTTATTGATAAAATTATGAGTACTACCTGATTCAATCAACACTATTACTTTTTGCTTCTTTAAGAAACCCACTACCTTGAAAGTTTTTGGGGTGCTAAACCTGAGAGTGCATTACAAGAAATGATTGGTTGGGAATCATATGATTCCTCATATGACTCCCTATCACCCTCTAATATTGGTTCTCCTCTTCTTCCTCACTCAAACCTTCAATATAGAATAATTTATTTTCATTGCATTTATGTCCTCGACTGTATTTGTTGTCACAATTGAAACACAACCATTTTGCTCTCTTCTGCTCAAGTTTTTATGGATTAAACCTGTTATGCCTCGCATAACCACCCCATCTTTTGCCTTGGTCAAAATGGGTCCCCCTTTATGTTATTTTATCCTTGGTTGTTTTTCAAAAAAAATTTGGAGTCTTTCTTTTCCAATACTTCGTTTTTCTTTGGTTTATTTTGTCAAAAATGGAGTTGGAACTGAATCGGGTTTCAGAATTTCTTTCAAAGCTCGTTTTGATTCCCATCCTGACAGTTTTCTTTTGCTTTGTTGTTTTTGTCTTTGTTGAAGCCGAAGCCGGAATGGAAGTTAAGTCGGTTTTTATTCAAAGTTTCTAAATCAAATCTCGTTCCGCCTCCACTTTTTGGTCTTTCGTTTTAAACTAAGTTTTCATGTTAAGTTTTCTTGTTTCAGTCTTTTGTTTTATTTTTGTCATTTTGTTTCGCTTTCTTCTTTGTTAGCGGAACAGGACCCGGAATGGGAACCAAGTTGGGAAGTTACTCAAGTTTCCAAATCATTCTTCATTCCGATCCCGCTCCCGCTGTTTCTTCTTCGTTGACTTTTAATGAAGTCACATGGCAGTAATGGGCCAGTTCTTTCTGAAATTCTGACTCTACTCTACTGCATTTATTGCATTAATGACAGGTGCCCTGCATGCATGAAACTCTGAGTTTTACCTTAATTAGGGATTAACGTGTAAGTTATTGGTACTATTGTTAAGAGATTGAAGAGTGAACTAGAGTTGCAGTGAAGCTTCTATGCAAGTGAATCGATTGATAGAGAGACAATTGCACGCAGATTTCTTCAGGAGGTTAGCCTATTTATTTGCATTCGAGGTAGGGTTTTCTATTCTCGTTCTACTTTTTATTTTCGTGTTTTCCATTTTCTATTCATTTTGGATTGTTTTGCTTTGGGAAAATTTGTGATTCTCAGTAAGTTCGCATGTTTTGTTTTTATTTCTTTATTTGTTTGGATTTCTTGTCTTCGTTTTTGCTTCTGTATTTGGTTTCTTTGTTTTCAACAAGGTCATTTTCACATTTTAGTCATGACCGAATCGTGGTGCCCCAGTTTTTAAAATGCATAGGTTAATTACAGTTCCACAGTGAGTAGGGTTTGTTAAATTCTTGTTTTTACTTAGGAATCTTGTTTTGCATTTAGTCTGGTTAATTTAGAAGGGTTAAATTCATGCCCTAGTTATTATATATTGAGGGTTTTTAGTTTAGGGTTTTTACGCATTTATGTATTCATGTTTTTTTTTAATTTAAATATGATGCCCTAAAAGGTACAGTCACCTCTCGGTCATATGGGGATGGTCTTATTATGTTATATTTAAGCCCCTTTTCATTTTGATATGACCTAGTCCTTAATCATGAAGTTATTTATCAAATTGTTAAAAACACTTATGACGTCATGGTTATTTTAGGCAGAAGCGGGATCATAATCAATCTAGACTTTGAACCATGTTTTTCAATAAGTATCGATTCCATTTCCATCCTGTCTCCGACTCCGCTTGTAGTAAGAAGCATTCTTTCATAATAACAATAACCAGGGTGGAAGCGGAAGCGGAACTGAAACTGAATATGAAATTAGAAAATCTGAAAGAAACCAAGTCAATTTCCATTCTGGTTCCGCTTCCGATTACCATGCCAGTTCCGACTACGATCCCACTTGTTATTATTGAAATCTCAATAATGGTTTTGGCTTCGAGCTCGGAAGTGTTTTAAAGGAGACTATTTAGAATGTTTTTATGTTTGGTTCCACCTCCGATATATATAGGGTAAGGTTTTAAAGCATATTTTGTGATGTTTATTCAAGGATCTAATTAGAGGTTTTGTTGCAGGAAAGATAAAGAATGTCAAGAGTATCAGGAGAAGCTTCCCAAAGGAATCGGCCTGCAGAAACATCAAAGGCAGCAACTAAGCCTAAGAAGATATAGTCGGAGCATCTACCTTATACTTTGAGGTATAATCATAGGGGTCCTATTGTCACTACAAGCAAAGTGGAATCGGATTGGTTTGATATAACTGACACCAATCTGAGATCATACAATTTTGGGGAGTTATATTCAAAAACATTCGCTGAGGATATATCAGGGAGAACTCAAAGAATAGTTGAGCCTGGCTTAGCTCACATCACCTTATTTCCTCTATCTATCCAGTGCCCGAAGTTGATTCTGACAGCAATAGGGGCTTACAATCCAGCCACTAGGCAGTGTATGGATTCACAGGACAATGTTATTATTGATTTAACTCCTCAAATGTTTCAACATATGTTTAGTGTCCCAAATCCAAAGAACCTGGTACAGTTGAAGGAGGTAGAAGCTTTAGAGAAATATAGCAAATACAAGGAGGCCAACAAAGCTCACTTGAACAAGAAATGGTTGAGAACATAGAAGAAGTCTCTAACCAAGCTTCATGATCAACCAAAGAGGATAGAATTCTACAAAGAAGTATCAGACCTAATCATGATGTTGTCTAGAGTATTTGGGAAGAGGGATGCATTTCATTTCAAGGAGTGGATGTTTCCCTTCATTCAGACCATCTTTAATGGCAAACAACAATTTGATTGGCCAATGGATGTCTCTGATGCTATTCATGACTAGTTAACTAGAATAAGGGAAACCAAGTGCTTCTTTATGACTTCCTATGTTGTCTATGCAGTAGCTAGAGGAGGCATCTTTCTAGGTTTGAATAGAGTGGGAATCTTGGGAGAAGTTGATGGGCAGAAGAAAGTAGGGAATCACTATGACCAGCTATCCCTACAGGTTGCTAAAACTCAATTCAGGAGGGTTAATGATGCATTCTTATATGTAATCATTAACCAGCTTAATGGAGATGCAGGATATAGATTGAGCCAAGAGGCTATGGCATTTATTACAGAATGGGGATGTTGGTACATCCAATACCCCAAGTTCACTTATTTCAGACTGGTTGGATTTGAAGGTCATCCCCACCTACTTCCAAGGTGTTGCAACAATAGGATGGTGTTGATGGAATTTGTTTACCAAGCTCTAGGGGTTAATGCCCGATTTGGGTTGAAGCACAAAACAGGGTGTTATAAGTTTCCCATGCAATTGGGTGAATACAGCTGCCAACATCTTGTGGGAGCTAAGGTAGTTTGCAGTGAATTGATACATTGAAGCTAGGTCGGTACACTACTCGAAAACACTTTGACCCAAAGAAGAAAATGAATGCTTTGCTGCCTTCAGTTTTTGACAAGCATTTCAACTTGCTAGAAGACTTCTGGAGTGATCTTCAGGAAGAGTATGACCTCAAGAAAAGGAATTATGAGAGGTTGCCTATGGCGCTCATGGTAGAATTTGGGGTCAAAAATGACATTCCTGACACATTGGTAGATGATTGAGTTGCATTGGATCCATCATATGAAGCTTTGAACATTGGGACTAAAATTTTGGATCCAGTTGATTCGGATAGTGAGGAAACCATTGACATCAAGTAGATAGGGCAAGCAATCTTGGATAGGAGCATTCAATGGGTTGAACTAAGAACCAAAACTTCTCAAGAACCAACTCCTAAGAAGGGGAAAGGATATAAAAGAATCAAGAGAAAGTCACCTCCCAAGGAGCCTTTGGAGTTCTTACCTTTGGACATTGAAGAGATTGAGCTTGAAGCTTCTGCTCAAGATTTACCTAAGGTACAAGAGGAGGAGGTCCAAACAGGACCTATGGTTTCAACATCGGTAGTAGGTGGGTCATCTATTCAAGTCCCACTTACAAAGCAGCAAGGTGAAGAGATGCCTAAGGGGACTCTTCATGATATTGCTGAGTCATTAAAGGGAAAAGAAGTGGAGTCGGAGATTCATGATGTTGGAACGGACTCTGACGAGACTTTTTTAGAGAAGGATGCATAAGAAAATATTCCTCTCGAGGAGGATCAGTGGGCACTATTTGAGGAGGCAAAGAAGGCTTCGGACGATCAAGCACATGCTGCAGCAATAGAGAAGCAAAAGGTAATTGATGCCAAGGTACAAGTTGATGTCTTACTCCAAAAACAATAGGTAGAAGCCAAACGAAGATCAGATGAAATAGAAAAGCAGCAAGGGCAAAAGGAGCAGGAGCTCAAGATCAAAAAAGAGAATAATAAGCTAGAATTAATATAGAAAATTCATGATCTTGAGGAAGAAAATGCAAAGCAGAGAAGGGCAAGGGAAGTTCTTGTGGCGAAATTGAAGCTTGCTGAAGAGGCTTATAAAGAGAAAGAGGAAGCAGAATGAGTGCAAAATGAAAAGGATGTTGAGGAGTTGATTAAGCAGGAAAAGGAAAAGGAAGATGTCGATAGACTGACGGCACTAGAGGAAGAGAGAAATTGGGAAATGAAGAAGAAGAGATTAGAGGAAGAAAAGTTGAAAAAGGAAGAAGAAGAGAAGAGGATACAAGAACAGAAGGATAGGAAGGAAGCTATCAATGATACCTTCACAACCTCTTAATTGGGATGATATGATGAAGGAAATTGAAAAGGAAAGGCCCAAGAAGAAGGCCAAGATCCTACATTCCACCATACCCACCAACAGGGGAGAAATTATTGCTGAATGTGCCATACCAATGATGGACAAGGATGTAAGAGACATGCAATTAATTGATTAGCAGTTGGGTACTGTTAACGTAGGGAGACCCACCAGAGATCAACATATGAATTTTATAGATGTGGTAGCTTCATCCACTAAATCCATAATGATGAAAGATAAGTAGAGAAAGGTTGAGCTTAAGGCTCAGTTGGATCAGTTGCATACTTTCTTGAAGAGTGTTTCTTCTCCGAGGTCACAACAAGCTGCCACCATTGAAACACCAATTTTGCTTAGTAAGAAAGAGGTGGATGATTTGGTATAGGTAAGGAGTAAGGTAGAGATGTTGGATAGGTGGATTGATAAGATAAATCGAGAAATAGGTGAAGTACTGGACAACAGTTTTGAGGTTCACAAGATGACAGAGGAATTAATAGGAGAAATGAACCAGTATGTCAAAGTATTGGGAGAAAATGAGGAGGAATACAGAGGATATAGTCAGAGGTTGAAGGAGGTTAGCAAATTGTCAAAATCCACTCTTCTAGAACAGTTAATACTTGAAGAGGACAATAAATATTTCTTGGAGAAGACTTCCAGTATACTTCGGTTTAGGTCTAACTTTCTATACAAACATAAAAGTGAAGTTCAAGATTCTGTCAAGGATATGAATGAACAGTTTGAAGAGTTGGAAGCAATTATTGTTGTCATAGTAAATGTTAATATACCGGTAAAAGAGGGCCTACCTTTGAACCAAATAAAGGAGAAATGGGATGATAGGTTTAAAGAGGTCATGCAAAAAGGAGATGATGGTGAAGATTTGTTGTTAGATCAGTTAATGGATATTAAAGAAGAGATAAGGGCAGCTAAGAGGGAGTTGACAAAGCTAAAAGACATGAGAGGATTTTTTGTTGCAGACCTAGAAAGGATCAAGTTTGAAGATAGTTGGGTTGATGGGCTGGATTTGGAGGTGCTTCAACAAGTCTTCTCCAGTTATGATGAGTACATTGCATAGCAGGCTTCGCATGCATAATTGATAACCTCATGCATGCATGGTTTTATTTTTCCTCCTTTGCATTCATAACTGGTAGTTTGTGGGTGCGTGGCTTTCTTTTCTCCTCTCCATTCTTTACTTCTAGTTTAACTGAGTTTCCAAGGTGACTTTAATCCCTAAAAAGGTGGATCAACCTAAAATAGAAAGGACTTCAGATTTTTGTATATCTATAAATACATGTGGGGTATCATATTGTAAGGGTCGGCTGATAGAGAATAGAATTGGCCACCTGATAGTAGGAGATATAATTTTTTCGTAGTTGTTACAGAGATACTTTGTTATTTACAATTGAATATAATTACAGGTTTTTTATGCAATATGGTGTTAGAATTGAGTTTTACCTGATAAGGTTGATGAATTATAATCTATATGTATGTCAATGATTGTGTTGAAGCATGAGTGTTTCTTATGTGATGAAAGTCATTAGAAGAAACCAGATTTAAGGATTATTTCATTGGATTATCAGTGAATTGAATTTATTGAAGTTTGTTGATCTATGATCTTGGCGATGAATGAAAGTGTGTTCTTTTGGAATCTTTGAAATATTTATGATGTGTGATTGTGATGTTAAATTAAGCACCTTAGATGCATGCAATAGTATGGATTATTCTGTAAATTGTATCATGCTATGATTTTTTTGATCTGTTGGAAAAACATTCATTATTGAAGACATATGTCTGGATGCTAGATAAGTTATATTCATGTTTACTGATGTATGCCCTGATCTATCTTTTTCTTTTGTTTAAAACCCGTTTCTTTATTAATAACAGTTTGATGAATAAGTCATTGCTTGTATTCCTTGTTACAAGCATAAGCCCCTTGAATATTATAGCTGCATGGACCAATTGAGTGACACCAGACAGTTGAGAACCAACTTCTAGGACCTTGGGAGTTAGGCCACTATATGTTGTCTTTCTTTTTCAGGAGAAATAGAGTAGAAATATTATGTTTAACGTTATTTGTGTCATTTTCACCATAAATAGATCTGGCGCTAGGAGGGCCTGAAGGAACAAGCTGGCTCGCATTGTGTCTTTCTCACCGGAGAAATATGGGAGGATTCTCAGATCCTCTGCTAATCCTGAACCATTAGAAGAACTTCAAACCCCGGTTAGACCTAGACCCCATGCTCGTAGAATATTGATACCTACATTTCCACCACTGCTTACTCCACCTTGATTTCAACCAAATCCACCTACACCACCACTAGTACAACCTACATCACCTCCATCTGTTAGGCCAGCTCCACCAATTCAGCCTATATCACCACCTACTCAACCAATTCTTCCCATGGCTTATTTTGTGAATAACCCCTGTCCGTTAGGGACTATTCCAGGAGGAATCCATGATTTACCGAAGAACCCAGAAAATTTTTGTCCTAAGTACATACATGGTGAATCAAGAAGTGTTGAGGAGCATATACAAGTGTTCAAAGATGCTTGTACACGTGCTCAAGTTTCTCATCAGGATGTGGTATGTAGATTGTTTCCTTATTGTTTGGGCGATATGGTGTATAACTGGTACTTAAATCTACCTTGGGGATCTATTATGGGTTGGACAAATTTAGAAAATGCATTCATTAATCAAATCCGGGTTTATGTAGACCCTGCCATCTTGTATCACCAGTTTGCCACCATAAGAAAGGAACATCATGAGCCACTGCCTCTATTCAACACTGGATTTCAAAGGATGTTTCGTAGGTTTCAATATCCTTACTTAGTAGCTGATAATATTTCCATTCAGGCACATTTAAGAGTTGTTGATCCTTTGATTGGCTTATTCTTATAGAGAACTTATTAGGCCAATGAGATTGACTCCCTATCTAAGGTTTATCATTTAGCTATCAAATTGCAATAGCAGATAAGTTTGCAATCAGGAGGTTTAGGAGCAACTCTCCCTCCCATGAATTATCAAATGCCTAATCCACCATTGTATAACACTATCCTAGGGATGTCTTATTCCCAATATGGACCTATGTCTGAGTTACAAGCTCCACCTACCATGCCTTTTTTTGGCAATGGCATGCAAGATTCTTCTCAACAACCTCAAAATCAACAACAACAAGCGGGAGGATCAACCCATGTTCATTCCCTAGCCATAGAGCAAAACGTGCAAAATGAACAAACTGTTCAATTGACCAGTGAGCTAGAAACTCTCAAGAAGACTCTATCTCAAATGTTTAATGACATGGCACAACTTACGCAAAACCCTCCCCACAACCAAAATCAGAATTATCAGAACCAAGGAGGTTACAACAATCAAGGAAATTACTCCAATTAGAATGGGAATCAGAACACCAACCGAAACTTTCAGAATTATAATTCCTCTAACCAAAATTACCAAAATCAAAACAGAGGATATAACCAGAGGTTCAACAACAACAATAGGCAGTGGAATACTAGACCAGTTCCCCATAATTATCAGTCAAATGAGGAGAGATCACATACTACTAATGTAGCTGACCTTAATTTCATGACTAATTGGTGTAGGCTACACAATACTGTAGCACATTCTGAGGTTAATTGCCCAGAAATGGAGAATATTGTAAAGATTGCACAAGTTGATGCCCATCCTCGAGCAGGAAATTCCAATCAGGATAATGTGCCAGTAAGTACTGCTATGACTTATGAGACTATTGAAGAGAAATACCAATTTCCCATGTAGGGAGACAATGGGCCAGAGGAGGATGTGTATGATGCCCAAGCCTTTCAGTCTAAAGGTGGTCATTTTCTGAGAAATCAGAATGAGGGCCCATTTACTACATCTGCACCTCCAAACAATATGGTCCCACCTAACCAGAATGAAGATAATAATCCACCACCACCAAAGGGACCTTCTGATTCTCATAATAGAGGTAATCCACCTCCTTTTCATAAATATCAAGTGCGGAATGATTCAGAATTTGATTTTATTGCATAACTATAGAGACAGAAGACATCATTGTCATTCTTTGACATCATGAAGTGGTGCCAAGCTCAACGTGAAGTGGTATTGAAGGCCCTGGAAGAGGCAGACTGCTCAAAAGGAAAAGGTAAAGTGACTCCTGTGAAGGAGACAAACCCAGCTATCTATAAAGGTAAGACCAGTACCTCGCCTTTTCTTTTAAGTTTAAGGATTTTTGGAAAGAATTTGCATAACTATTTATTGGACTCTGGAGCATCAGGAAATGTTATGCCCTTTTCAATATGTAAGAAGTTAGGATTAAGTCCTATCCCAACCAATAAGAAAGTGATTCAGTTAGACAAAACTGAGGTTAATGTTGTAGGAGAACTAAAGAACATGCATGTACAGGTTGGATTAGATCCAAGGATCCAAACCTACATAGATATCCAAGTGGATGACATCCCAGAGACATATGGTATGCTCCTAAGTCGGGAGATAATGAAAATTATAGGGGGATATTTGTCCTTGGATTTCTCTTACATGTGGCTACCCTGGAAGGGGGTTGCAATGTAGATAAGGATTGAAAGTGAACCAAGACTTAAGCATATGATCATAGAGTATGATGCTTCAAATGAAGTATCATATTTTGAGACTGAGATAGGAGTATACAAACAAGAGGAAGTCCTTACTTTCTTTGTGCTTAATCCTGGGGATACATTGCCCCTAGAACATAGAGACCCAATGATCTGCATCAACCAGTGGGTTCTAATAAGGAAATTGCAACAAGATAAGCTAGTTTTAGGAGAAGAAACTGATTTGATTAGTTTGTTAATTCCTAATTGGTGTAGGATTCATTATCATAATCATTCAGAGTTAACATGCCAATCATGCCTAGATATCTTAAGTCATGTAGATCAACCTCAGCAAATATGTCAAGAGAAACCCCAGACCCCTATCAATGAGTTTTCTTTTCAGGTCAAGGATGCTACCATTCTTACTAGGACTAGCCTTTCTCAAGAGGAAGGTTCCTCACCAATAGAGAAGACTCAGATTCTGAGTTCTAAAATTCAAGAAGAGGTTGAGATGTCTCAATTCCCATTCAATACACCTACCCCAGATACTTTTCCAATGCCCAAGGCATTGATGAAAGATGAGTTGGATTGCAATTTAACCCAAGAAGTTGTTCAGGAATTGATTTCTGAGCAAGTTGAAAACATAGAAAAATATTCAAGTGAGCTTTGTCCCAAGTCAATTTCTGATGACTAGCAAAATTCTGAACTACCACATATCTCAAGTAATTCATCCCATGTTATCCCTAAGAAGAAAGAACTCCCAGCCAAAGACCAATTCTGGACTCTTAAATTTGATGGTTCCAAATCTAAAGCAAGAAGTGGAGCAGGGATTGAACTAACCAACCTGAAAGGGAAGACTTACTTTGCTTCTTATAGATTGCAGTTTGGTTGCACAAACAATGTGGTTGAGTATGAATCACTTGCTCAAGGCCTTATGTTTTCTCATAAAAAGAAGGTTACTACTCTCACAGTTATGGGGGATTCTGAAGTGATTGTAAAAAAGGTATGTAGCCAATATACATGTCAACAAAAGATTGGATGCGTACATAAATGGGGTTTGGAATTTAATTGAAGACTTCAATGCTTTTGGGATTAGTCTGATCCCTAGAGAAGCTAATCAAATTGTAGATGCACTCGCTATTACTGCTAGCAAATTAGAACCCATTGAAGATTCTGATCTAAAGATATTTTCAGTTGAGTTGATTTTAGTCCCAGTTGTTCCTAATAATGTCCAATACTTTCAGGTATTTGATGATAATCAGCATATATTGGTCTTTTTGGCAAATTCTAAAGTTTTTGAAGGAAAAATAATAGATGAATCTGAGAGAGATCAGGGAGATTGGGATCCTGAGAAGGATAGTGAAGAAGGGATAATGGATTTGAAAAGTAATAGCATTCCTAAAGGGATGGTTGCTTTGGAGAGAATATTTTATTCTGACCCACGGGCTCGTCAAAGGGTGCCTAGAGAGAGTGATGGAGGGAAGTATGAATATGTTAATTTGACTCACTCAGGCCCTGAAAGGAATGTTCTTATAGGAAAGTCTTGTCCTCAAGAAATTAAGGACAAGATATTCAAAGTGTTGGAGCAGAACATTGAAGCCATTGCTTGGAGTTATGATGATTTAAAAACTTTTGACACTTCAGTGATCACTCATACCATACCTCTCAAGCCAGAAGCTAGGCCTTTTCATCAAAAGCAATGCCCGTTCAATGAATTAATTGAGCCCTTGATTTAGAAAGAGGTGCAAAAACTCTTACTTGCAAGAATAATCTTTCCGGTTAGACATTCTACCTGAGTGGCCAATTTAGTTCCTGTACACAAAAATAATGGCGAAATCAGATTATGTGTTGATTTCAGGAATCTAAAAAAAGCCTCTGAGAAAGAAAATTATCCATTGCCTTCTCTTGATGAAGTATTACAAAAGGTTAATGGATCCCAGATGATGTCATTCTTGGATGGTTATTCTGGATACAATCAGGTCCTTGTCAGTCATGAGGATAGAATGAAGACCGCTTTCACCACCAAATGGGGCACATTTGCTTATAGGAGGATGCCTTTTGGTCTTATCAATGTTGGAGCTACCTTTCAAAGGGCAATGGACGTAGCTTTCAAAGATTTGATAGGGAAGTGTATTAATATTTATGTAGATGATTTAACCATCTTCTCTAGGAATAGAGAAGACCATGTTGTTGATCTAGAAAAGGTTCTCAAAAAATGTATAAGTTATGGTGTCTCTCTTAATCCGAAGTGTGTGTTTGGAGTGTCTGAAGGGAAACTCTTAGGTCAAATCATATCAGAGGAAGGGATATCTATAGACCCTAATTGAGTGGAGGCCATCTTGAAATTGACAAGGCCAGGCAACAAGAAAGAAATGAGATCCTTCTTTGGGAGGATCAATTTTGTTAGAAAATTTATAACAGGGTTTGTGGAGATTGTCAAACCTCTCAATGAAATGATGAAGAAAGATGTGAAGATTGAATGGAGTAATGAGGTTAAGTCTTCTTTCTTGCAGATTAAACAATCTATATCTGAAGTACCTATTTTGACAAGCCCGGACTATTTAAAACCATTTTATATCTATTCTTTTTCTTTTGACCATTCATGTGTAGCCGTTTTAACACAACAAAGAGGAGAGGGAGAGGAGAGACCTATTGCCTTCGTGAGCTCTCCATTTAAGAATGTAGAAGTAAGATACTCACCATTGGAAAAAAAATCCTTTGCATTAGTACAAGCGATAAGGAAGTTCAGACATTATATTCTTCGAAGTCAAGTAATGGCTATAGTTCTAGATCCAGCTGTGAAGTCTCTTCTGATGCAAAGTGAATTAGGAGAACGAAGAGGGAAGTGGATGGCAATCGTACAAGAATTTGACTTAGAGATTCACCTGATCAAACTTATTTGAGGCCAAGGTTTGTCAAAAGTGATGGCAGAAGTGTACAAAAATATCACCTGTCAGCAGTACACCATCCAGTCATTTACTAAGGATCCCTGGTATACAGATTTAATTTTCTTCCTCCTTCATAATAGATGTCCAGAAGGAATGAATGCTACTCAGAGGAGAGCATTGAGGATGAAGAGTGCTCATTATATGCTTAAAGGGGGATCCATCTACAGAAAGAATTTTCAAGAAATTTACCTACGTTGTTTTGGATCAACAGGAGGCCAAGCATGTTATCTCTGAGTTTCATGGAAGACATGGAACAGGACATGGATTTGTTGATGCTTTGGCTCATCAGATTCTTAGATCAGGCTATTATTGGCCTTATGTATTTTGGGATGCACACCAACATGTAAGAACTTGTCATGTATGCCAAACTTTTGCACCCAGGGAAAGAAATCCTGTAATGCCTTTGCAACCAGTATATGAGGTAAGGCCTTTTTCCCAATGGGCACTTGATTTTGTAGGTGTTATTAATCCTAATTCTTTTGTAGGTCATAAATTCATCTTGACTACAACTGACTTCTGTACACGTTGGATGGAGGCCCTGCCCTGCAAAAATAGCACCACAGAGGTGGTCATCAAGTTTTTGACTGAGAATATCACAACTAGGTTTGGAGTTCCATTTGCTCTGGTATGTGATAATGGCCCTGCTTTTTCTTCTATTGAATTCATTCAATGGGCATATGAGCATAAAATTATATTGAAATATTCATCTAATTACTACCCTCAAGGAAATGGAGTGGCTGAGTTCACTAAAAAAAACTTGTTGGAAGTGATAAGAAAATTGCTAGAAAACAATCCTAGAGACTGGCACACCCAGTTGAAATTTGCCTTATGGGTAGATTGGACCCAAATCAAAGCAGCTCTAGGAAACTCACCTTTTAAGTTAGTCTATGGCCAAGACCCTTGCTTCCTGATCCATTTACAAATACCTATTATTAAGTTCATGCAGGAATTTTATACCAAGGATGATAGGATTGAGGTTAGATTACTTAATTTGCTTAACATGGAAGAACAAAGAGATGCTACTTTGCAGCAATTCTCTAAGCATCAGACTGTCGTCAAACGTTGGTTTGACAAAAGAGCCAAGATAAAAGATTTTAGGATATCATATCTTGTATTACTATGGGATAAAGCCAGAGAAAAGAAAGGAGATCACCAGAAGTTTGATAGACTCTGGTTAGGTCTGTATCAAGTGGTTGAGATACTAGGCGAGAATGCTTTTCATTTAAGTACCTTAGCAGGAGAGCCTGTTTCATTACCAGTTAATGGTCAATTTCTCAAGTACTATTTTGGTGCATAGAAGGTCTGGTGTTTTAAAGAAAATGTATTATACTGTATCATATAATTAAGTTTTTGTTTTTAGTTTTTGTGTTTTGTTTGTTCTTTTTCTTTGTTTTTATTTGTTTTGTTTTGTCTTGTTTCATTGGGGATCCTCATTTTGTTCATCTCAAGACAAGGGGTTGTTATTCAAAGTATGCTTCTAGTACTAGAAGAGAAATTGGTTTAGGTATTTTCATCATCACCATTGAAAAACATCTCATTTTGAAACTTATGTTTTATGATCATTCTAATCTGGGTTTGAAAAGTTATTAAGGATAGAAGATACATTGTGAATATCTCATGAATTAGGATAAAAAAAAAATCTGTCACAAAAACATTTGTCTAAGTAAATGCCTATCTGTTTTAGGATGGTTCTACTTTTGATTCAAGTGAAAAATCTAATTCCAAGACTATCATGAAATCTATTGTAGTTCTCAACCCACATTTCAGATCCATTGGGTTTGAGTATTGAGGAAGGTGCATAAAATATTTCCAAGAGTGAATCTTGAGTAAAAAAAAATGATAATGAAAAGAAAGAAAGAAAAGGAAAACTCAATATCAAATGGGTAATCAAGTATCTCTATCGGGGCTATGGACGCCTGGCTGGCAGTAGAGCAATGCTTTGAGAGAACTAGAGGTATCTTTGTTGGGTCTATGGACGCCTGTTTGGTAGCGCAGCAATACCCAGGATTTTATTACATGATAGTTAAAGGACTCAAATTATGTAGCTTGAATATTAGGTATAGTTGTTCAGGAGCAGAGAAAGTATCTAAAATAATGATGCACAATATATGCACATACTCAGATTCAGAAATAACTCATGAGCACATACATCTGAGATTCCAGCTCAACTTTATTCTAGATATATCTGATCTTATTCAAATTAGCATCCTTCATAAACCAAGTAGTTTTAGGGTGACCGAAATTTTCTTTGGGTATCTTGAAAATGGGTCACCATTTGTTATGCCTTGCCTAACCACCCCATCTTTTGCCTTGGTCAAAATGGGTCCTCCTTTATGTTTTTTTATCCTTGGTTGTTTTTCAAAAAAAGTTTGGAGTCTTTCTTTTCCAATACTTTGTTTTTCTTTGGTTTATTCTATCGGAAGTGGAGCCGGAACTGAATCGGGTTTTAGAATTTCTTTCAAAGCTCATTCTAATTCCCATCCCGATAGTTTTCTTTTGCTTTGTTGTTTTTGTCTTTGTCTTTGTCGGAGCCAGAATGGAAGTTAAGTCAGTTTTTATTTGAAGTGTCTAAATCAAATCTCATTTCGCCTCTGCTTTTTGGTCTTTCGTTTTAAACTAAGTTTTCTTGTTTCAGTCTTTTGTTTTATTTTTGTCATTTTGTTTCGCTTTCTTCTTTGTCGGCAGAACCGGACCTGGAATGGGAACCAAGTTGGGAAGTTACTCAAGTTTCCAAATCATTTTTCATTATGTTCTCGCTCCCACCGTTTCTTTGTCATTGACTTTTACTGAAGTCGCACAGCAGTAATGGGCCAGTTCTTTTTGCAGTTCCGACCCTGCTCTACTGCATTTATTGCATTAATGACAGATGCCATGCATGCATGAAACTCTGAGTTTTAACTTAATTAGGGATTAACGCGTAAGTTATTACCACTATTGTTAAGAGACTGAAGAGTGAACCAAAGTTTTAGTGAAGATTTTGTGCGAGTGAATCGATTGATAGAGAGACAGTTGCGCGTAGATTGCTTCAGGATGTTAGCCTATTTATTTGTGTTTGAGGTAGGGTTTTCTATTCTCGTTCTTCTTTTTATTTTTGCATTTTCCATTTTTTGTTCGTTTTGGATTGTTTTGCTTTGGGAAAATTCATGATTCTCAGTAAGTTCGCATGTTTTGTTTTTCTTTCTTTGTTTGTTTGGATTTCTTGTCTTCATTTTGGCTTTTCTATCTAGTTTCTTTATTTTCAACATGCTCATTTTCACGTTTTAGTCGTGACCGAATCGTGGTGCCCCAATTTTTAAAATGCGTAGGTTAATTATGGTTCCACAGTGAATAGGGTTTGTTAAATTCTTTTTTTTACTTAGGAATCTTGTTTTGCATTCAGTCTGGTTAATTTAGAAGGGTTAAATTCGTGCCCTAGTTATTATATATCGAAGGTTTTTAGTTTAGGGTTTTTATGCATTTCTTTATTTGTGTTTTTTTTAATTTAAATATGATGCCCTAAAAGGTGCAGTCGCCTCTTGGTCATATGGGGATGGTCTTATTATGTTATATTTAAGCCCCTTTTCATTTTGATATGACCTAGTCCTTAATCATGAAGCTATTTATCAAACTGTTAAAAACACTTATGACATCATGGTTATTTTATGCGGAAGCGGGATCGGAATCAATCTAGACTTTGAACCATGTTTTTCAATAAATATCGATTCCATTTCCATCTCGTCTCCGACTCTGCTTGTAGTAAGAAGCATTCTTTCAGAATAACAATAACCTAGGCGGAAGCAGAAGCGGAATCGAAATTGAATACGAAATTAGAAAATCTGAAAGAAACCAAGTTAGTTTCCATTTAGGTTTCGGTTTTGATTACCATGCCAGTTTCGACTTCGATCCCGCTTGTTATTATTGAAATCTCAATAATGGTTTTGGCTTCGAGACCGAAAGTGTTTTAAAGGAGACTGTTTAGAATGTTTTTATGTTTGGTTCCGCCTTCGATATATATATAGGGTAAGTTTGGATTTGGTTGATTGGGATAGGGAGGAAACCATTGACATCAAGCAGATAGGGCGAGCAATCTTGGATAGGAGCATTCAATGCGTTGTTCCAAGAACCAAAACTCCTCAGGAACCAGCTCCTAAGAAGGGGAAAGGATATAAAAGAATCAAGAGAAATGCACCTCCCAAGGAGCCTTTGGAGTTCTTACCTCATGACATTGAAGAGATTGAGCTTGAAGCTTTTGCTCAAGATTTACCTGAGGTACAAGAGGAGGAGGTCCAAACAAGACCTGTGGTTTCAACACCGGTAGTAGGTGAGTCATCTATTCAAGTCCCACTTACAAAGCAGCAAGGTGAAGAGATGCCTAAGGGGACTCTTCATGATATTGCTAAGTCATTAAAGGGAAAAGAAGTGGAGTTGGAGATTCATGATGTTGGAACGGACTCTGATGAGACTTTTTCAGAGAAGGATGCACAAGAAAATATGCCTCTAGAGGAGGAAATTGAACATGTACTGACTAAGGAGGATCAGTGGGCACTATTTAAGGAGGCAAAGAAGGCTTCAGACAATCAAGCACACGCTACAGCAATAGAGAAGCAAAAGGTAATCGATGCCAAGGTACAAGTTGATGTCTTACTCCAAAAACAACAGGTAGAAGCCAAACGAAGATTAGATGAAATAGAAAAGTAGCAAGGGAAAAAGGAGTAGGAGCTCAAGATCAAAAAAGAGAATGATAAGCTGGAATTAATATAGAAAATTCATGATCTTGAGGAAGAAAATGCAAAGCAGCGAAGGGAAAGGGAAGTTCTTGTGGTGAAATTGAAGCTTGCTGAAGAGGCTTATAAAGAGAAAGAGGAAGCAGAATGAGTGCAAAATGAAAAGGATGTTGAGGAGTTGATTAAGTAGGAAAAGGAAAAGGAAGATGTCAATAGACTGAGGGCACTAGAGGAAGAGAGAAACTGGGAAATGGAGAAGAAGAGATTAGAGGAAGAAAAGTTGAAAAAGGAAGAAGAAGAGAAGAGGATACAAGAACATAAGGACAAGAAGGAAGCTGAAAAGCTTTCTCGGACAAATGTGGAGCAAGAACAACAAGAGATACAAGGGGTTGATTCTGAACCTCAAGTAAATGTGCAACCACCCTCTACTACTGTTGTTGCTTCTTCTTCAACTATAATGACCACTACTCCAGGTGCTCCCACTTGGTTGAAATTGGATCTTCAGAAGAGATCAGTGACACCTTCACAGCTTCTTAATTGGGATGATATGATGAAGGAAATTGAAAAGGAAAGGCCCAAGAAGAAGGTCAACAACCTACATTCCACCAGACTCACCGACAAGGGAGAAATTATTGTTGAATGTGCCATACCAATGATGGACAAGGATGTAGGAGACATGAAATTAATTGATTATCAATTGGGTACTGTTAACTTAGAGAGACCCACCAGAGATCAACAGATGAATTTGATAGATGTGGTAGCTTCATCCACTAAATCTAGAATGATGAAAGATAAGCAGAGAAAGGATGAGCTTAAGGCTCAGTTGGATCAGTTGCATACTTTCTTGAAGAGTGTTTCTTCTCCGAGGTCACAACAAGCTACCACCATTGAAACACCAATTTTGCTTAGTAAGAAAGAGGTGGATGATTTGGTACAGGTAAGGAGTAAGGAAGAGATGTTGGATAGGTGGATTGATAAGATAAATCGGGAAATAGGTGAAGTATTGGACAATAGTTTTGAGGTTCACAAGATGACAGAGGAATTAATAGGAGAAATGAACCAGTATGTCAAAGTATTGGGAGAAAATGAGGAGGAATACAGAGGATATAGTCAGAGGTTGAAGGAGGTAAGCAAATTGTCAAAATCCACTCTTCTAGAATAGTCAATACTTGAAGAGGACAATAAATATTTCTTGGAGAAAACTTCCAATATACTTCGGTTTAGGTCTGACTTTCTATACAAACATAAAAGTGAAGTTCAAGATTTTTTCAAGGATCTGAATGAACAATTTGAAGAGTTGGAAGTAGTTATTGTTGTCATAGTAAATGTTAATATACCGGTAAAAGAGGGCCTACCTTTGAACCAAATAAAGGAGAAATGGGATGATAGGTTTAAAGAAGTCATGCAAAAAGGAGATGATGGTGAAGATTTGTTGTTAGATCGGTTAATGGATATTAAAGAAGAGATAAGGGCAGCTAAGAGGGAGTTGACAAAGCTAAAAGACATGAGAGGATTTGCTGCTACGGAGCTAGAAAGGATCAAGTTTGAAGATAGTTGGGTTGATGGGCTAGATTTGGAGGTGCTTCAACAAGTCTTCTCTAGTTATGATGAGTACATTGCAGAGCAGGCTTCGCATGCATAATTGATAACCTCATGCATGCATGGTTTTCTTTTTCCTCATTTGCATGCATAACTGGCAGTTTGTGAGCGCATGGCTTTCTTTTCTCCTCTCCATTCTTTTCTTCTAGTTTAACTGAGTTTCCAAGGTTACTTTAATCCCTAAAAAGGTGGATCGACCTAAAATAGAAAGGACTTCAGATTTTTGTATATCTATAAATACCTTGTGGGGTATCATATTGTAAGGGTCGGCTGATAGAGAATAGAATTGGCCACCTGATAGTAGGAGATATAATTTTTTCGTAGTTGTTACAGAGATACTTTGGTATTTACAGTTGAATATAATTACAGGTTTTTTATGCAATATGGTGTTAGAATTGAGTTTTACTTGATAAGGTTGATGAATTATAATCTATCTGTATGTCAGTGATTGTGCTGAAGCATGAGTGCTTCTTATGTGATGAAAGTCATTAGAAGAAACCAGATTTAAGGATTATTTCATTAGATTATCGATGAATTGAATTTATTGAAGTCTGTTGATCTATGATCTTGGCGATGAATGAAAGTGTGTTCTTTTGGAATCTTTGAAATATTTATGATGTGTGGTTGTGATGTTAAATTAAGTACCTTAGATGCATGCAATAGTATGGATTATTTTGTAAATTGTATCATGCTATGGTTTTTTTGATCTGTTGGAAAAACATTCATTGTTGAAGATATATGTCCAAATGCTAGATAAGTTTTATTCATGTTTACTTATGTACACCCTGATCTATCTTTTTCTTTTGTTTAAAACCCCTTTGTTTATTAAGAACAGTTCGATGAATAAGTCATTGCTTGTATTCGTTGTTACCAACATAAGCCCCTTGAATATTACAGTTGCATGGACCAATTGAGTGACACCAGATAGTTGAGAACCAACTACCAGGACCTTGGGAGTTAGGCCACTATATGTTGTCTTTCTTTTTCAGGAGAAATAGAGTAGAAATATTTTGTTTAACGTTGTTTGTGTCATTTTCACCATCAACAAAACCTAGTAGGTTGTGATAATGAATATGTAGGAGAGATCCTTTTTTTTATTTTTACAATCCCTTTTCATCTATTGGATAAAGAATTCTCCTCAATTTTTCTTGCCATAAGTATCACTTGTGTTAAGGACTATGGTAATAAATATGATGCTCGTGAATGCATGACTTATGTAGTGTTATCTTTTGCATCCACAAAATTCCTTATTCTTTGTTCCTGACTCAATCCTAAGATGGATGTTTTGAAATTATTTCTCCTTGTATTCCTCTGTTATGTTGAATCATACACACCTTTGATCCACGAGGTAGAAAGGAAACATCAGAGCATATGTGAGTGTTTAAAATAATCCCTTTGGAATATGTGTAGGACTTATGTGTCTTTCCTCTATTATCTCGAGCTTCGTACTCCACTACCAAATTATTCTTTCCTCGGTAGTGAGAGCATTCCATTTGCTTCCCTTGTGAATAATCAGATTTGTTTCTGATTTGAAGTAGATTTTTGGTACCTTTCAACCAATGAAATGTCATCCCAAGTTTGACTCACTTGTAATTGAATCGTTGTGCTTTTTTTATCTTGACGGCTTGGTCCATATCTAGATTCACTAATTTTTAAATTCACTCATTTCTTCAAGGCAATTGAATATCTTGTGTTAGGAGTTTTGATTGATTTCCAAGTTGGATAAATAGTTTTCCATCTTGTTGGCCTCCCTATATATATTATTAATATTATATTCATCCAATGTATCTAAGAGCATTTGTATTTTATCAACCCACATTTCCAATCTCCAACTTTGGATCTTATTTGTTATAATGGCATGGATGATGATCATGGAATCTCCTTAGATTTTTTAATTTTTAATTTTAATAAAGGCCAAAGGCATAAACTATTTTATATTAATATAATAGAAAAATTACATTCTTATAAATTATATTACAAGTAAAGGAGGGGAATATGATCGTCCGCCAAACCATAAATTATATACTGAAGACCCAAAAAACCTTGATGCAACCAAACCCCTTCAATGGTTTCTTCAGAATTACACCCAAAAACTACATCCCCCAACCATACTACCAAACTCAATTGGATAGAACCAAGGTACTGAAACAAACACCATAGCTTAAAGCTAGCTTTGAAAAATTGGCCATTACATTATCAAAGAAACCAACACCCCAAAAATAACCCCAGAACCCTACATCAAATAAAATTTCCAGCTAGGGTAAAACATTCTACACTTCACAGACGACAACAAAAAATATGCAAACCTTTTAAAAAACATAGACTATTCATCACCAAATTCTTGGACATAGTTGATGAATTTGTTGACCCATTCAAATTCCTGGACTAGATCAATATGTGGCATTTACTTTAGAAAGCTTAATCCCACCTCAACCTACTCCCTTTGTTTGAACAATGTCATGCCTTTGATATCTAGAATAAAAGGGTAAAATGTTACCACCTCGCCTAGAATAGAAAGAAGCTCCAAATCATGGAGCCTGGGTATGCCAAGACCTAGAGAGACAAATTCCAAAATCTCCTCCAACCCACCCAAGATTTCAGGTCATCATCACCACGACCACCTTCGGGGTTTGTGGTCAAGGAGATCCACCACAAACCACAATGAGATATCTAAATCCACTCTATAACACTCACCCAACAACAAAAAACTCTCGACTTAGAATGAGTTTGATCGCACCAATCAATAGAAACTTTGTTTCCAACATAATTATCTTTGATCGAAGCTCTAAAATCTCATCAAGGGAGGCCATCTGCCTACGAGCACTCACCAGTCTATTGGGCATATCCATACAACCACACATAACAAATTTAGTAGACATGTGCACAATAAATTTAGACTTCTCACCCATTTTAAAATGCACTACTAGACAATATTAAGTTTGCACAATGAAACATCCATACGAGTGTACTAATAGTCATTGGTAATCAGTTGATCGTGCGATCATCCGATATAACAGAGTGGCCTTTAGCCCTCTCATGTGTGTAAATATAGCCTAGGTAATTATGCCAATAACAAGTTTTGACACATTCTCATCATATTATTAAATGTGGCACTTTCCTTGATTTAGATGTAACACCTCCAAGACAGGTTAATTAATCATTGGCACCCATCAAATCAAGAAATTTATATACAAACATAGTACAAGAAAATATTACTGCCACCTTTGGCCAATAGGATGTAATGACCACAAAAATAGCATTCACTAAAATTTAAAAATCTTCACTAACAATAGTGATAACACCTTCGAGAGGTAGCCCATAATATTACTAAATTTGGCATCATCGACTATATCTCGTGACCAATACGATTTTTAAATGAACCAATGGTGCAAATTTTAGCATCATTCAGGCTGAAAACATTCCTAACCTTGCACTCATTTGATGCATGGAACTATCTAATGTCAGGCTCATAACATAAGATTTTTGAATCCTCCCTCGGGGGCTTGTAGCATAGGGCACATGGCATTATCACGCAAGCATTAAACCAACATCACAATGATACCCAGTAACCAAACAAACAATAATAACACCTTTGACAGGTAGCTCACTATTTTATTAAATGTGGCATCATTAGCTATCTCCTATGACCAATCCGGTTTTGAAATAGACCAATGACACACTTTTTTGCATTCTTCAAACGTAAAACATTCTTGAGCTTGTACTCATTTGACATGTGGCACTATCAGATGTTGGCTCATAATATAAGATTTTTAGATCATCCCTCAGGGGCATGCAGTGCAGGGCACATGGCATTATCACACAAGCATTAAAAACCAACATCACAACCACCCTGATAACCAAATGAACAAATTTATGCACCAATGATGTGGAAAAAAAGATTGTCCAATCGTTAACCAATTAGTTAGCTAGATACCCCAGAGACACCACTCCCCTATTCTCATTTCTAACTTCACAACCAAAGTCCCAAGTCTACAAAACTAAGTTATGAAGGGGATTTATGAGTTGTAGATGACATGGATGACTTAGGAAAATTTTCCATAAGGAACAAAAGTTGACCCTACACAAAGCTCAAAACATTAGCATAAAAGATTATTTTAACTTGGCCTTCTTTGCGAATGATTTGTACAAAGTCCTCCAAATTAAGAAAAATGGATGAATCAATTTGGAGGGATTTTGTCTCCATTTTACAACCATGATTTTTTAAGGCGTCTACTATTGAATTAGCTTCCCTATAGCAATGTGAAATTGTTATTGATACAAAACCATCAAGAAGTTCCCAAACTAGTCTCAAAATGTAAGAAATGGCCTAGTTGTTTGCTTGCTTGTTTTTGTAGGAATTAATAATATTTAATGAATCTCCTTTAATGTGAATATTTTTAAACTATGTATTGTGTGCCAACTTAACACCTACTAACAAAGCATGAGCCTCTGCTACATTATTATTACCCATAGGTAACTTCAAGGACAATACTTTTAATAGTTCTCCTTTGTCATTACAAATTAAACATTATATCCCTGATATACCCAGATTGCATTTAGATGCTCCATCAAAATTTAGTTTCACAAAATTTAGAAGTGGAAAGCACCATTTGATTATTATTTTGTCAACTTTCTTGACATTAGAATATGCACCCTGATTTGGAACCTTGAGGAGAGGCCAAAGCTTTAACATTTCACTATCCTAGCTTGAGAATGAGTTGTTTGGATTTGATTTCTTCAAAACATTTGACATCACTACTTCAAATATATTCCTTTCCAGCTATTGAAGAAAGTTTTCATATCTAAAAAATTGTTTCTAAAAATATTTATATTTTGTTTGAGCCATATGTTCCAAACTAGTAATGTAGGAATCACCACCCATAAGGCATCAAAGAGAGATCCTTTATAGAGTAATGACCAACTTTGAAATAACTTTAATATAGTGTTAGGCAGGGAAGAAAACCAATGTTTATTTTGGATCTAATTCCAACAAGTTTGATCAAAACTACAATGAAGCAAAAGATGATCCATTGATTCCTAACATGAACCACATAGAATACAGTTGAATGGTTGAGTTATACCCAAATAGGAAAGCCTACAACTTATCAGAACTCGCTTGTGAAGATCTAGCCAAGCAAAAGAACCTAATTTAGGAAGAATTGAGGAGTACAAGTAGAGCTTATAAGGCCATTTCCCCAATTGAATTTTTTCTTCAATGGTCAATGATTTTTAACCTTGTTTGACATTATACTTACTTGATTTAGATGGGGCCCAAATAATTTTTTCCTTAGAATCTGAAATTAAAATAGTTCTTGTATCCAATATTGACTATAGCTTCCGCTTCTGATGTTTGGGGAATGGAAGGTTGTGAATTTTTTCCATGAAACTTTGGATTTAAAATTTGAATTCTTTTACTGCATAATGCTTTAATTTTGAGCCCCAAAATTCTTTTGGAGAATCCTAAGCCTCCTGCAAACCATCAACTGAAGATAAAGGAGGATTCCCATTCCATGAATCATCCCAAAAATTAACCTTTTCTCCATTATTGACAGTCCATGATAGAAAGGGGAAATTACATCTTGGAATGTGATGATGAAATTCCACATTTTTGAACCTTCCAATGGGTTTTCCAGAGATATCGAGTCAAGGTATTTAGATCTCATAATTCAGCTCCATTTTGGTGAGGGGTTTGAATATAATTTCCAACTTAGTTTTGCACCTAAAGCTAAATTTCTAAATTCCAGGTTTTGTAAACCAACACCTCCAAAAACTTTATCTTTGCATAGTTTTTCCCAAGAAACTAAAGGTATTCTCCTAGAATTTTCTAAATTTCCTTTCCAAAGAAACTACATAGTATCTTTAACAATATTCTCATGAACCTATTTTGGCATTTTGAGCACTAATAAGAAGTAGTTTGGGATGGTAGATAATATTTCTCTAATCATAGTAAATATCCCTACCAATGACAACCATCTACCTATCCAAGATGCTACTCTGCTTTGAATAGTCATAAAGATCTTACCCCAAAATGAATCTTTTTGAGCCCCTATAAAGAAGGGAATACCTAGATAGCTACAAGGCAAATTATTCTATCTAAATTCTAAAATAGAGAGAATGCGACCAATTACCAAAACCTCCATGATTCCTGTATTCATAGATAAATGAATTCTTTCATATAATGTAGAAAATTTTGCTTCATTATTAGTGTCATTTTTCAATTTGATCACCCCAACCCATAACATCTCTCCTTTTTTGTTCCTAATGATGTTCATCCAACACTAGATTGCCCTAGGTTGCCCCTAGCAACTCCCTAATAAAATTTAATTTTAATTTTCCAGTAAGTAGGAGGGACCATTTTACATTTTCCCTCTTTTTATTTTCGAAAGCCTTGATGCTTCAATTATTATTTGGTTCTATCAATGGTGGCCATGTGGAAAGGATGGTGTTATCCCATAATGAAAAATTATATTTCCTCTTCTTGTGTACTCTTTTCTTTTGAATTTCATGTATTGCCACTTAAATTTTGTTGATTAAAGTGCTTTTTGGAATAGTTTTGTTCTTGAAAATTTTGGAATTTTTTTCTTTCCATATATGCAAAATGATTAAAGATGGGACAACCAACCACAAGCTTGACCATAATGCTCCTTTACACAATCTCACCCAAGAGTGAAACATGGATAATATTTTGTTGGTAGAGGGCCATACCATCTTACTTTTTAGATGAAGTAAGACCAACATTCAACCGCAATATTGCACTTTAGTAAAATATGATATATCATTTCATAATATTTCATGCATAATGGGCATCAATGGGGTCCCAAAAAGCCTAATTATTACATTCATTCCCTGTTAGAATTCTATAGTGAATGGCATACCACATGAATGTACCAGCCTTAGGTAGTATATTTGACCCCCACCATAATTCCATTGGCCAATTTGTGTCTTGCATCTCTCTTTCTTGAATTTCATATCCAAGTTTGGTAAAATACCTACTCAACTTTGCACCGCTCCATAGAATGATGTCCTCTTTTTCTTTTAGAACTACCTTCCTCTACGAGAGTTATCTCTCCATAATTTTACAGAATTGAGTTGCCATATAGTCTAAGGGATTCCATGGAGATGTTGACCCATGACTTGTGTCAGTTAGTGATATATAATCCTAAACAGTGGTACCATGTTTATCAATTGCAACTTGAATGCCTTCCTTTATACCAAGAATATTGGCAAGTACTGCATATCCATTCTAGGATTCAAACCAAAAGGAGGCAGTCAAAACATTATTCACCTACCATGTTAAGTGTTTAGTAATGATTGTTTTGGATTTCATCATGAAGTTCCAAATTTGGGATCCATTTGGAGGATTGGTAATGGCTATAATTATGCATGTATCCTCATTGTCTAGATATTTTGATCTCAATATTTTTCTCAATTTGGAGCATGAGTCTTCAAATATCCTTCATACTAATTTGGCCCCTAGTTCCATGTTTTTATTTTGAATATCTCTTATTGCCACCTTGGATCAACGTTCTTTCATTATGTGACTATGTCCCATACATGTAGTGGTACACGCTTTACTTCGTTCAATCTGTCCCACATAAATATTTTTTATATCTTGTTGAATTTGGATTCAACTTTGGCAGTTAGGTCCACACAGGATAACATGTAGATGGGGATATTTGCAAGGATTTTTTATCATAATTATCCTACCATCCATTGTGAGCCATTGCCTCTTCCATGCCTCTGATATGTACTTACATTTAACAAGAATTTGGGCCCAGATGCTTGAATCAATAACCCCACTAAATAAGGGATTTTGAAGTACCAACTTGGGAGATAGTTTATGGAGGTAATTTTACACTAGACAAACTTCTTTGTTAATTATTTGTCCTGAACAATTTGTGTAATTCAGTAATGTCACTTTAATAGTCAACTTCTCTCATTATTGGTATCCCATATAAGAAAGTGTCATCAACAGTTGATGAATAAGTTGTTGGGAACAGGTGCCTCAACTTTTGGCTTGAACCTCTAACAAAGACTTGGTGAATTCAACCTTTACCACTCTACCATTGGGGGCATCACTTAGAGAAGCAGTTGTGCCGTTTACCACCTTATCGCGAGCCTCTTTCTTTTGGTCCGTGGTTGGGCGGTGTTACCACCATACCGCAGAGTCACTCTTTTTCCCTGGCGGTGATGCGGTGGACTGGGCATTCGGTCGGATCTCTTACCTCCCTACCGTGGGAGTTGCTTAGAGAAGGTGTGGTGGTGTGGTAGATCATGGTAGTCAACAAGAATGCTTACTGCCATATCGTGATGGCCTTTTGGCCATGTCGCGATGGCGCAGTAAGCCATGGCGGTTAGTGGAGAATCTTACCTCCCTACCACAGAGGGTTGTGCAAGGCTCGGTGGTGGCTCAGTGAAGGTGGCAGATTGGTAGTTGAATGCCTACCACCAAACCGCAAAGGCCTTGGCAAAGCTGGGCGGTAGCATGGTACACCGCACTACCATGAGGATCGATCGATAGGCTTGTGGTAGAAGGTGGTAAGTTCCTGGATGGAAAATTTGACTTGATAGTCAAAGCGATGGATGAGTAACGTTACGACAAGTGATGCGATAATACTTGTTGATTTTACATCGCTGTTGTAAATCAACAACTGATTGGTTGGTTGCTTGAAGAGTTCAAAGCTTTAAGTGCAAGGCTCAATTCAGTGGGTGACGGTATCTAATTGTAGGAAGTAGAATCAAATGCAGGATGGCCTGATGCATGATTGTAGGGCGACTTGGTCAGGAAGAGATCGGATTTGTTTGTCAATGAGAAGGTGTATAATTAAGACACCCGATTGGTTGTTGATTGTAACAAGTAACAGTCAAATGTTTTAAATAGTTACGAAGGGTGATGGTGAGTCTGGATTATATGTATGTTGTAATAGCATTGTAATAGAGAGAATTCTGAGAGAGGTATGTTGACTTTGTATGTAATCTTTTTATTGTAATACAAAGTGATTGCTCTTGGTGTGGTGGGTTTTTTCTCGAAAGGGTTTTCCCACGTAAATCTGGTGTCTTCTCTGTTTGTATGTTTTATTTCAGTTACTCTTGTTATCCTGTATGTGTGCATATTAAGTGTATGAAATTTTTGAAAGAAGGTATTTTCACTTCTCCTCTAAGGTATTAGTGTTAAGGAAGCATATTCTGCACCTCTGCTTTTCCTTTCATAAGTGATGGGATATCATTTTTTATTGTTATCCCATTCCATTGTACTGTATCTTCTTTAAAATTGATATATTTTCTAAGTGAATTAGTTGTAATAACGAAGAGGGATAGAGAAAGTGAGTCACCTTACTTGAGACCTTTAGCACTTTCAAAAAATCCACATGAGGATTTGTTGATTAGGACAGAATAGTGTGGTGTTGAAATGCATGAGAAGATCCATTTCATTAAAAAAAATGGTCAAAAGCTAGTTTGTCTAATATTTTCATTAGAAACCTCCAATTGGCCCTATCATAAGCCTTGCTTATGTCCAATTTCAACAACATTCTCTTTTGATTATGTCTCTTGATGTAATGTATTGCTTCATGTGCTATGATGATTTTATGTGATATTTCTTCTTGGGATGAATCCTCTTTGCTCTTGAGAGATTAAGTAGGGAAGAAGGATTTAAGATGGTTTTCCATCACTTTGGATATGATTATTTAAGTTGTGTTGAAAAGTAAAATGGGTCTAAAATTTGTAAATTTTGTGTTGTTTTCTTTCTTGGGAATCAAAGCAATATTCATGTTGTTCACGTCTTTCAGAATCCTACCTAATTGTCAAGATTCTTCATCCACCTTATGTAATTTGATGCCCATTAAGCTTCAACAAGCTTGGAAAAAGTGGTTGGGAAGCCATTTGGGCCCAAAGACTTGTTTGATGCATTCAAAATAGAGTCATTTTAACCTCCTCAATGGTAATCGGAGAATTCAACATGTTATTATCTACACTGGTTACTATTGAAACACCATTTCTAGAAAGAAATTATGTAGCAAGTCTGTCATATCAATGTAGGTCAAGAGATCTTAGAAGAAATTGACCCCCACTCTTAGAATTGCCTTAATATCTATTAAAATCAAGCCATCTTCTAAACATATTTCAGAAATCTTGTTTTGGCATCTTCTTATTTTTATTGAATTATGAAATAATTTTATATTTAGATCACCTTCATCTAGCCACATTTCTCTAGATTTTGATCTCCAATAGCATTCCTCCCTAGCTAAGATTTCATTATACTCTATCACCAGTGCTTTTTCCTTGTTATAGTTTTCTTGGAAAGTCTTTGTTACCATGAATTTTTTGTTCAATACTTGATTTTCTTGTTCTAATCTTACTTTTTCTTCAAAAATATTTTTTAATGTAGTTTATTTCCATTCTTTCAATTTTTATTTCACATGCTAGAGTTTCTTGTTGAATATGAACATCTACATTCCATTCAAATTTAATTTCTATGACCACAATGTTTGTAAATTTTCCACGAGATCATTGCTACCCAACCACATCTTTTTGAAACTAAGTTGGCTCTTTGATGGGGTGTAATTCTCTTCTATGCATAGATCTACTGGAAAGTGATCAAACATTGAGATAGGTCTGATATTGGAGCAAGGAAGTTGATGGGCCTAGCAAATAGCTAGTTTTCTTCCTTTTAGTTTATGTATTTTAAAATTCCAAGTTGCTTATCTCACAGATAATAATGAACCTTATATATCTTTTGTCTTTTATGCATCCTAAACCAGACTTTACCATGTGGAAATATAATTATGATATGATGATGTTTGCATGGATAAATGTGTCAATGTTTATGAAATTCAATATGATTATGTGTTTAATTCATGATTGTTAATAGTGTGTATACTTTAGATAAAACTAATCTCTTGCAGCCAAAAGAATTATAACCCATAGCAACTGAAGAGCTTAGTCTGCAACAAAAGGATTCTAGGTAGATTGCAAGGGAGAGTCTAGAATGCTAGGAACGTGATAGTTACAGGAAATGATGGAAGTGATTTTTAAAGTGGTCAATCATGAGTCACCAGATCATCCAAAAGATAACAAGAGGAAGAAGAACTATGCATTGATAAGGAATCCAACGTGACGGTTTTCACAAAGCACGTCTCTATCAAAATGTTAGGGCAGATTTTCAATTCTATTTGTCTTCTTCTATATTTTTAAATTACAGTTTCAACTACAAAGACTAGTCCTCTCCATATTTTGAAGGAGAGTGGAAATCTGCATTTAGTTTTTTGTTTTTAGTCCTTATGCAAATAAAACTCCTCTTGAGCCTATATTTGGATCGGTGGTTGAGGAGCAGATTTAGTTAGAGGATATATGTTTGGATAGTTCCAGTTTTTTTTCACAAACAATACTTCATTATTAGTTTTTTGTTATTCAGTTGTAATGGATGTGCACTCATGAATGAGAGATTTGTGAATATTCTTGTCATGTTGTGAGAGTTTAGTTATATGCAATAAAGACCTTCTAGTTTACTATTTTGATTAGTTGATTCAAGTAGCACATATTTGATTTCTCCTCTGGGTACAAAAACTCAAGCAAGGGTCACTTGAGGTACTGTTCACCCACCTTAATTTTTTTCTTAGATTAGAAGATTATATTGTTGCATTCATTTCAAGGAGATTCTTAATTATATGTACATGAATCATATCTTGTATTATGAATTATGCTATGTGATGTTTCCTTGAGTTGTTCTCCGAAGAGGTCAAGAAGTTAGAAGCAAGAGACAATAGTGTTAGTGAATTACAGAGTTTAGGTTTAGCAGTTAACAATTATAGTGTTAAGCTAAAGGTACTCATAGCAACAATAGCATATTAAGTTATTTCCCTTGTTTTTTAAGTTAACACTTTATTTACTTTTCCAACCTTTATTGTTTTCTTGTACGTGTGTAAATCGCCTATACTCACTGATATAGGCCATGTAGAGTTCGTGATTTCACATATGGTGCCAACATCATCAAAAGCTTACGAAGCCCTGGTTGATAATTAAATGAAGTCTTTATAAGGTTTTAGTGAATTTTTTCGCTAGGAACTCCTTTGAATTGTGTGTCTAGCACCAAGTTGACTGAGCGTTAGAAAGGCCTTACATTTTTGGCACTGTTGTTGAGGATGGTGCTACATTCAAGGTTCTCTTGTGTAATTTCAAGATTTCATAGTTTAAATGCTTTGATTTCAGCATTAGGATAATTAGGTTTTAATCCATCAACAAAAAAATATTTTGCTAACAATGTACAAGAGCATATGATCCACAGAGTTACAACTATTATATGCAGAGACAGTAAGATGCTCTGGGAAGATTTCTCCCCTCAATACATGAAGCTTTAGAGGATACCAGTGATCAAAGTGAACAGAGCGAGGGTATTCATGAAGAAGAATCATCCCTGACACCAATATCCACATCAAATACAAAGGAGACTTCCCATACATAAATAATCACCATGGGTGATGTTGCGGTGGAAGACCCACCAGAGCATGTGACTTTTGAGTTCCCCATTGCCAGCCAAGAAAGAGCAACTACCCTGAAGAATATACTGCCTTCAACATTACCTATCTTTTATGGGTTGGTCATGATGGATCTAGATACCTTCCTTTTTGAGTTTGATGTGTTATGTAGAATTTATGATTATACTACAAATGCAAATAGGCTCAAACTGGTCCGAACAACATTGAAGGATGCTACTCTGAGATGGTTTATGGGTTTAGGAAGCGATGTTGCTCTAAATTAGAATTCCATGAAGACAAAGACAAAGTTCCTAGAAAAGTACTAGGATTACTGTAAAGGCATAGGCAAAAAGAGGGATGACATCTTTAGGATGTCACAAAAGGAAGATGAATCTTTGGAAGACTATATGGAAAGGTTTTAGTTTTTCCTTAAGAAATCCCACCAAAATAGACTCTCTAATGAGTCTTTAAAATTGATATTATTGAGGGGGATTAATGAGTATTGCATGGATGCACTTAACCTCATTGGGGCAAGAGATATTTCTTAGGCACCATTTTGAGGAAATCTGCAAAGCATGCAAGAACTACTCAAGGTCTTTCACTAATAAGGTTATAGGAGACAAGACATCTTCCATCAACAAACCATCTAATGGAGTCTCTAGAGTTGAATTGAGTATTCTTTTATCAAATATGGAGGATATTATCAGCCATCTTGCTACACAGTTAGACACCCTCCATATCAAAAAGAAGTAAGAAGAGGAAAAAGCAACTCTTACAAAATACTGCCCACATTGTAGATAGAGGAGGAATAACTAAAAATTCAGGAAGGTGGCAAGTATATATGAAGATAAGAAAGGTACATAATTTCATACGTTGGAAGGTGAAGATGGACAAGTATTCTACATAGCTCAAAGAAAACCATGGCATCCAAGAAAAGGTATGCCTTAAGATCCTTTGAATTACATGTCATTTCCTAGTAACAATGCAAATCTTCCTAGTTGGAACCCTTGGTATTGGGACAATACACAAAACCAATAATGGTCAATGCCTCAAACCAATTGGAATCAATAGCAACAAAACATGTGGCCACCATAATTTTTTTAAGGATCTACCTATAATTCTCAATGGCCACCCAACAAAACTAATGACAACTTTAGTGGTAAAGAGGTTAGCAATGGAAAAACAAAAAAATGAATTATCAATAGCCACAACAAAAATCCATTATGCAAAACCCAACAAATCCAACACCACAGCCACCTAAAGCACCTCAATTGCTAGCCCAACCTACACTTAACCCTAATAACAAACTATTCAACAGGCGTATTCTAATGAATTTTTTCAATACCCTACTTATGGGGTAGATGTGAGTGATATCCACCTCAAATAAGGTAAAATGTTGGCTAGGCCTTCATCCCCTCAAATCACAGAATTTTTTGATGAGTAACACCCAATAGAGACCTTGGACAACTACCCTAAGGATCCTAAGTCAAATCAGGTTAACCAAACTAATCAAAGTTGAGAGCCTCCATTCCTTGAAAGATTATCAATTTAAAGGCATCAAACACAAGCTAAAATTGACTTGTTGGGACAACTTAAGAATTTTTGCGTCAAGATACCCCTTATCCAAGCCATTAAGGAGGTTCTTATCTACACTAAAATAGTGAGAGATCTATGCCTTAAAAATCTGAGTAGGAAGTGAAAATACCCTCAGACTATACATGTCCTAGGACAATTTGTAAACATTATGTTGGGAAACATAACTATCCCCAAGTATGCAGACCCTAGGAGTCTTATAGTGGATGTAAAGATAAATGACACTCTCATTAAGAACACCTTAACTGACTTGGGAGAAACTATTAATGTAATGAAAAAAGAGACCATGAAGTTGTTGTAGCTAATAGAACTCAAACCTACACCTATTGTTCTACAACTGGTAGATAGGTCCATAGTTAAACTTGATGGTATCATTGAAGACTTGGTAATAACACTAGATTCATGGCAGTACCCTGTTGACTTTATGGTATTACAACCTAAAGCTAATCTTGCAAGATACCCCCTCATTTTAGGAAGACCTTGGTTCCCAACAACATATGCTTTTACAGGTTGTAGGTTTGGGAATATGATTATCTCTAATGGAAATGTGACTAAGAAATTGGTCCTTTATCCACCAGACCAGCCACATACAAACCTAGAACAAATCATTTGGCCTATCCTAGATGAGGAGGATCAGTATTCCTTGCAAACCCTGATGACTATTAAACACAATCCATTTTTAGAAAACCAAGATGAAGATGTCTTGATAGTAAACATCATGCAAAATAAATATGGTAGGTACCCATAGCATCAGGATTGTCTAACATGTCTATAGGATCCTCTACAAAATGTGATTCTTGCCAGCTCATCTAAGTCAATTTCCTAAATATTCTATATCTTGTTACCACACCAATGTGTCCCAAACATAGCAAAATTTGACATCTCATCAATTCAAACAACATCAAAGACTTTAGAGATAATACCAAGTAAATCATTGAATGTTAACAATCAATTGATTGATATACAACATACCTCACTGATGAACATTTTGCAAGTACATGCAACAACCTTTGATTGGGATTATCATGACATGAAGGGGATAGACCCTGACTTGTGCATGCATAGGATTTATATCAATGATGGTTTTGAACCCATAAGGCAACCCAAAATAATAATGAACCCTATAGTTAGAGATATAGTTAAATCAGAATTGCAAAAATTGCTTGATACAGGCTTTATCTGTCTTATCTCTAACACTCAATGGGTGTAACCTCTAGTAATTTTTCCAAAGAAAGGAGAAAAGTGGAGAATGTGTGTAGACTATCAAGAACTGAATGTTGCAACTAGGAAGGACCACTTCCCACTCCCCTTCATTGACCAAGTACTTGATTCATTAATAGGCAAGAAGTACTTTTCCTTTTTAGATGGATTTAGTCGTTACAACCAAATAAAGATTGCCTTAGAAGATCAAGACAAGACAAATTCCACATACCCTTGGGGCACATATGTTTATTTTGTCCTATCATTTGGGTTGTGTAATGCACCAGCCACCTTCCAAAGGGTGGTATTGAGTATATTCCCAGACTTTTCACATGTTTCTATGGAGGTTTACATGGATGAATTTATAACATGAGAATAAATATAATGAAGCACTTGGAAATCTAGAGAAGGTACTAAAAAGGTGTCAATAACATAACTTATCTCCAAGTCATGAAAAATGTTTCATGATGATGACAAAAGGGATTGTATTTGTGTGAGGGGGAAAACCATTAGATGCAAACAAGATTAAACGTGATTGAAATGAGAATCTAAGGTAAGATCAAACACACAAATCTAAGATCTAATCCTACACATACGAAATGAAACTAAGGTATTGAAAACAAATTTAGGAAATCTATGATTACTAAATTGAATACAAACAATAATCAAAGTGTTACCATCCTATATCAGAGTGTATTTGCCTAATGGATTGTTCTTATCACCGCGAAGCCTTCATAGTTTGTTTGCAAAGGTTTGATGAATGATACGTGTTGGTTGATCGAAGAAATATGTTGAAGCTCTAACAATGGTGGTTGTGAATGTCAATGGCACTTTGTTGTGCAAATGATGTTGATTCTTCGATCCTTATTTGTGAGGAAAGAGGTTTGTTATATAAAAAATGATATTTGAAATAGACAATCAGGATCATGTTGGAGGATATCCAGATCAACGGTCAAAAGGTGTTGAGAGGAAATAGACATGGGAATATTGTGTAAAGTTGATGGCACAATTTGTGTGATTGAGGAATAGAATGGCTAGTCAGGATTTAGATTGACCAGTTAGGATTTAGATGGCTTAGTTAAGAAATTGATGACTTAGTTAGGAAATTAGATTGATTAGTTAGGAAATTAGATTGATTAGTTAGTAAATTTATGGCTTAGTTAGCAAATTAGATTGATTAGTCGGCAATCGTAATTTGCTCAATCAGAAAGTGGGTGAGGAAAATTGATTAATTGATTTAATTAATTAATTCCTTTTTGGAGTTGAACGTGCAAATCAAGTTTCACTTTTGCAAACAAAGTTGCATTAGTTTGATTTGATTTTTGATAAATGATTTGAATAGTTTGATTTAATTTATTCAAATTTTGGAGGGAAAGTGTCGTAATTAAATTATTATGATATAATAATTCAATTAACTTAGGGGAATAAGGTGATTTAGTGACATAATTAAATAATTGTTGTTATTTAATCAATCAAGAAAAAACAAAGTGGGATTAGGACTTCATTAAATAAATGTAATTTATTTAATTAGTCAAAATGATAAAACATGAATTAATCAAATAATGTTGTTTTATTTAATTAATAGCAGAATTAGGGTTTTCAAGACTCTATTGAATTAATGAAATTTATTTAATTTGTCAAAAATGATGAAAAAGTGAATTAATTAAATAATATTGTATTATTCAATTAATAGAAGGATTTTAGATTTTGGATGTTATTTTGATACTGTGTGATGTTTTTGAGATGTTCTAGGACGTTGTGGGATGATTCTGAGATGTTGCGGGATGATTCTGAGATGTTTTAGGATGATTTCGAGATGTTGTGGGATGATGTAGGATGATTTTGAGACATTGCGAGATGATTCTAGGATGTTTCAAGATGATTTTGAGATGTTGTGGGATGTTGCGAGATGATTCTGAGATGTTGCAAGATGTTGCGAGATGATTCTGAGATGTTGTGAGATGTTGTTTAATGACGAATTAATAAAATGATGTTAAATCACTTAATTAATAGACGAATATGAGTTCCAAAATGCTAGTTCACAAGCTAGGAGATTTTTAGGTGTCTACATTTTGCCCCTCTTTCATAAAGTGAGATTTTGAGCTTTGTGTCAAAGAAAAATTAGAAATTCCTACTAAAAAGTTACCCCAGTATGCCCTAGAGTTGCCCCAATATGCCCCAAATGGGATAGCCTAGTGCCCCCTCAGGAAATTTGGTAAAAATTATGGATAATGAACCAAATTTTCCAATAAGCTGATGTGATGTGTTAAGTGCAAGGAATGATAGAAGAAATGTTGATAAGAAGAAAATGTTAATAAGAAGTGAAGAATAGTTGATGTTGTTAATCATTGATGAGTTACTTTTGCTTTGCTTGGAGGCTTCACAGTTTGAACAATCATGTTTGATGTAGCAAATAGATATGATGCACCAAGGTATTAATGACCAAGGTGACTTTGTATCCATTGCATGGACTTTGACTCTATAAACAAGGAGTTCTCTTGCTCATACCAAACATACATAAACCTTGTAGAGTGTATGGCTGAGAAGCTTTAAAACATGTCAGACCAGTAACACAAGAGGTATTAAGAACCTAACATGCCATTGCTACATGAAATGCTTCAAAACAACTTCCATACACAAAATAAAGCAAGTATTCGTTGTGGTACCAAAAACATCCAATAAACAACAAACTAAAATGACGCTCAATTGTCCTCATTCCTTCCTCTCTAAATCCTTATGGAAATCCTTGAGAGATCCTGGGAATGAGTCAATAATGTAAATCAAAAAGATAAGATAAACAAAAGATAAAACAATGTTGTTGTATCACTTGCTCTATCTGTTATGGGACTATTATTCGGTGTTGATCATGTCTATCATAGGAATGGATCTGTTAAGACATATCTCAGTATGTTGTTGGGAATTTTCAATAGATAGGAAGTTATACTTGGATTTTTTTGTCTCTTTGCATTCAAATCTTTGTGATTGTTTGCTTGAAAGTTCTAGCTTTTGGTGTTGCTTTGTTTGTTTATCAGTTTTGTCAAAAGGTGAGTGTGATGATATGTTTATTATGGATGAACCTTTATTGTAGATAGGTGATGGCAAAAATAGGATTTTTGAGCTTTTTCAAATGTTTTTGTTCTTTTTGGTGTTTATTTGATGTTGTTTTTGTTGTGTTTTCAAGATATCTGAATGTTTTTGTTTTGTTGATCATCGAGGAGCTATGATAAGGATTCAGGGAGCCTCACATTGCATGGATGCGTTTTGAGAGTTTGGACATCCTTTAGGCATCAGTTTCCTATTATGTACCCTCTCACTTCTCATTTTTGTCTTGTTATGTTCTCGTATTGCACGTACAAAATTCATGGAGTCAAAAGTGAAGTTTTGATGATTTATCTTGTTTAGAAAATTTAAGTGCACAAAAATTGAAAACCACCTACACCATTGCAAATATCATGAAATTATACCCCATTTAAAAATAAAAAAACTAAAAATACTTTCATATGAGCAAGATATGGTCATTTGAAAATAGGGTAAAAAAAGTCCTTATTACCAGTCAATAGCAAAGTTTTGATGATTTCAGAGTATCTACATCGTTTTTCTTGCATTTTCTAGGTAGGAAGCTCACCCTTGACCATAAAACCCTCGCACTTGTTATAAAACCTCACACTTGACTTAAAACCTTACATCTGATTCATGCACTCGCTCGAAAAGCTCACTTTTGCTCTAAAACCTTGCATTTGTTTGTTGTTTGACAGTTTCCTCACCCTTTCTAAAGAACCTCGCCCTTGCTATAAACCCTTGCATTTGATTTTCTCGCCCTTGCTCTGAAACCTCACCCTTGCTTTAAAACCTCGCTTTTTTTTGCTATTTTTTGTGCATCTTCTCTAAACCCTTGCATTTCCCTTAAACACTTGCATTTGCTTTTAGCATTTGTTAAATCTTGCTAGCATTTGTCTTTTTGTCATCCTAAGTCTTGTTTGTCATTGTTTTTGTGTTGTTTCATGTTGTTTTACATGTTCCAAATGAAACCATAACATTGTGGGTTAAAATGATTGCAGGTGGTCCTTAAACTAATGTAGCTAAGGGAGAGACAACTTCGGGATATCTTTGATCCGATTACCAATTTCGTGGATTTTTTTGTTTTGTGAATGTTTTTTGATTTTGGAATTTTTTGGATTTGTTTGGATTTTGTGTTTTTGACTAAGTTGGAAGAAGGCATGATAAAAACCCAATGGGACTTACCAAAGGCCTCAGAGGTTGTTTAGAGATAAGCCTTGCCTACGTTGTGAACATAGAGACCATGTAGTTCGACCTTTTGACTCAAAGCATAAACTTGTTTTTGGGATAAACAATTCTTGGATTGATATTCCACTTCCATGTCTAGAGGATATGTTGTGGGAAATATACTTGAACTAGCTGTGGGGTTCAAGAAAATGTTGATATCTTAGACTGTTTTGAGTGAAGGAATAATTCAACGATGTTGTTTTGTTTTTGATGTTTTTCAAATGTTTTTTATTTTTGATAATTTTGATTTTTTTTAGATTTTTACCATTTTTCCTAAGGTGTAAGATGTTGAAAACTTGGATTGATACTTCACTTTATTTTTCTAGAGGATATGTTGCAGAAAAGCTTACTTGAACTAGCTGTGGGGTTCAAGTAATTGTTGATATCTTAGAATTTTTGAGTGAAGGAATAATCCATGTTGTCGTCATCTTTGAAGGTTACCTTGGTAGTGCATTGGTGGTACACCTTGTTGTTGGGACGAACTGGGAAGGGTACCATGTGGTACACCTTGTTGTTGGGATGATGCCTAGATCACAATTTGAGTTAGAAGACATAGATCAAGATTTATTCTGAAGCAAGATGCAAGCATTTTCCCCCAATGTCTAGCAATGTAGGTGATGGCTTATCTTGTGATAGGATAACATGTTTGGATAGAGTATTCCCTTTTGGAAAATGCATCATGGATTAGATAATGTTGGATAGGATAGGATCAATGATAGTGACCCAGTTTAAGATGTTTTCCATAAGCTAGTGTAAAGTGTTCACCACACAGTTTTCAAGATAGGTAAGTTGGATTTGGATTAAAAAAATGGATTGGATTCATTATGGATAAGCTGAGATGCTTCCACTTCAAATGGTGCTTGGAGATGATCGATTCTACACATGACGCATGTTTGCTAGGTTTTCATCATGGTACTTGTCTAAAGCACCACCATAGTGGTTTTCACTGGAGGATGAATGTTTTCTTGACTTTTTCTCTTGATTTTTGATGTCACACAAAATGCCTATTTACCGGGTTTTCATCATGGTGACATTTTTTTTTGCTCATGTTGAACCACTTGGTGGTGTTGATGTAGATTTTGTTGGTGCCGATATGGTTTTTTTTGTTGTCATGATGTGCCAACGATATCCTGCTTGGAGGAGTTGTTTTTCTAGGATATGAGCGCTTGAATGTAGCCCCTAGAAATTCTTGTCTTCTTTTTTGATACTAGAGTTAACCTTACCTTGATGTGCACATTGTGATAGAGAGCCCTTAGAATCCTTATGATGAAGATTTGCTACCTACACATGGTCAATGTGAGATTTGGATATCCTGGATGGAGGAATTCTTTGAGGGATATGTGATTTAGATGGGTTGGTTGACAGTTTGGAACCTTTGACTCTCCAAACTTGGGATGATGAGAAATGATGGGTGGATATGGAGATTCGATTGGGACCAACATCTTGATATACCTTGTAGGTTGTTCTTGAAGCTTTCTTTTGCATTGTTGGACATCTTTGATGGATAAATTTCCCCTTTTGATTTTTCCCCATAGTCTCTTTGACTAATGGAGTTTGATAGGGATTATTTTCTTGCTTTTTATTTTGTATCCATTCAATTTTTTCTTGTCCATTTTGTCTTGTTGATTCTTTTGCTTCAATGACTTGTTTTATTCTTAGATATAGCTTTTTCTCTTCTTATTGGTCCCAATCAGAGGGTTTAAATATGTGTGGGCAATGATTCATGACATGGCTAGTTGTAGCGTTGGTAGAAATTTCATCATAAGGACTCTTCATTCTCTCTATGTTGATGCTTGCATTAGATAAAGTTTCCCCCATTATTATGGAGGTATCACTGATATGTTTAGATTCCTTTGATAACCAAGACCTTGATGCTTAGGATTTCCAATAATCTTCACTGATTCTAGGATACCCTGTTCATGTAGGCCTAATCCTCTGCCTTGATAATACATCTGTTGAAAGATCTTATTTGCAATAGGATATTTTTTGTCTTGGAAACAAGGTGTTAACCCTTCTATGCTCTGATGTGGATCTTCAAAGGTGATAGCTTCTTTATTGGTACTATAGCTTTCTTTGACAAAGGTAAGTGATCCAATTTTATAAGTGATAGGATCCTCCATATGTGGGATAAATTCTTGCTTGATATCTTTGTCATGATCCTATGAAATATCATATTTTAATGCTTCTTCAAGAGGTGTTTCTGATTTATTGTCCACAAAAAAGTATTCCTCATTATTCATTTTTGATATGTCTTCATAGGATGTTTCTGAATCACAACTTATATATAAGTCTTCTTTATGATCCACTTTTGATATGTCTCCATAGGATGTTTCTGATTCACAACTTATGTATAAGTCCTCTTCCTGATCCATTTTTTATATGTCTTTGGATTTTGTTGTGTCTTGATCCTTTGTAGAGATGTTAAGAGTAGGAGGCTCTTGTTCCTTGGTAATTATATCAAGAGTATGAGACTCTTGTCTTAGATTAAGATCATCTACATGTCCATTGGGAGTAAGCACCTCATGGGTAGATGTATGTGTGCTCGGTATATGGATTTTTTCTTCTTTTGGAAAACATGGGATGTCTTGGAAGATATCTATCAAGTCATTATGGTATTTTGATGATAGGGATTCTTGATCTTGACTTTGTGTGGTATCATCTTTGATATGATTTGGTTTGAATTCTTGACATGGATCAATTTTAAAGAAAGGTTTTCTTGTAAAGGATCCTTGTATTTCCTCAAAATGTGGACATATGGGTGATAGCTCTTTGTCTAGATTATCTACATTGAGTATAAGAGTTGGATTAAGAGTCTCTTGATCTTCAATATGTACTACCATGAGTTTGGGTGATATAAATATATCTTCGACTAGTTCATTGCTAGACTTTGGTGATTGATTTTGATCATGCTTGGGAATAACTTCTTGATTTATGTCCTCTTGCTCACTAGATGATGTAGAGACATTTTCAATGTGATCATTGATAGATAAATCTTGATCATTGTTTTCAAATTTTGAGGTTGAGATATTCTACACGTTGTTATTGGTAGATGGAATTTGAATGTCATCTTCAATAGTTATTTATCCTTGATTAATAATGTCTTGGATGCGATTTTTTAGTATAACACATTTTGATGTATCATGACCTTTTACTCCATGGTGTTTACAATAGATCTTGTCATCGTACAAGGGGAATTTGATGTTAGGCTCACCACTTTGTGGTGGTTTTGGAAGTGTGATAAGTTTGGCATTGACTAGTTGGTTTAACACACCCTCAATTGGCTCCCTTAAAGGAGTGTACTCATGTTTAGCAGTATGGTTTGATTGTAAGGTTGTTTGTGGTGAACGTGTGGACCCTTGATAACCATGTTGTGTATAAGGAGGGTTAAGTCCATTTTGTGTGTTGTAGGTACCTTGAGGGTGGGGTTCACCTTGATATTGAACTCAAGGAATCCTTTGATCTTGAGTTTGAGTTGTGCCTTGATGTTGTGAAACTTCTAGATACTGTGATTGAGGTACATTTTGATATTGCACTTGGGGTACACCTTGGTGTTGTAGAACTTCTTGATACTGCTAATATTGGAAGTGTTGTTGATGTGGATATTGAGGGGTTTGAGGATTGTCAAGATTTTGTTGATATTGTGACTCACTCTTTTGATGGTGTCCAAGGTTTTGTTGATAATTTTTTCCAAATCTGTTTTCAATTGCATTTAGGGCAAGTTGATGTAGATTTTGATGGTGATTTTGAGACCCTTGATGTTGTTGTGAACCTGGATAAGAGTGATTCAGGTAATAAATTAATGTTGACATTTTGTTGGGGATGTTATGGTTGCTCAACACCCTATCAAAAGTTCACTTGGTTGATATCCTCATGGGCCACTTCTATCATTCATGGTGTTTGATGGTGGGATGTTGGTGTTGTTTTTGCTTGCTTCCATGTTTTTCCTATGTTGTGATCTTGTAGTTGTTATAAACAACTACCAAGCTCTTGTGACCAATTTTCGTGACTCCTAGTCTCTAGAAAAAATTTGGCCTATTGGTGCAAAGTGTAGATAGAAATGTTCTAGTCTATTCTGGCGGGTGTGATATCTTCTTTGGATGAACCCTTTGGCAAACTTTTTTGTAGGGCGGTTCTTTGGAAGGAAGAGTATGGATTTTCGCTTAAGGATCTTGCTTTCTCTAGACCTAAGGATCTTTTTCTTGCCAAAATTAATGAGGGATGTATGTATATTGCCATGCAGGTGGTGGTAACATGGGTCTTTCAGTTGCTATGTCTGCTTTCTCTTCCTCTTCATCTAAGATGATTGATGCGGTGAGAAAGTAGTGGGGTGTTTCGTTCTTCTCAAATATGAAGGTTCTCAAACTGCTTATGATGTTAGTTTGTTCACCTTCAATATATGTGATACTAGGTTGAAGGATCAGTGCTATAAGGTCTGGTTGTTGAACTAGAGCAGTCGATCTCCAGATGTTCATAAATTGTAATGGTGTTTTGGGATGATTGCTATGAAATTCAAGACCCTAAGGTTTGAGTGTTGTTTTGGAAAGGTGCTACTTTTCGGAAATCAAAATTTTGAAGAACTAGGGTTGATATTTCACTTTTTTTTCTAGAGGATATGTTGTGGGAAGCTTACTTGAACTATCTGTGAGTTCCAAGTAACTATTGATATCATAGACGTCTGAGTGAAGAAATGACCCCAATGGTTTGTTTGATTTTAATTTCTAATAATTAGGATGGAAATAATGGATGAGGGACTATTTGACTTATCTAGTTTTCCAAAAAAATTGTTCAAACAATGATCCTATAAACAACTTCAGTTTTTTCCCCCCAGTGTCAATAGGGTGAAGTAATAGTGCTAATTTTTGAACAAAATGCGCAAGATTGTGAGCAAAAGTGGCCAGATTTATCAAGTTTTCTCAAATTTCTTTGTGTTTGCAATATGGCAAGTGATAAAACAACACTTGGATTGACTCAACAAATATGGACTTATGTGGCCTTCATGTCTATAGCTCAAGTTGTGAAATCACAACATCCAATCCATAGTTCCCAAATGTTTACTTTGATCAATGCAACTTGAAATAAAAGCCAGAATATTTGGAAAGCTTTAAGGAAAAATCCTTTCAAGGAGTTAAAAAATAGTGCTTCTTTCACAAGTATACACTAAGTCAAAGGGTTTGTGATTCAACCATCATTTTCAGTGTATGTTTGAATGTGTTCTTTTTCTTTAAATCAAGCACAAAATTTGATGTCAAGATTGTTTTGAATGTAATTAGAAAGTTTAACATAAACAAGCATTTACAACCCTAGTGGATAGACACCATTCTTTTATGTAGGCCTTCCTCATGCTTCGAAGAGATGATTTTACATGCAACTTATGGCGTGGGCTTGTAGTCAAGCTTGGAAAGTAACTTCTTGGAAGTAAATTTTGATGCACCACTTTCAAAGAATGTTTTTGGATAATAGGGTGGCTTCTAAAACAATTTGGCTCTTATTCATAATTGTGAATGCAAAAATATGACACTCACCTGCTAGCCACTTAAGGCTCTTTAACAGTTCTCATTCCACTTAAGGCGTGGGATTAGGTGCAGTCTATTTTTAGCACAGCTTGAAGCTACTTTCTTATGATTTCACAACCTTTGATATAGCCCACCAGTAAACATGCTTTGAGACCTTGCAATGACTTCTCTAGCGCGAGATGTGTCTCAACGCAAGCCCCCTCTTTAAGGTAAAATTTGAAAATAAAATGCGAAGCTCAAAAAATGTCTTTTTTCTCACCTTAGATCACCACAAGGTGCGAGGGGAGAAGATAAAACACTTTAGCTTTCCAAACACTGAATGCGTAACAAACACTTCATATCAAATTGATTCTTTTTAAAAACCTTGAGTGGTGTTATCCCCAAAAATATGTGAATAACATAAACGACATGTTCTTTTTAATTACACCAATATGAAGTATTCAAGATATCAATCATTTGAGATAGCAATGGTGCAAGACAAAAGAAATAACTTCTTCATTTTTAAGCCCAAACTTGAGTGTTTCTAAGAAAACATTTTTTGGTCTTAACTTGGTCAACAAAAGAAAAGCGAGTGTACGTCAACAAAAGGAAATAATTTTTTGTGTTTTTGTTCTTTTTATGCACTAAAATCAAAGTTCCTAATTATGAAAAACTTGAAAAAAAATCATTTTTAGAGCACCTTAATTGAAATGTGTAGTTTCTAGGGTTCTTTTTAAGCTTTGAAATAAAAATTCCTAACTTAGAAACCTTTAAAATGGTTTATTTTAGAGCACCCAAAATGAAGTTTCATTTGTGCTGTTATTTTTAATCACCAATTAAAGATTCCTACTTTAAGAAAGCCTTGAAATTGTTCATTTTAGATCCTTTAAACAAAGTGAGTTTGTTCTTTTTAAAGCATCCAAAATAAATATTCCTAACTTAAGAAAGATGTTTTGTAGATCCAAAATGCTTCGACCGTCTATATTCCCTATAGAAAACAAGTTAATGTCTTTCAAATCCTACATACAAACATGTTAGCACCTATTACACATTCACAAACAAGCACATGTAAGCAAAAAATTAAATGCAAAAGTACAAATTCCATGCACTAGTCTGTCAGAGCAACTGCTCAGGAATTTTTGCAAAAGTGCCCCTGTTAAAATCAAATGCTCAATTCTCAGAGCAAGTGCACCCCCTATCAGAATCAAATGCAAGGTTTTCAAAGAAGATGCTCAGATATTTTTGCAAAATCGTGGTTCTCGTGTCAGATGCTCATTTTTCAGAGCAAATGCATGGTTTTCTTGACAGGCAAGTGCGAAATTCTTTTGGGCAATGCGTGAAACATTTTTCAAAAGCACTTCTGAGACCTACAACTTCAATTTAAACTCATGAAAACATTAGTAGGGAGGACCATAGTCCCATCGGGCATACCAAAATGTGTGAGGGGGAAAACCATTAGATGCAAACAAGATTAAACGTGCTTGAAATGAGAATCTAAGTTGAGATCAAACACACAAATCTAAGATCTAATCCTACACATACGAAATGAAACTAAGCTATTGAAAACACATTTAGAAAATCTATGATTACCAAATTGAATACAAATAATCAGAAAAGTGTTACCATCCCGTATCGGAGTGTATTCGCTTGATGTTGGATTGTTCTTATCACCGCAAAGCCTCCATAGTTTGTGTGCAAAGCTTTGATGAATGATGCATGTTGGTTGATCTAAGAAATGTGTTGAAGCTCTAACAATGGTGGTTGTGAATGTCAAAAATACTTCATTATGCAAATGATATTGATTCTCTGATCCTTATTTATGAGGCAAGAGGTTTGTTATATAGAAAATGAGATTTGAAATGGACAATCAGGATCGTGTTGGAGAATATCCAGATCAACGATCAAAAGGTGTTGAGAGGAAATAAACATGAGAAGATTGTGAAAATTTGATGGCACAATTTGTGTGATTGAGGAATAGATTGGATAGTCAGGATTTAGATTGATCAGTCAGGATTTAGATCAATCAGTCAGGATTTTGATGGCTTAGTTAGGAAATTGATGACTTAGTTAGGAAACTAGATTGATTAGTTAGTAATTTTATGGCTTAGTTAGAAAATTAGATTGCTTAGTTAACAAATTAGATTGATTAGTCAGCAATCATAATTTGCTCAATTAGAAAGTGGGTGAGGAAAATTGATTAATTGATTTAATTAATTAATTCCTTTTTGGAGTTAAACATGCAAATTGAGTTTGACTTTTGCAAACAAAGTTGCATTAGTTTGATTTGATTTTTGATAAATGATTTGAATAGTTTGATTTAATTTATTCAAATTTTGGAGGGAAAGTGTCGTAATTAAATTATTATGATTTAATAATTCAATTAACTTAGGAGAATAAGGTGATTTAGCGATATAATTAAATAATTGGTGTTATTTAATCAATTAGGACGAAACAAAGTGGGATTAGGACTTCATTAAATAAATGTGAATTATTTAATTGGTCAAAATGATGAAACATGAATTAATCAAATAATGTTGTTTTATTTAATTAATAGCAGAATTAGTGTTTTTAAGACTCTATTGAATAAATGAAATTTATTTAATTCGTCAGAAATGATGAAAAAGTGAATTAATTAAATAATGTTGTATTATTCAATTAATAGAGGAATTTAGGGTTTTGGATGCTATTTTGATATTGTGTGATGTTTCTGAGACGTTCTAGGACGTTGCGGGATAATTTTGAGATGTTTCAGGATGTTGCGAGATGATTTTGAGATGTTCTAGGATGATTTCGAGATGTTGTGAGATGATGTGGGATGATTCTGAGACGTTGCGAGATGATTCTGAGATATTTTGAGATGATTCTGAGATGTTGTAGGATGTTGCAGGATGATTTCGAGACGTTGCGGGATGTTGCAGGATGATTTTGAGATGTTGTTTGATGTTGTTTGATGATGAATTAATTAAATGATGTTAAATCACTTAATTAATAGATGAATATGAGTGCCAAAATGCTAGTTCACAAGCTAGGACATTTTTAGGTGTCTACAGTATTAAGAAATTTTGTGTCAAATGAAGGAATTCAAGTGGACCCCCACAAAATTGAAGTGATCTCAACACTCCCTATGCCTCAAAGACAAAAATATGTTAGAAGTTTCCTAGGACATGTTGGGTATTACAATAGATTCATTCAGTACTTTAACAAACTTACAACTCCACTATTTGTTTTACTATCCAAAGATGCAGAATTTGAGTGAAAAACTACTTGTGAACACTCTTTTAAAGCACTCAAGGTAGCATTAACCAAAACCCCTATCTTGAGAGGACCAAATTGAACCTTACCTTTCCATATCCATAAAAATTCTTTTGATTTTTCTATAGGAGTTGTACATGGGCAGAAGGAAGGCAACAAAGAGTATGCCATATATTACATCAAAAAAAATCTACAAGAGGCAAAAACTCAATTATACGGTGATAGAGAAGGAGATGTTGGTAGTAGTATATGCAATAAACATATTCAGGCATTATATTATAGGATATCCAGTGTTCATACATATTGACATTACAACAATAAGGTATCTAATAAATAAACTAGTGGTTGGTGGTAGGCTTCTTAGGTGGTTACTATTACTTCAAGAATTTGACATTACTATTATGGATAAGCTAGGTAAAGCAAATGTAGTGGCAGATTTTCTATCCAGACTACCAACCAAATTGGAAGAAGATGTTGTTGATGATTATTTCCCATATGATCATTTATTTTCTTTGTCTTTGCATACACCTTGGTATGTAGATATTGCCAACTATATTATAGAAGGATAGACACCACCCCATTTCTCACCAAGAGAAAAGAGGTAATTGGTTCATAAGTGTTTTCATTACTCTTGGATAGTTGGATACTTATTCTACACAAGGCTAGACAACATAATGAGGAGATGTATCAGAGAAGATGAAGTATATGGTATCCTCAAAGTAATTCCATGATGAACCCTATGGGGGACACTTTGCAGCAAAGCAAACAACTCTTAAGATTCTCAATACTACCTACTATTGGCCAACTCTTCATAAAGATGCACTGAATTACACTAGGGGTTGTGATAGGTTTCAAATATGTTGAACAAGACAACTAAGAGGGGGTGAATCAATTGTAAAAAATTTAACCTTTAAAACATTCACCAGAACTTAGATCAATCAAAAATCCTTTACTCTGCTAAAATGATTAAACATTAAGTGTAAGGGCATAAACTAAAAATCATCACATAAACACAGTAACACCAAATTTACGTGGAAAACCCAACGAGGGAAAAAAAATGGTGAGGATTAGCTCACAATATAAAGAATATCAAAACCGATTACAAAGGCTCACTACCCAAACAGGTTTGGCTGTCTGGATCAAGACTCACTATCCAACAAGGCTTAACCACCCAGACGGATCACTACCACAAAGATACAAAGAAGATATAATAGATATGTCATAGAAAGGAGACAATATCAATGCAACAAATATTTCCACCACAATTCTCTTAAACACTTGCAGACATGCATGAATGATAGAGTACACCTTCATCTCATTGCTTCTAGAAACTCAACAATTAGATTTTGCACTGATCTACCAAACTCGCATCACATACACACACTATTTCACATCTATATACTCTATTTCTTTGCACTTATCTCTTTTTACATCTTTCACCAACATCTCATCGTGTATTTATACCATCTTCAACTTTGAAACATATCCAAAGTTAGCCATCTATCATTAAATTCGAATTAGGTCAGCGCCAAAACATTCTAGGGTGGAATTAGAATGAGGGAGACCCAGCACACACACTTGATGAGGACCCAAATAAGTCCCAACATGCTTCATGAACTTTGAAAGTAGTGTTCAACACAAGGTCAACCAAACTAGTGTAAAGCACATAGAACAATTCAGCACACACAACCCTTAGCACGATATAATCTTTCTAGAAACGGTCATAAAAACTTAACTCTAGAACTGCAAGTCATAAGACTCAACCAAAAATAAATCCAGAGCAACAACATTTCTCCCAGACCTCGGCCAGATACACAGAAAACCATAGTTCACAACTGGTGAACACAACTCATATTGTATAATGAATCAAAATCCAAAAATCTGGATATAGCAGCTTCCAACAACCATGATCAACATATCTGAACCACACAAACATAGGAGCAAAACCCATAGCAACCACTGAACACCTACAACATTTCTTCATTACAATTTTCTCAATATCCTTAACATATACATCCAATAACTTGCATCCATGACATCAATGACAACAACAACCAGTTGATAACTAGTTAACTAGTTGACATCAATGACAACACCTTCATTATTGCAACAAAAGAATGGGAAGGCCAATAAAAACAAATAAAATACCATTACAACCACAACTAGCTCTAATACCATTTGACAGATGGGGATTATACTTTATTGGACCCATATTACCAACATAAAACAACAAAGAGTACATACTAGTATGTACAGATTACCTTACAAAATGGGTGGAGGTTAAGGCTCTATAATTTGCAAGAGATGGTAATATGGAAAAAAAATTCTATGAGGACACATTCACAAGATATAGAGTTACAAGAGAGATTGTAACAAACCAAGGACCCCAATTTACATTAGAGCTAATCATAAAATTGGCTCAAGAGTATGAGGTTTTACCACCCTCAAGCTAGTGAGCAGGTTCAAGTCACGAACAGGGAAACTAAAAACATTCTCACAAAGACAGTGCAAATAAAGAAGGTTGTCATTAATGAGTTGTCATTGATTTCAACACTACATAATGGATGCCAAACTAGTATGAAGGATGATAGTAGAAGAATTATTTTGCAAGAAGGTTTCATCCTCACATCAAAATAGTTAAGTACTTTTGCTAAGTGTCTACACTGATAGATTCAACACACAATGCCCTCCTGTAATATGGTTCGCATTTGTTCTCCCATACAAATGTATTTATGTGACTGTAATATGTTGTTCATGGACATCAGTAGCATCTTAATTTTGAATTTCAGTTGATTTGGATAAGTTGTTTAAAAGTTTCAAGTAACAGAAGATCGACATATAAGGTTTACATAGTTTTCTATGTATTGGTTATAACCTAATTGGTCCGCACTCTATGGATTTGGGTTAGATTTTGTGGTTTTGGGAGAATGTTAACAGATGCCAAAGATTTATATTTCTCGGTTGGCATGATATTTTGAGGTCCACTTATCCTATGGTGATGATCAGTTGGAGTATTTTTGCATTTAGGTCTTATGCCTGGCCGACTTGATGTATGTAAAGTGTTATGGAAATTCAATATGTGATGAAAATGGAAGAGGGAGTTATTATAGGTCCATGCCGACCTATATTGCATGTGTTTGGGTGTGAAGGCATTTTTTATTTGAATTAGGTGCCGACAAGGCACGTTTTGTATGAATTGGGGCTACATCTAATTGAGCCAACCTAATTGATGTTTGCGATGGAGTTTGGTATATATGCAAGGTTGATTTGAGTTTTTGATGATGGAACATGAATGTTTACATGATCTGAATGCAAGAAGTGATGTGAAATTCTACATAATTAAGCGAATTAAGTTGTGAGTGTTGAGAAAATGTGTGTGAATATACAGTAGAGCAGAGATTTATAATTTGATTTGAATAAAAAATTATTATCAGTGTATTGAGCTTTAAAGGAACTAAATCTAGCATATGTTAGATGCACTTTTATCAGTTCAAATATTGGTTGTGAAGGCTATTATTTCTATCTTTCTTTTCTATATGAACAGTGAGTTCACTTGGATAGTGAGTCCTCCTGGTAGTGAGCCTTTATGTAATATCTTATAATCGGTTATAACATATTGTGAGTTAATCCTCACTATGGTTTTTCCCTTTTTTGGTTTTCCACATAAAAATCCTAGTGTTCATGTGTTGTGTGTGTTATGGGTTGTTCATGCTTTCATTCCTTGTAACTAGGTAATTAGATGATTAATAATTGGATAGTTTAATAGAATATTGATTCACCCCCCCCTCTTAGTATTCCAAGTGTTCAACAATTGGTATCAGAGCTTAGTTCCTTGGAAGAAGCTTAACCGCTTTGGGAAGATCTTGGAGATTGAACATATGGTTGATAGAAAGGTTCCTATTTTTGTGAAAGTGGGTCCTGTTATTGGATACAAAGAAGAAGCTTGCATAATTAACAAAGATGGAGAACCCAAAGTTGCTCTTGAAGACCTTGACAAAATTGAAGATAAAAATAGATATTTGAAGGAAAATATTAAAGAAGAAAATGACTGCATAAAAAATTTGAGAGAGAAAATCAAGAAGTTTAGAGAAAGACATAAGGAATTCAATGAATAGTTAAAACAAGCAAATGAGAACATCATCGAACTAAAAGTGCAAGTGGAAGAAAAGAAAAGAATTGAGGAATGTTTGAATGCAATGGTAAAGATAAGAGTTGATGAATGCACAAGGCTTGAATAAGAAGTGGTAAATCTGAGATCAGATCTAGAGAAAGCAAGAATTCATGAAGACAAATTCAAGATAAGTAATACAATGCTTGATGAATTAATTCCAGGTCAAAAAGAATCTAAAGGCATAGGTGGTTTGGGACTTGAAAAAGGAGAAAGCTCAAAATAAAAACAAACACTTGAGAATACTGAAGACAAGAAGAATAATGGAAAGTTTTGGAATCAAAGAAACAATGCTAGAAGACCCCATATCAAACAACCAAATGCTCAAAGTTACCCATCGTTCAATGGTATTTATTATTCTTACAATAAATTTGGACATAGAGCAATGGAATGTAGAAGAAAAATGAATCAGAATGTTCCATCGTTTACTGGTCAATGCTTTACTTGTAAGAAGTTCCGGCATAGAGCAAATGAACGCAGAAGTCAAATGATGAATGCATATAACAATGGTAGAATGATTCAATCTTTCAATGGTTACTTTATACATGCTATGGATTTGGAGACAAAGTTAATCAATATAGATCTAAATTGAATGGAAGGAATAATGCTCAAAGAAATGTCATATGCAACAACTGCAATAGACCTGGACATATTGCTAGATTTTGTAGGAGCATAAATACAAGGAAAGGTAATCCAGTAAAGAGAAGTGAACCAGTTAAAAAGATTGATTCAATTGAAGTTAAGAAGGAAATGGAAAATATTTGGAGAAAGAAAGAGGAGCTTGAGAACAAGGAAGAATCAGAGACTATAAATAAATTTGTACCACCCTTCAATGTAGATAATTCCTCTGAGAATTGAACCTAGGCATTGGCTTAGGGGGAGCAATAACAAAAAATCAAATAACCCCCTTAGGTTTCATGGCTTGGAATGAAGATATGATATGGAGATGGATAGTTTGGATCTTTTGGAAAATACTCTAGAAGAAAATATACAATTCCAGAGATTTGCGGAGTGACTTAGGGTTTACTGTTGCACAAAGAAAGGTTTTTACTAGCTTTATTGTTTGGTGTATAATATGAATTAAGGCAGAATAGAAGGGTTATATGTACCTATTCTTTGTTGGTTTCATTCACTTTTATGCATTTAGAGGGAGTAGAGAAAATTGAAGCGAATTCAAGAGTTCAAAGGCGATTTGTGAAGCAAAGCATCCAAACTCTGATTCTTGTTCAGCAAGAAAAAGGTATTTACCATTGTCCAAAGCTATAATAGAGTTTTTTTTTCAAAGCATTTGAATTCAATATAAATGGATACACCTAATGTATTGAATGTGAGTGAAAAAACTCAACCAAAATTCAAGAAATGCCTTATGAAAGTATTTGAGAATGACTCGCTCGGAGATTTTTTTGAGCATTCCATATAGGGTTTTACCCATGGAGAACATTAGGGCATACATCCATGGGAAAATGGAAGAGTATAGCCATGCAAAATTTATAGACCTATGAACAAATCAATTGATTGGAGATGATTTCAACATCAAACCTGAGTACAAAAACCTAGTGAAGAAGAAATTGGATGTATGGCAATGGTTTCCATGCTTCATTTATGATGATGAAATTAAGTATGTGAGAATGACATTAAGTAGAGTGCATGACATATTCATATGGACCGACATGCATGGTTTGATATCTAAGGAAGTCATAAGGGAAGTTACTAGACTTTGTGCCACTAGACCTATACTTGTATTGAAATATGCGAAGAACAAAGATGTGATGGAATTAACAGGAGCTACATTTGATCAAAGGGCTCTCACTGTGAACAATATATGAAATCTTGTAGTAAGGTATGCAACTATGTTCATATAAGATATACTACACCAATAGAGAGAATTCAGTGTCAGCTATAACAATTCATGTAGCCCATAAAATGGTGGAAAAGGGAAAGGACTATGATTTGTGTGAGTTGCTTTGGCAACAAATCTTTGACAACTTGAAGCAAACTAAAGAGAAGAAATACACCTTCAAGTTTGGTTCTTTGGCAGTTTTTTTATTGTTTTATTTTCTAAGGGAGATTCTAGGAAGAAGCAATGCTATATGGAACAAAAGAAGTCCCCAACCCATCAAATCTTTGAACATGTATACAACATTGATGATATGAAAGCTCAAGATGAAGCAATTACTACATTCTTTTCAATATTCCAGAAGAGAATGCATGAAAGGAAGAGGATCCCTAAGTCTACGATGAAGATGATATCACATTTTTGGTCAAAACTGATGAATACATTATTGAAGCTATGGAACCGAGAATAATTTGGATTATATCACTTGGATATGAGATTGATGAAAATGAAGTAGATGTTTATGTTGATATATTATTGAAAATTCCTAAGGACACTACTTAGAAAAGACATGGAACGTATGAGGAGAAATCCTTGGAAGTGCATATGGAGTTGAAGAAGCCTGAAATAAAGAAAAAGGTAACAAAGATGGTGAATGAAAAACTCAAGGACAAGGGATTCATAGAAGAAAAAATACAAGTGTTAAGAGTGAAAGCAGAGGGAGAAGAGAGCACAGCAAGTGGTTCCATCACACCTAGAAGATCTGGAAGAGCTACTTCCACTATTTCCCCTGGTATTCAATAGCCCTTTAGATCAGTTTCTACTACTAGTAGAACCAAGAGGATGGAGACTAGTGCTCTGATAACAAAGGAACCTTAGGTGGAGGAGGCCACAAGGCCTAAAAAAAGAATGAAAACTACTCTGGAAGTCCCTACTACTGCTACATCAAACAAAACAAAAGAGAAAGCTAAAAGAGAAAAGAACTTAAGTTTACTATCTGAAGAAGAAGAGGATGAAGATTCCCCATTGATTCTAAAAAGAACTGGTAAAAAAAAATAGATAATATATATTTTTGATACCTTAGATGAAGAAGAAATTGAGAAGGAAAAGCAAGCCTTCCGAATACATATGCATAAGCGAATGAAGTAAGGGAAGAAAAAGAAATAAGACATAGTTAAACTAGAGAAGAAAAAGAAGACAACTTCAAAGAGATCGCTCAGTCCAATGAAGTTAGAATAATTGTTTCAAGAAATTTTACATCATGAAATGTTGGAGACAACAAAAATGTACTGGAATGAAAATGAGGTGGATAGATGCACCATAAAAGAGGAAATCATCAAATATATTGTGTTTATTGAAGCAAACATGGAGAACATTAGGAAGAAGCTTTCAGATGATGTGTGGAACATATTAAAGGAGAGGATAAAAGAGGCCAAATAAAAGGAAGAGAAGCTCAGATCAGATGTTGTGGAGAAAATTGGATTCTCCTTATCTGATGCTAACAAGGCCACATTGGCCCGAGTCCTTAGCGAAGAATTCAAAACAAAACATAAGGTCACTATTCTGATGGGAAGAGAACATGATCAATTTGAGAAAATGCAAAAGGAAACAGAAGAGAAGATTATTGATATAGCATATAAGTTTGGTATGATTCCCAACAAGGAACAAGATTAGGTAATTGAAAACATAGGAGTTACTGATACAAAAGAAAAATTAGATAATACTCCTTCAGATATAGATAAACCAATGCAAGAAAACGTTGAAGATGAGAATATTGTTGTCACCGGAGAGGAAACCGCAAAGGATAACACTCTTATTCCTCTGGTGACATAGCTAACTGCAGATCAAAGCAACTCGAAGACATTTGTTCCTCTGGTAGATACAAAATAGAACACAAGTGAAGGTGAAAAGCATGATACAATTGTTACCTAATTGTGCTTTTCAGCCCAATCAGGTTAGGCTGGGACAACACTGATGTTTTCTACTTTGAAGAAGGGGAAAAGTACACAAAAGATTCTACAAAAGCTACTCATGATCATACAAATAGTGCCATGAAATGAATTTTCAGTTTTCATTATGCAATTGCTTTACAGAAAGAAGGAATAGTACACAAAATTTTGCATAAAGTAGTTGTTTAAACTCATTACAATAAATATGCTTATAGGTTTCCCACACAAGTTGTGGGAGTAACTGAATAAGATGTAATAAAAGATAAATTATACATCTGGAAGTAAAAAAAGACATGTAAGAGAAAAGGGATCCGCCATTTCCTGAATGACGAACCCCATTGTTGAGCAGCTACATCTTCAATTCCTTTGTCGATAGCTCCAGAGGTGTCTACAAGGGACAGAGAAAATGATGTTAGAGCTCAAGATTCCATGTCTCTTATATGTCAAACTATTAGATATACAACTTGTCTCTTATTAACCATAAATTCAGAGAGGTGAAGGTGTGTCAAGATCGGATACACAGATATCATGAAGACCCAAGAAAAATAAAGATCGTCATGAGAAGCTCTAGGCTTCTTAGTTTCCTTAGCTTATTTGTTGACTGTGCATGTACAAGTATAATCTTATCATACAAATTAGTAGGGCATCCATAGCTCACATCTTTTAATGGACTATTCAAGGTTTGAAGACAGTGCTAGTGTTTAAGAGAGAGCAGTAGTAATGTTATTGACAAGATAGCTAACATTCTTGAGAAGAGGACAATCAAACCTTCAAGGGGTAGCCAATACAAGATTCCTCAAGTGACATATAGTCCGTCAGTGGACAACTCAAGCAAACAGTGAGGCAACTAAGTGGTCACACATTAATGAGCATAGGAGTACCATCGTTATACATGTGTTCCTTATCATCTCACTGGTAGTCATTGACATGTAGCTTTTATGGTGTGTTATGCTCTTACTTCATTTATATCTGGTTATTCACATCCAGGAGTACAAGCCTTGGAAAGAAGATGCAGATATACCAAAATCCAAATTAAATAAGATATTCATAGCATGACACAAAAGATTAATGAGCAGATGACAAGAACCTATGTTGTAATGGTGGACATTCAATGATATAAATTGTGATTGTTGCTAAGAAAGGATTTGCATACAATAAATAGGTTCTTAGTCATATGTGTAACAATGATGTTCAAGTCATGGTAGACTTGATTTTCAAAGGTTAAGGATAGTGCTCCATCTTTTATACCTTATAAAGTTCACTATCATCAAAGTCTAAGAATGCCTTAAACCTGCTAAACCCTAAGGCTGATATGATTCATACAAGCATGTGTAAGGTTGTAGTTTGTGCTCATCTTTTTGAGGTATTCACCTACAATAGTGTTGTTTGAACTGGCAAGTAGTGAGCAAAATTTTGTTGAGAATGCATAACAGTCAAGTCAACAGATAGAGAGCATAGTTCTTGAAGCTTTGAAGGTAGTTAAATTCAAGAAGACACTGAATTCATGAAGCAAGACAATGACAATAGTGCATATGAAAAGATAGTCTATGAAGTTAGAGAAAAACAAAGCAATAATGAGTGACTTTTTGACAGTGAAGAGAGCAATACAAAAGGAAAGGTTTTATGGTATGAATAGAGGATAATGTAACAAGAGTTTGATCATAGCATGAATGTGATAGCAATGAGCTAATGGACATGAAAGATAAAGTGCTATGATAGTTGCAAAAGTAAATCAATATAATCAAAGTCTTGCGAGGGGGTCTCAAGCAACTCCCTACTACTTGATTCAAGAAAACAAGAAAACTATCATGCACCTAGAATGGCTAACTTTCAAAAGTTACACTGGACAAAGGTGGTCTTGAATACACAATTGCTAAGTCTAAAAGTTAGTTCAAAGTGGAATTAGCACAACGACCAAATATGCTAAGTGTACAAGCATGAGCAGGTGTCAAGGACTGTGCTACGGAAGTCATAAAGCACTGATCCAAATGGACCACTTTAAACAACTTAGAGGTTAACCATTAAAAGGAAATGACAACCAATTGAAAAAATAAGATTGACAATGAAATGAGGTTTCATGACAATAGGTTACCATGGAAAGTAAAGTGAACATGTGTCAAGATGTAGTCATCTCTGATAGAGACCATCAAGCATAAGAAACAAGCATCAGGAAAAGAAATGGCAGTCTAGTGACCACAAGAAGACAACAAGGCAAATGAATATGGAAATGAGTCTCATATTCCATGATGAGTCTAGTTTATGGTCTAATTATTGATAGAGTTTGTTATCCATTTTCTGCAGTTGTCATAGAATTTGATGCTTGGATGTTGACCTTTTTATGATATTTCCTTAAAGCCATAGACTTTGGACATGAACTTGTTTTCATAACTTTTAATGATATTGACATGCTATACGAAATATCTATGTTAATTTTGCATGTGATTAATGAATTTCTATTTGAGATAGTTATAGTTATGCAGTTGTTGTGCATACTAATATTGTCATGCAGATATAATTTGAGGCCTACAGCTAAGGAAGATTCCACCAGCTGGACATTCGCCATACCGTTCAACAAGGTGGTCATTTAATGGAGGAAAGACTCTCGATGACAAAAATATTCCTCATTCAAATCAAACTATAACTACCTTGTAATGGTCTTGATTGTTGTTGGGGAAACATAGGCATTACTATTGTGCCAGATTTGCGTTAAGGCAAACATGCCTGACATATTTTGTGTGTGTGTAGCCACCTCTCCACTTTCTATGCTTTCCCTAATGTGTTGTCCTCCACATTTGTGGGAGTTGATCGCCTTGCTAGGCGATTAGATAAATAAGAAGTTGATGCTCCTTCGAGGTTTCGTAACAGAGGTTGCTCAATCTGATGATGTACTCGCACTCTTAATTTTTTCAGTAATACAATCATGTTGCTCGATTATACTCATGTTTTTCAATGAATGAAATGAAGTTATAAGTTCGTGCATCTGAGTTTACATTAGTTTTAGGGGATACTCATCCAAGGGGGCCCACTTGGTGAATATTTTGTCCTATACCTTAGTTTAGTTTAGTTATTATTTTATGTTCAGTAATTAGTTAAGAATTTGGCATTGTTTGTTCCTGCAGCCAGTAGAATTCTATTTTGTGACTGATCTTGCAGCTAAAGCAGAAAGAGTAGTTTCTTGTTTGTTCGCTCATATTTTCATTTTTGTCATAAATTCCAACTTAGTATAGTTATTTGTTGATGCTCAACACTTATGTTATTTCCTTACAAGCAATTTACTTTCAGCATCGTGTCTTTCTTAGTTGTAGGATGAATATGGCTACTTTGGATTCCTAGTGCACATACAGTGCTAACCCATTTCAAGTTTGCATCCCTGGATGGACAATTTAAATGCACCTTAATGATGATTGAAATAGCTAAATAGGTTTGATTTCCAATCTTTGAATCACAGTTGTGAAGGCTTAGTTGTTGAATCATTATAGGAGGCCGACAATTTTGGTGTCGTTGTCGGGGACGATGTCAAACTAAGGTGTTCTTTGGAGTCATTGATAGTTTTTTCTTGTTGTAATGTTTTTGGAAGTTGTTCTTAGTATACCCCTCATTTAGGAAAGTAATGGCCCCCTATTCTTTTGCCAGTTTTTTGTGTGATTTGGCTGATAGTGAGTTGATACCGTATGCATAGAGAAAGGAGAAGAGATTCTCATGGGAGATTCCTTCCTAACAATCCTGATCTATTCCAGATAATTGAGTATCAGAACTTGCCCACAGATAAAGAAGAAGAAGAGTCACACCTCTTTGCATGTACATTTCTAGATCTGACCAGTTCTGAAGATCAGAATCTGATTGAGAACCCCCTTGCTTTGGAACTTCATCAGGCAAGCATGGGTGATGCAAATAGAAACAGACCTAACAAACCAGCTTTTCCTTTCCCCATTTCTCATCAAAATGAAGTAGACAACCTCAAAAATATCCCTGCTTCAGTCCTTCCTAAGTTCTATGGACTTGTCACATAAGATCCTGATACATTTTTGTTCAAGTTTGATATACTCTGCAGAAGTTATGACTATAATATTGATGCCCACAGGCTTAAGCTATTCCCTGCCACCTTGAAAGAAGTTGCATTAAGATGGTTCATGAGCTTAGATAGGGATACTGTGGAGACTTGGGAGGATATGAAGACAAATTTTCTTGAGAAATACAAGGAATATTGTAGGAGTAGTGACATGAGAGGAGGTGACATTTTTAGGATGCAGCAAAAGGAGGATGAGAGCCTGGAAGATTATATTTCAAGGTTTTTGTTTTGCCTACATAAATCTCCACACCATAAACTCAATGAAGAATCATAGAAGTTTCTTTTCTTGAGAAGAATGAATGACAATTGTACAAATGCCTTGGACCTGATGGGAGGAGGAGATATCACCCAAGTTCCTTGGGAGGACATCAAGAAGATATGTCAGAACTATTCTAGGGCAACTTCAAAGAAGGGGAGAGCTTACCAATCTTCCATGGGTAAGTCATCTACCAGTGGAGTTTCAAGGATGGAGATTACTCACTTACTAGCGGACTTCAATCAAGACATCATAAACAATCTAGCTACTCAATTGGATACACTTCAGGCCAAGAAGAAACAAGAGGAGGCAGAGGCAATGTTGATAGAATATTGCCCTCATTGCAGACAAAAGAAGAAGGACTATAGATGCAAGATGATAGCTAATATTGATAGCAAACAGATGGCACCTGAGTTCAAGCCAATTCAAGGTGAAGAAGATCAAGTCTATTTTGTTGCACAAAGGAGTCCATAGGCCCCAAGACAAGGCATGCCACTAGATCCACTATATTTTATTGGGCCATTTTCAATTCTTATTCATCTAGTAACCAATGGAAACCCCCATATCCATCCACTTATGGAGGATATCCACCACAACCTTGGAATAACCCTCCAAATGCTTGGCCCAATCACCAAAAATCTCCACCCCAGTGGCAACAACCCCAGGGGAATTGGCAGTAGTTTCAGGGAAATTGGTAGCCACCTCCAGGAAACTGGTAGTAAACATCCCAATGGAGGGGAGGACAATAATGGCCAAACCAGACAACCAATTGTATGCAGCCACCTTCTCAGCCTCAACAACCTGCTATAATTCCTCCTCCTACTAGTTCAAATTCAAACACACCTAAACCTACTCAACTACCAGCGCAACCCACACCTAACCCAAATAATAAACCGCAACAACAATCAGTATACTCTGCTGATCCAAATCAATTCCCTGCATATGTTGTGAGTGTAAGTAATATCCGCTTGTGTTCAGGAACTACTTTTCCATATCCTTCCACACCCATCATCACTAAGCTTCTTGTGGAGGAAGAGGAGCTTCTGAATGTCTCCATTTAGCTAAGTGCACCTAAAAATCCTAAAGCAGTCCCAATCAAGTAGACTGAACCAGAACCACCATTTCCCCAGAGGTTGGAAACTGTGAAACAAAAGGAAGAAAAGGAGGAGATAAATTTTGACATTCTAGATTAGTTGAAGCATATATGTGTCCAAATACCTCTATTTCAGGCCATAAAATATGTTCCCATATATGGCAAGGAAATCAAGGAAGCATGTCTTAAGAAGCCAGACAAGAAGAAGAAAGACCCCACTATGGTTCATGTGGTGGGATAGTTGGTTGACATCATGCTTGGGAAAGTGACTATCCCCAAATATAATGACCCAGGGAGTCTTGTGGTAGGATTTGTTATAAATGGGATCCAGATAAAGAATGCTCTGATTGATTTGGGAGCAACAATAAATGTGATGACTAAGGACATCCTACATCAACTAAATGTTGCAAGCATGAGACCTACTCCTACTGTCATGTAGCTTGATGATAGTTCTATTGTTAAGCCTGATGGGATAGTAGAGGATCTTGTGGTAATTGTAGACTCTTGGGAGTACCCAACATATTTTATGATTCTTTCTCCTAAGGCCACACTAGGCAGGTACCCCATTATTCTTGGAAGGCCATGTTAGCAACAACAGATGCCTATATTGGATGTCGGACAAGAGACATTACCATTTTTGATGGAAAGAGCACCAAAAAGCTTGTTCTCTACCCTCCTTCTCAACCCTCCCATGATAAGAATGATCTTGTATGGCCACATGTTGGTGAAGAGATGGAGGAAATTAATTCTATGACACAACTTATGATGTTCAACAAAAGTCCTTTCATGTAGCTTCAAGATGAAGATGAAGTATTGTCTAACATAATTCAGAACCATTATGAGATAGAGGAAGCATCATCCTCTCATGCATCTGATTCTGCTAAAACAGTGAAGACACTCCTGCCTGCTCTTCCTGCAATTATTCTTCTTGCAGCCACTCTTCCTACAGATGCTCGTCCTGTAGCCGCTCTTCTTGCAGACGCTCTTCCTACAACCAAATTTCCTACAGCAATAGGTATGTCTCATACATTGCTTCCATATGAGCTCAAGGTACCAAGCATTAGTGCAACATCTATGGTAGAGTTAACTACACAAGTGAAAGTATCAGAAGGAAAATATCTAAATGTTAATAGCAAACTGAGTGAAGAACAACAGTTGTCATTGGCAAACTTGCTAAGGGCCCACCAGTGTGCATTTGCATAGAATTATCATGATATAAATGGATTGGACCCTAAGCTTTGCACTCATAGGATATATATAAGAAATGATTGTACACCAATGAGGCAGCCACAAAGAAGAATTAACTCTACATTGAGAGAAATAGTAATAGGGGAACTACAAAAATTGCTAGATGCAGGATTTATCTACCCCATCTTAGATAGCCAGTGGGTGTCCCCATTGGTGATTGTACCTAAAAAAGGAGGAAATTAGCGATTTTGTGTTGATTATAGGGAACCTAATGCTACCACCAGAAAGGACCATTTCCCCTTACCTTTCATAGATCAAGTTTTGGACTCACTTGTACGAAAGTAGTACTTTTCTTTCCTAGATGGATTCAGCGACTATAACCAAATCCAAATTGCACCAGAGGACCAGGAGAAGACCACCTTTACTTGTCCATGGGGGACCTATGCCTACTCATTACTTCCATTTGGCTTATGCAATGCGCTTGCAACTTTTCAGAGGGAAATCATTAGCATATTTTCAGATATCTCTCTTCATTGCATGGAAATCTATATGGATGACTTCACCACTTATGGTGTTGATTTCAATGAAGCATTGGAAAATCTCATGAGAGTTCTACAGAGATGTGAAGACCACAATCTATCTCTAAATAGTGAAAAGTGCTTTATGATGATGCAGGAAGGTGTAGTTCTTGGCCACTACATCTCTCATAAAGGAATTCAAGTAGATCCTGTAAAGATTGAGGTGATCACCAATCTGCCTATCCCTGCAAAAAAAAAATATGTTAGGAGTTTCTTAAGACATGCAGGTTATTATAGGAGGTTCATCAAAGAATAAGCAAAATGGCAGCACCATTGTATAATCTACTAACTAAAGATGTTGAATTTCAATGGACGGGAGACTGTGACAAGGCATTTTTTGATTTGAAAATAGTTTTAACTCATGCTCCTGTACTCAAGCGTCCTAATTGGGAGCTTCTTTTTCACATCCATATAGATGCATCAGAATATGCCATAAGAGCAATCTTAAGATAGAAAGAAGGAGCTATTGAAAATGTTATTTATTTTGTTAGTAAAACTCTATAGGGAGCTGAATTCAACTATATAGTGATAGAAAAAGAAATTTTGGCAGTGATCTATGCCCTAAACAAATTCATACACTACATAACAGGCTACTAGATCTTTGTGCACACTGATCATGCAGCCATTAGATACCTCATGAATAAACCCCTGATCTCAAGTAGGCTAGTAAGATGGTTATTACTGATGCAGGAGTTCGACATGACCATTGTGGATAAACCAGGGAAGGCCAATGTTGTTACAGATTTTCTTTCAAGGTTGACTACATCAGAGGATAATCAATTTGTAGAGGACTCCTTCCCTGATGAGCATCTATTTTCCATCAGTGTGCAGACATGCTAGTATGTTGACATAGCTAATTACCTAGTCACTGAAAAATATTTTCCTTTCTCATGGGTTGTTGGATGCTTGTTTTACACTAGACCAAACCATGTCATGAGGATATTTGTGAGGGAAGATGATACATATGAAATTTTGCATGCATGTCACAATGAACCTTGTGGAGGGCATTTTGCAGCCAAGAGGACAGCAATGAAGATTTTGAACACAAGATATTACTGGTCCACACTCCACAAGGATGCAGGGAGATATACAAGTAAGTGTGATAGATGCTAGAGGATGGGCCGACTGACCAAATATGATGAGATGCCACTTTACCCCTAGGTAGTAATCACTTCATTTGATAAGTGGGGATTGGACTTTGTAGGACCCATTGATCCTCCATCACATGGTAAATCCTATATCTTGGTATGCACCGATTATGTAACCAAGTGGGTAGAAGTTAAGGCCATGAAGCATGCAAGAGACAATAAGGTTGCAAAATTTATTTATGAGGAAATTTTCACATGGTATGGGGTTCCAAGAGAGATAGTGACTGATCAAAGGGCTCAATTCACTTCAACCCTTGTTACAACACTGGTCAATAAGTACAACATTAGGCATAGGAAGTCTACCCCTTATCACCCTTAGGCCAATGGTCAAGTTGAGGTGACCAATAGAGAAATTGAAGCCATTCTGACCAAAATAGTGGCTATCCATAGAAAGGATTGGGCCAGTAGACTACCAGAAGTTGTTTGTGCTTACAAAACTACATGGAAAACAACTATAGGATTCACTCCATTTGAGCTACTGTATGGAAAGACAACTATGATGCCTATTGAATTTGAGCATAAGACTCTTAGGACTGTAGTGGACTTGGGGATGGATATCTCTGAGGCACAAAGGGACAGAATCATGTAGTTGAATGCTTTGGATGAGATGAGGAAGGAAACTTTGCATCACATAGAGGTAGTATAGAATCAAAGAGTAAAATAGTATGAAAAATTCATCAAAGATAAGAAATTCCAGCCAGGCAACTGGGCATTGCTTTATGACTCAAGGTATCAAGACAATGCAGGAAAATTGCAGACAAGGTGGCTAGAATTGTATGAGGTTGCTGAAGTATTTCCCAATGGGGTTGTTCAACTCACTACCATTGACCCTATCAGATTTAAGTTGTTGTTGAATGGTCATCACTTGAGATTGTATCACAATCCAACTTCTAAGAAGGAGTTCCTGCAACAATTCACTCAGTATGCATCACTTAAACTTCCTACAACCGAAGAAAGTGGACCTAGTGTCCCTCCTCCTAGATAACTAAGGTATGTAACTTGTTATAATAAAGACTTCCACTTCTGTGGGGGTCCACTTCTTCACCCATCCACCCATCCATTCTACCTTTCTCTCTCTTCCACCTCGCCATCATCATTTCACTTCACTTCATTCCATTCCACCTCATTCCACTCCACTTTCATTAATTGCTCAATTGATTTTTTTGAAAAGTGATCAGTACTTTCTCCATAATCTTTGCAATAAATCTTCCACAAATTCAGGTACATGCACATCAATTGTTATATCTTAGTTGTCTTTTAGTGTATTTATTTAATTATTGTAAATTAATATGGATGTTCGCCATAGCATGTAATTATTCCCTGCCCCTATCATATTATCATTCCACCTCGCATGTGAGGACACATGTGCAAATTTAGGTTGGGGGGGAAAAGTGCAAATACCATGTCCGTGTGTCTCTCCGTACTGGTTCACGCTAATAAAATTTAAGTATTAGGCCAATTTGAATTATGAGTGAGATGACGGCTTGTATGTGTGAAAGGACATCAACCGCCACCATTTTCCTTAATCATAGCCTGCATTTATTACTCCTTTACTGCCTTTATTTGCTCCTGTTATAATCTTAAGCCAAAAGGTAAAATTCAATCGATACGAGCATTAGAAATTTGGTAGCATTGCAGGAAGGAGAAATTTGGCTTTCAGACGAAGATTGCAGGAAGTAAAAATTTGCAAAGCGATTGTTTGATTGCAAACAATGGGAGGTGGGTTAATTCGAAATGAACCCACGGTTCATGATGTATTACTATAGAATGCACCTTTCCTAACCGATTTTAGAAACTACAGATGGATAGAGTATTTCTTGAAGCTGAATGGTTTTGATGAAGATGTTGCATTGGAATTTTCCCAAACATTGTTTGAAGGAAAGACCACGGTAAAGGGGTTGGAGGTCATAGCCACTAAGGAAAGGATTTCAGAAGTCACAGGGTTGCCAGCAGATAATGAACATTACCCTGTTAGCAGAGATGCCAGGTCGTCTAGGGATAAATTTACAGAACCTGGTGACCCTCCGTTGAGCATGGATAAACAAGGAGCGAAGAGAATTTCTCTGCCCAAGCCATGGAAGCAGGTAGTTGTTTATGTTGTGAAATATTTTACCTATGAAGCTCGTCAATCGAATCTGCATTCCATGCATTTCAAAATCCTAAACCACATGAGGCACAGGAGAATAATGAATGTGCCCAATGTGCTATACCACCTTCTTTCAATCATGGCGGTCGAGACCCAGAAAGGTAGGGACAACTCTATTTCTCGCCATTGTATGATCAAATTATTAGTTGAGAAGTCTCTGCATGATGTGTTTGATATATCTTGGAAATAATTCTTGAATATTGATCAAATTAAACCAGAGTATTTTTGACCTAGGGTTTTGCCTCAACCTCATAGGGTTAGTAAGAGGGCGAGCAATGCTCAAGCCACTCCTGGAGTCTCAACTCTTGGAGCGAGCCCTAGTCTAAACCCTCTTGCAACCAAGCAAACCATAAAGATTAGTTCTTCTGAGGCTGAACATTCAAAAAAAGGAAGTTCCTCTCCAGATTATGATGATGATGTCCCTCTTGGCACCCTAATGAGAACCAGGGCACATAAGAAGAAGGTAGAAATAAGAAAAAGAAAAGTTAAAAACCAAATGGTAGAAAAAGAAGTGCCAAGCTCTAAGAAATGGAAGGCTAACACTGTTCTTCCTGTAGCAAAGGAAAAGCAAAGAAACCTTCTTAGAAAATCAAGACCAGCTGGGCCAGTCATTGGTGTATCTCCTGAGGGAAGCCCTAAACCTAGAGAAACATCACAGGGGGATACAGAAGCTCCAATGGAGCAAGTGAATGTTGAGGAAGCAACAAACTTAACGTTGGCAGATCTTGTTGACATCATAGAACAAGTTGAAAGCCAAGGGCATGAGGAAAATCAGGAGCTCTTGCAGCAAGAGCAGAAGCTAGAGCTCCTACAGCAAGAACAGAAGCAAGAGTTCCTATAGCATGAGCAAGAACAAGAACTTGAGGCCCTACAGCTAGAATTGGGAGAATAGTCAGCACTCGTGCAATCGGAATTGGCTGAGCAAATAGAAGCCATGCAATTGGTACTCTATGAAGAACAAGTAAAAGTGCCAAGATTTTTTTTGGTAGGAATACACAGGCCCTCTAATTCTTAGATGCACAAGGTAGTCATGAACTTGTGGAAATAAGTGCAAAGGAGGGAAGAAGAATGGAAAGCAAAGGAATGCAAGCTAAAGAAGGAAATTCAAAAGAGAGATGAAGAGATTGAGGATAAGAATGAATAAATTGTTGTTTTAATGAAAAAGTTGGATGACATGACAACTTTAGTACCTCAGATATTAGAGTGTAGGGATCCTCTGAGGGTCTATGTTTTGTATTTGAAGGAGAAGCATCTTTCTTTTAAGCTAGAAAGGATTGTTTCAGGTTTGAATCCCTCCATTGAGACCCCTATTGAATTTTTCAATGCTTATCGAATTGCTCCTCTTGAAATGAAAAATTTATTGTGTGAATTTTATTTATATAATTATGTTGTGACCCAAGACCATGATTGTAATCCATTGTTGTATGTTGGAGATGTCCAATTGAGGGCATTTATATCCTAGATACATAACAAAGCTAGTTGGGGAAAATAGTTCAGGACCTATAGGCAAATTGAATCCAACATTCCCCTGCCCATTAGGGCTGAATATAGAAATCCAGGAGACATTTTCAAGGATTGGCATAAAATTCTCTACCGACCAAGTTATGGCAATGGGATCCTATCTAAGAGAGAGGCAGTTTATAAAGAATATGAGAAGGTAGCAAGAACCATAGGGGAATCTGTAATGGGATACCTGTCACAAAGGTGGAACAACCTAACTGATGATTTGAAAAAAGCTAAGCCTCATTCCACACATAGCGATGTTGCAACACTTAAGAGAGTTGATAGATATATATAGCTTGGAAGGACAAAGGGACAATTTTGGCTTCCACTGACTTTTCAGCCACCTATCCTACTGTGGCATGTGCCAAACTTCAAGTACTATCGATATGACATAGCTGCAGAGAAGCAAAGATGGAGCAAGTTGGACAGACAACAAGGGTTCTATTGGGATCCTAATTCAGACACAACAAAAATTGATGTAGGATAGCTGGCGGTTGCAAATTTCAGGGCATTGACCAAGCAAAAGCATAACTCTCCCTCTCCTCAAGGACCAGCAAGACCTTAGGTTGGGGGGAGTGATGAGTCTAGTTTATGGTCTAATTATTGATAGAGTTTGTTATCCATTTGTTGCAGTTGTCATAGACTTTGATGTTTGGATGTTGACCTTTTTATGATATTTCCTTAAAGCCATAGACTTTGGACATGAACTTATTTTCATAACTTTTAATGATATCGACATGCTATATGAACTATCTGTGTTAATTTGTATGTGATTAATGAATGTCACTTTGAGATAGTTACAAATATGCAGTTGTTGTGTGTACTAATATTGTCATGTAGATATAATTTGAGGCCTGCAACTAAGGAAGATTTTTCCAGCTAGACATTCGCCACACCGGTCAACAAGGTGGTCATTTAATGGAGGAAAGACTCTCGACAGCAGAAAGATTCCTCATTCAAATCAAACTGTAACTGCCTTGTAATGGTCTTAATTGTTGTTGGGAAAATATAGGCATTACTATTGTGCTAGATTCGCGTTAAGGCAAACATTCCTGATAGATTTTGTGCGTGCGTAGCTGCCTCTCAACTTTTTGCGCTTTCCCTAATGTGGTGTCCTTCGCATCTATGGGAGTTGACTGCCTTGCTAGGTGATTAGATAAATAAGACTTTGATGCTCCTTTGGGGGTTCGAATCGGAGGTTGCTCAATCTAATGATGTACTCGCACTCTTTATTTTTTCAATAATACAGTCATGTTGCTTGATTATACTCATGTTTTTCAATGAATGAAATGAAGTTATAAGTTTGTGCATCTGATTTTACATTAGATTTAGGGGATACTCATCAGAGGGGGCCCACTTGGTGAGTATTTTTCTTGTACCTTCATTTAGTTTACTTGTTATTTTATGTTCAGTAATTAGTTAAGAATCTGGCATTGTCTATTCCTGCAACCACTAGAATTCCATTTTGTGACTATTCCCGCAGCCAAAGCAGACAAAGTAGTTTTTTGTTTGTTTGCTCAGATTTTCATTTTTGTCATGCATTCCAGCTTAGTATAGTTGTTGGTTGATGCTCAACACTTATGTTATTTCCTTACAAGCAATTTACTTTCAACATTGTGTATTTCTTAGTTGTAGGATGAATATGGCCACTTTGGATTCCTAGTGCACATATAGTGTTGACCCATTTCAAGTTTGCATCCCTAGGTTGACAATTTAAATGCACCTTCATGATAATTGAAATAGCTATTCAGGTTAGATGTCCAATCTTTGAATCACAACTGTGAAGGCTTAGTTGTTGAATCATTGTAGGAGGCTAACATGCCACATGAAGAAAGTTGTTGATAGAGCTATGAGAATCCTTCATCAAAGTTGAAATAAAGAAAATAGCAAGTCAAATGTCTATTTTTATTAGTCACTCACAATATGAGAGGGCAAATGTACAATGAAAATGATAGTCAAAGGTAGTATAAAGAATGATAGTAGTAACTATCATGGTTCCACAACCTGAAGCAAAGAAGAGAAATGATACAAGTGAAGGCCAATGATGGTATGCTCGATAGCAATAAAGTTGTAGGTACATTAGTTTTTGAAAATGGTAGAGCACATAGTGAACACAAACTTGGAATGAAATGCAGTGATACCTAAATAATCATGTGAAAGATAGGTCAGCTTTATAAGTGTCAGTAATGATTGAGATTGCTGACAATATGCATACAATAAGGACAAGCTTGTGGCCAATAGCAGAAATAACTTTAAGATCTCATGCGCATGATAATGAGAAGAGGCATGCTTTAATAAGTATTACTGGTACCTACATACAATAGGCATATGATGATGAGGCGAAACAAATGAAGTAGCCAGAGAAGGAGAATGTAGCGAGATAGAGAACCATGTTGAAAGGTATTATATTCTAGAAAAAATACCATAGGAAATAGTATTTTCCATCATTTTATGTCACAACCAGAGCATAAACAATGTTTTCTTTAACAGATATAAAAAATATCTCTATGGTTTCAAGCACAGAAAATGGCTTACCAGCAGTGAGGACGCATTCAATCATGTAGACAGTCCCAGTAGTCTCAAACCCTTGGTAGCAACAGCATAATACAATCAAATGAAAGTGAAAATGAATGCAAAGTGAGCCATGAGTTAGGGTTTGAAGCCTCTTTTTGTTTTCCCGATAAAGCCCTATTTCTTGCCTACCCAAGGGATTTATTCTCACTTTTATTTCATAAAGTGGTTGATGATTAAGGTTGTGGTCAACACATTTGCCTATTATTATTTTTGACCCTTCTTCAAATTTTGGAAAATTACAATAGTGTACCCTCCTTTGTATACCTACAAGACATATATTAGGCTATCCTAACACTTATTAAGGGTAATAATCAATCAATTACCTTAATACTTGTCAATTTAATTGTAATATTAGTCTATTTCAAACATTTATTAAGGTAAGTAATTATTAATATTACCTTCAATACTTGTTAAAATAAACTAATAGGTGCCCTCTAAATATGCAAAGGAGATGAGTCATGATTAGTCAAATTGAAGTGTTATCAGTGGATTTGGAGTTCTATTTTTGACTTTAAGTCAAATTGAGATGATTTTGGAGTTCTTTTTGGTCAGACAGCTTGAGAGGGGCAGTTTGGAGCTAAATTAGCTCAAATTGGAGCAATTATGGGCCCCCTTTTTATGGCTTTTTGGTTTTTCAAGTGCAATTGACTGCAGTTGACTCTTCTTGGCCTTTGGGAGTCATTTTGTATTATAGGAGGGAAGGCTTATGTTTTTGCCTCAGTTCTTGCTTTTTGTCCTCTCTTGCATGTTGCAGAGAGACTTAGAAGTTTTGTAACTCAAATATTTTCATATTTTATATATAAAAACAGTTATTTTAGCTCATTTTTATCAGTGTTTAGAGAGATTCCTTCCATTATTCAATAGAATAAAATGTTTACCTTCTTATTTTCAAGTGTTGTGTCTCTTGTGGATGATTTTGATGAAGATTTGATGTGTTTTAGTAGTAAAACCTTTAAATTTATGTCTTATTCATGGTTACATGTATACAAAAGCACTTAATCATCATAGGTCATAGGTCGTGCTAGTGATTTGTCTTATCTTCCAAGTTGTGAAAATCTTGTATTCCTTCAGAAAAGATAGGTTTATCAAAGCCGTTTTATGAAATATTTATGTAATTGGATTGCCCAAACCAAGCTATGTAAAAAGTTCATTTGAGAAGTAGTTGTGAATCAAGATGTTGTAGGTTAATTACATTTTAGTGCGTCGCCTCCTAGAATTAGCTTTTCCTTTCATCAGCTATCACTCTTCCCTTTTCCCACAAAAAAATATTTGTTTCTAGGAGATCTAAAGGGGAACCAACCCATAATCTGTAGATTCATCTTTATTATGAGCAACCCATAGGCTCGAAGATGTTTCCATGTTTCATGAGATTGTTGAGCCTCCAAGCTTAGCATCTAGGTGCAATCCTTCGTGACAATAGTTTTTGGCACGCTCAGTGGGACAGATCGAACTATTTTAGTCCAAAGTGAGTTTATATATCACTGATATTTGGTGTGTATTTTAGTGATCTCAACATTTGGAGGCAAGAAAACAACACATCTGGCGACTCTAAATGGTATTTCTACTAGTTTTAGTATGATCAATTGATGGTTTATCTCAAAAAAGTTTGATTTTACTCGTTTTCTAGATTTTGAATGAATAAACATGTCTAAATTTCATGGGAATATATCATATCATGAAAATTTTGCTAATCCATCCTCTTATCAGCCATATCAAATCAACCATGCTGCTGGTTTTAGTCCAATCTCCATGACTTTTCAAGAAATCCAACATGTTCAATATGCTTACCACCCACCCACCCTTGCTCAATCTTCTTGGCAACCTTCATATGCTCAAAATCAGCCCCAAGAAGCCCATTTTGTTTCCAACCAGCATGTTTATTCTCCCAATCAGACTCAAAACATTGAAGGCATAAGCTTCAGGGATATAAGGTTGCACTTTGAAAATTTGAGTGAGGTTGGAGAAAATTGAGGGTATGAAGGAGATCAAGAATATAGTTTGCAGTAAGAAGAGTTGGTTTACTCAAATTATCAATACCAAAGAGAAGAGGAGATACAAAGAAGGTAGTATGAAGAGTATCTTGCAAGTGAACTTGCTACTAAAGAAGAAAAAATGAGAAAGAAAGAGGAAGATCTCACAAGGAAGTTTGTTGTGTTGGTTGATTGAGTACAAAAGTTTGAGGCCCAATCAAAAGAAGATCAACCTGCAAAAGAGGAGCTTCCCAAGTATGAAATTCCAAGTTTTAGGTAAGGTAAACCTCCTAAGTCCTCTAATCAATCTCTTGAACTTGAAATTCCAAATTTTAGAATCCTTCAACCTGTGCAAGATCTAGAAACTAATCAAGAGAAACCTAGTATACCTCAAGAGAAACCATCTCCAAAGTTTATACAACCTCAAGAAGGTCAACAAGACTTCAATAATCATCCTTCTTCTCCTATAATAATTCATGCTTTGCAAAGATGGACCTATTATTTATTAAAGCAACTGGTTTACTGAGCAGAAAAAAGAGGTGTTTGAAGAGGAAAAGGCAAAGATTTCTTCTATTGATATGCTTTCATATGATGAACAAGAGAAAAAATTAGACTTGCAACAAGACGTGGATGAGTATGATCAATCAAGGCAATAAGTTGAAGAGCCTAAAAAAGGTAATGCAAGCAATGATTTCATGTTTTTATTTAATGAACTCCCTTTTTTTATTGACCAAGATGTAGAGAGTATACAAAATTCAAAGCCATCACAAGTTTTGGAGCAACCGAAAGAAGAGGAAAAGAAAAAAGTTGAAGATCTTGATGTTTTAACTCCTCGGGAGAGCTATAATGAAGTCAAAATCAATCCTCTTCCACAAAAAAAGAAAAGAAGAAATTGAAGAGGACTTGTTTTGGGATGATATTGAGGTTTTTTTTTCATATTTAGATGATAAGCCAACATATTTGCAAGAGGAAATTCATAAACAAAAGAAGCAACATTTGGAAGTGACCATGTTTTCAAAAGAGTCACTTGAAATGGAGCAATTAAATTTGCAAGAGGATGAAATAGCAGATAACCAGCAAGAAGCCAACAATAAAATTTCAAGTTTCATCCTTTCAAGATGATGCCCAATCAAGGATTTAGCCAAGAAGGATACCAACAAGATACAACCGGTTATTAGTGCACCCAAAAAGCAGATTGGAACTATGGAACAACAGATCCATTCATGTCAAATCAACAGTATGTTTAGCCAAAATCAAAGGGTGAGTGAGTTTGGTTATGTTCTTCAAACTGTATTGTTGCAATTTGTGAGGTGTATTTTTCTTCCTTACCTTTTATCAGCAATTCATAAACATGTAATGCATCCTTTGTTGGTTAGAAGGGGTAGTTATTTTACAAATCCAATCAATGGATTTCTTTGAGCATCAACCTTTGTTATTTAGGGTAGGGTAGAGTAGATGTTTTTAATATATGTTGATTTCACATTTACTTCAGTTTAGTTTTCATTTTCCAAGAAGTGTTGTTGCACAGTTTGTTGGCCCTGTTAAGAGCCATTGTAGTTTTCTCTCATTTTGTTTTGTTGTAGTTCAAATTCTAACAGTTGAGTTACAAAATATTTTCTGGGTTGCAAAGGACATGAATTGAATCCTATGCCCAATAGATGCTAAGGCTACTAGTCTAAGATGCTTAGCAGGCAAGCATATAATAGAGGTCACCAAAATGTTACCTAATTGTGCTTTCTAGCCCAATCAGGTTAGGTTGGGATAACACTAATGTTTTATACTTTGAAGAAGGAGAAAGGTACACAAAATATTCTTCTAAAGTTACTCATGATCATAGAAATAGTGCCATGAAATGAATTTTTAGTTTTCATTATGCAATTGCTTTATAGAAAGAAGGAATAGTACACAAAATTTTGCATAAATTAGTTATTTAAATTCATCACAAGAAATATGCTTATAGGTTTCCCACACAAGTCATGGGAGTAACTGAATAAGATGCAATAAAAGATAAATTGTACATCTAGAAGTAAAAGAAGACGTGTAAGAGAAAAGGGGTTCGTCATTTCCTTAATGACGAACCCTATTGTTGATCAGTTGCATCTTCAATTCTTTTATTGATAGCTCCAGAGGTGTCTGTAAGGGATGGAGAAAATGATGTTAGAGCTCAGGATTCCATGTCTCATATATGTCAAACCATCAGATATACAGCCCGTCTCTTATTAAGCATCAATTCAGAGAGGTGAAGGTGTCTCGAGATTAGATACATAGATATCATGAAGATCGAAGAAAATTAAAGATCATCTAATCATCATGAGAAGCTTTGGGCTTCTTAGTTTCCTTAACTTATTTGTTGACTGTGTAGGTACATGTATAATCTTATCATATAAATCAGTAAGGAAATCATAGTTCACATCTTTTAATGGACTGTTCAAGGTTTGAAGAGGCTGCTAGTGTTCAAGAGAGAGCAGTAGTAAGGTTATTAACAAGATAGCTAACATTCCTGAGAAGAGGATAGTCAAACCTTCAAGGGGCAACCAATACAAGATTCCTTAAATGATAGTTAGTCTATAAGTGGACAACTCAAGCAAATAGTGAGGCAACTAAGTCGTGACACATTAATGAGCACATGAGTACCAACATTATACATGTATTCCTTATCATCTCACTAGAAGTCATTGGCATGCTATACATTGACATGTAGCTTTTATGGTGTGTTGCGCTCTAACTTCATTTATATTCGGTTATTCACATCCATGAGCACAAGCCTTGGAAAGAAGATGAAGATATACCAAAATCCAAATTAAATAAGATAGTCATAGCATGACACCAAAGATGAATGCGAAGATGACAGGAATATGTGTTGTAATGGTGGACAATCAATAGTATAAACTGTGATTGTTGATAAGAAAGGCTTTGCATACAATAAATAGGTTCTCAATCAGATATGTGACAATGATGTTCAAGTCATGGTAGACTTTATTTTCAAATGTTAAGGATAGTGCTCCATCTTTTATACCTTATAAAGTTCACTATCATCAAAGTCTAAGAATGCCTTAAACCTGCTAAACCCTAAGGCTACTATGATTCATATAGGAATGTGTAAGTTTGTAGTTTGTGCTCATCTTTTTGAGGTATTCGCCTGCAGTAGCGCTATTTGAACTGGCAAGCAATGAGCAGAAGTTTGTTGAGAATGCATAATAGTCAAGTCGACAGACAAAGAGCATAGTTCATGGAGCTTTGAAGAGAGAAATATCAAGAAGACAGTGAATTCATGAAGCAAGATAATGAAAATAGTGCATATGAAAAGGCAGTCTATGAAGTTAGAGAAAAATAGAGCAATAATGAGTGAGTTTTTGATAGTGAAGATAGCAATACAAAAGGAAATGTTTTATGGTATGAACAAAGGATAATGCAACAAAAATTTGATCACAACACGAATGTGATAACAATGAGCTAATGAACATGAAAGAGAAAGTGCTATGAAAGTTGCAAAAGTAAATCATTGTAATCATAGTCCTGCTAGAGGGTCTCAAGCAGCTCCCCACTATCTTGATTCAAGAAAACAAGAAAACTATCATGCACCTAGAATGGCTAACTTTCAAAAGTTACATTGGATAGAGGTAGTCTTGAATACATAATGGCTAAGTCTAAAAGTGATTTCAAAGGGGCATTAGCACAATGACCAAATATGCTAAGTGTACAAGCATGAGCGGGTGTCAAGGACAGTGCTATGGAAGTCACAAATCACAAATCCAAATGGACCACTTTAAACAACTTAGAGGTTAACCATTAAAAGGAAATGAAAACCACTTGAAAAAATCAGATTGACAATGAAATGAGGTTTCATGATAGTACGTTACCATGGAAAGTAGAGTGAACATTTTTCAGGATGTAGTCATCTCTGATAGAGACCATCAAGCATAAGAAACAAACATCAGGAAAAGAAATACCAGTATAGTGACCACAAGAAGACAACAAGGCAAATTAATATGGCAATGAGTCTCATATGCCACATGAATACAGTTGTTGATAGAGCTATGAGAAGCCTTCATAAAAGTTGAAATAAAGGAAATAGAAAATCAAATATCCATTTTATCAGTCACTCATAATATGAGAGGGCATCTTATAGTGAAAACGATAGTTAAAGGCGGAGTAAAGAATGACAACAATAACTATCATGGTTCCACGACCTGAAGCAAAGAAGAGAAATGATACAAGTGAAGGCCAATGATAGTATGCTCAATATCAATAAAGTTGTAGGTACGTTGGTTTTTGAAAATGGTAGATCATAGAGTGAACACAAACTTGGAATGAAATGTAGCGATACCTAAATGTTTGTGTGAAAGGTAGGTCAAATTTAGAAGTATTAAACATGATTGAGATTGCTGACAGTATGCATACAATAAGGACAAGACCACGGATTATAGTAGAAATAGCTCTAAGATCACATGCACGTGATAATGAGAAAAGGCACGATTCAATCAGTATTACTGGTACCTACACACAATATGCATATGATGATGAGGCAAAACAAATGAAGCATCCAAAGAAGGAGAATGTAGCGAGATAGAGAACCATGCTGAAAGGTATTATATTCCAAAGAAAATACCACAGGAAATAGCAGTTTCCATCATTTTATGTCACAACCAGAGCATAAGCAATGTTTTCTTTAACAGATATATAAAAAATATCTCTACATTTTCAAGCACAAAAAATGGCTTACTAGCAATGAGGACGCATTCAATCATGCAGATAGTCCCAGTAGTCTCAAACCCTAGGTGGCAGCAGCATAACACAAATAGATGAAAGTGAAAATGAACGTAAAGTGAGCCATGGGTTAGGGTTTGAAGCCTCTTTTTGTTTTCCTAATGAAGCCCTATTTCTTGTCGACCCAATGGATTTATTCTCACTTTTATTTCATAAAGTGGTTGATGATTAATATTAATTTTGTGGTCAACATATTTTGCTATTATGCTTTTGGACCCTTCTTCAAATTTTGGCAAATTTCAGCAATGTACCCTCCTTCTTTGTATACCTACAAGACATATATTAGGCCATCCTAACACTTATTGAGGGTAACAATCAATCAATTACCTTAATACTTGTCAGTTTAATTGTAATATTAGTCTATTTCAAACATTTATTAAGGTAAGTAATTATTAATATTACCTTCAATACTTGTTAAAATAAACTAATAGGTGCCCTCTAAATATGCAAAGAAGGAGATGAGTCATGATCAATCAAACTAAAGTGTTATCAGTGGATTTGGAGTTCTATTTTTGACTGTAAGTCAAATTGAGATGATTTTGGAGTTCTTTTTGGTCAGATAGCTTGAGAGGGGGAGTTTGGAGCTAAATTAGCTCAAATTGGAGTAGTTATGGGCCCCCTTTTATGGCTTTTCTATTTTTCTTATAAGAGAGATATTTTGAGTGTAGTTGACTGCAGTTGACTCTTCTTGGCCTTTGGGACTCATTTTTATATTATAGGAGGGAAGGCTTATGTTTTTGCCTCAGTTCTTGCTTTTTGTCCTCTCTTGCAAGTTGTAGAGAGACTTAGAAGTTTTGTAACTCAGATATTTTCATATTGTATATACAACAACAGTTATTTTAGCTCATTTTTATCAGTGTTTAGAGAGATTCCTTCCATTATTCAATAGAATCAAGTGTTTACCTTCTTATTTTCAAGTGTTGTGTCTCTTGTGGATGATAATTTTGATAAAGATTTGATGTTTTTTAGTAGTAAAACCTTTAAATTTTTGTCTTCTTCATGGTTGCATGTATACAAAAGCAATTAATCATCATAGGTCATAGGTTGTGTTAGTGATTTGTCTTATCTTCCAAGTTGTGAAAATCTTGTTTTTCTTCAGAAAAGATAGGTTTATCAAAGCCTTTTTATGAAATATTTATGTGATTGGATTGACCAAACCAAGTTATGTAAACAAATCCTTTAGAAGTAGTTGTGAATCAAGTTATTGTAGGTTAATTACATTTTGGTGCATCACCTCCTAGAATTAGCTTTTCCTTTCATTAGCTATACTTCTTCCCTTTTCCCACAAAAAAAAATATTTTCTAGGAGATCTAAAGGGGAACCAACCCATAATCTGGAGATTCATCTTCGTGATGAGCAACCCATAGGCTCAAAGATATCTCCATGTTTCATGAGATTGTTGAGCCTCCAAGCTTAGCATCTGGGTGCTATCCTTCGTGACAAAAATCAATGAGAAAAGGCATGAGAATGAATAGAATTAGGAAAGAGAGAATGATGTGAGAAGGAAGGAGGAGATAAAAATGAAGATAATGAGTAAGGAGAGAAGGATAAGGATGAAAGAGATAAAGAGAAATATGAAGACAAAGATAAAGATGAGATCTCTGGTGAAGAAGAAGAAGAAAAGGTAGAGGAAGAAGAAGATTTTGATATCATAAAGAATGAAGAAGAAGAGAAGTCTAAGGATTTGCCTAATCCCTCCAGTGAATCCACCTCTAATAATCCTTTAAAAGGCCTATCATCTCTTCTCAATTATTGCAGTTTCCCATGCAATAGGGTAGTGTTGATTTAGATAAGATATCTCTTATACACAAGTTGCAACTAGGTGATGTGTTTAATGCATCAGCAAGAAAAGAATTCATTGAAACATATAAAAAGAGCAGTGAATTAATGGATGAAGTTGTAAAGGCATTACAAGAGATCACACCAGGAACTAATGTTGATACAACTTTATCTGTTGTAGAAAACTTGAAACTACTAATTGATTCTCTTACATAATATGCCTCTAGATTGAAAGGACAAGTGGAAACAAAGGTTGAGATGAGGCTTACAAAGAAGAGGTTGATGGATATCACAAAGAAATATGCATCTGCACATACCAAAGTTGAAGAATGTTTGAAGGAAGTACTAGCCTGTGAGGAAGGAGCAAAAACATTAATTTTTATATTTCTTGAAGTGGTCAGATGCCCTACAAGGAATAAAAGATGAAATGGACTCGATTGAGTCCTAGATAGTTAATACATCAAGTGCCTATGATTTGGGACTAGACAGAGATGATAAGACCTGGACTACTATAGTGGACTTGCATGATAGATTCTTCACTTTGCAGAGCTAGAAGGAAGATATTATCAAGTAGCTTGGGAAGCTAAGGGACTTGGTAAAAACAAAGCACATACCTATCTCAAGTGCCCTTTCCAATGCTGACAAAATATCAAAGTTAAATCTTACCCCTAGTATTGTGGAAGAAGGAGAGGAAACATTGATGGAATTTGAGTCTCTACACAAAATTCTTGTAGCAGTGAAGAAGAGTTGGGAAGAAGAAAAATTTGCTTGGCATGCTGTTCTTTAGAAACTTCAGGGGTCAACATCTTCGAGTTGACCATTTCTATCTCTATACATTTTTTTTATTTTTTCATGTTTTCAAATTTGTTTGTACATGTGTGAATGTATTAGGAGTTTTTGGTTAACTTCCTAAGGGGGAGCTAGTTCAGTTTGTATATAAGTTTGAGGGGGAGCCCCCTGTGCCCTTGATGTCAAAGGGGGAGAGACATATGTGGAGATATGTTTGGAGAAATAGTTGGGGGAGAGATGGTTTAGGAAAGAAGTTTTATTTTGCCACATTTTGCCATAAATGACAAAGGTGGAGATTGTTGAAATAATGAAGAACGTTGTCATTAATGAGTTGTCATTTATGTCAACACTACATGATGGATGCCAAAATAATGTGAAGGATGATAGTAGAAGAGTTATTTTGCAAGAAGGTTTGATCCTCACATCAAAATAGTTAAGTACTTTTGCTAAGTGTCTAAACCGACAGATTGAACACATAGTGCCCTCCTATATTTTGGTTCGCATTTGTTCGCCCATACAAATTTGTTGGTGTGAATGGGGTTATTTCCTAACTAGTTATTAGTGAGGACCTATTCACATTATTATAAGTTTATTTAGGAGTTAAGTTTCTTAGTTGTCATTTCTAGAAGTTAGTTATAATGGGGCCATGTCTCATTATTTACTTTTAGTTATCTAGGAATTTAATAATTCTCTCATGCATTTAATATTTGCATTGAGAATTTAATGTGTGTGTCCTAGGTGGTTATTACTTAGTTGTCTCCTATGATAGGATAAAGACACTTGTCATGATCTTGTCTAATCCTATCTCATACCTTACCTATATAATCAAGGCTTCATATGTGCATTTCATCAATCCAAAGCTCAGTTGAGTGTTGTGTAAGTCCAATATATCATTGCAATCTTGAGTATTGAATATTGGCCACATCTTGCATCCATTGTTGCAATTTCATGTTCTTGCTTTTCTGGTTTTTGTAAATTATCTTGGAGGCTTGAGTCCTTAAGTGACTCAAACATGTTCTTGTTGGGAATAGTATGCCAATTAATTGCATTCTAATCATATTTCATGTATCTCCTAAGTCCTTGGAATGTGTTACACAACACTAGGATTAGGAAGAGTTTAATTTGGAATGAAATAAACATTTAATGTGACATTTGTAGTTATTCATAAATGATATGAGCATGTGGGGATGCCTTGTGAGAGATCCTACAAAATAGGAGCACATGGGCGCCTACATGGGAGATGAGATACATCTTGGTTCAATTAACTGGTTGGTGAATTGAGTACACTTCTGAAATGCATCTTAGGTTCCTACAAAATAGGGATTTTGATTTATGCATGTTGAGTTCCTATGAGATAGTTCAGTTCAGTTCAGTTCAGTTTAGTTCAGTTATGTTTCAGTTATCTTTAGTTGCATGTTAGTTAATTTGAGTTGTGTGTTAGTTAACTTGAATTGCATGCAGTTACTTTGAGTTGCATGTTAGTTAACTTGATTTGCATGACAATTGACTTGAGTTGCATGGATAGATAATGGGTGGATACATTCAGTTACAAATGGAGTATCATGCATGCACATTGTTTTGCATGAATCGGTGACAAATATGTTTCAGTTAAACAAGATTAACTTGGTCCCACCTTGGACGCCCAAGTTGGCATCTTTGAGTTACAACTATTGCATGGAAAAGATATTTATAATGCTCAGTTAAGTGGGACCCAATTTGGGCGCCTACTTTGAGGATGAGCTTGCATAAGATATTTTTGACAACTACGAGGTTAACACTTCAGTGTTAAACGCCAAATTTGAGGGAGACTCATGTTTGACTTATGCATGCATATGAGAACTAAACTTGGAAACCCTAGGCGTGGATTTTCTCAAGACGCTTTGTGATTATATATTTGATAACTCTTATGAGTTTGTAAGCAAGATAATTGTCTATTATTGCAGCAAGTGTATGAGAGAGTTTTGTGAGAAAATATTGCAAGTTGTGAAGAAGATTTGTTGAAGAACAAGGAAGCATATCAAGGAGAATTGAATCAGTATTATTGTAACTCATTCAAAGGTTAAATAATACAAGCAAGATCAAATTTTGGTGGAGTTTTTTCCTAAAAGGGTTGCTCCACGTACATGTTATGTCCTTTCTATTATGTCTTATATTTCTTCTATCAATATTTTGTCTACTTTCTACAACACTAAAATTGATCTAATTCAAGATTAATCATACACAAGGAATTGTGACAAATAATACTAAAATTGAATCTACAGTTACATGGGATTTACAAATTTTAAGCTATATTTTTACTACAGTTTTACCTTCATTTTTCAACAATTCTATGAGCTATATCTCAACTCCTACATGGTATTAGAGCTTCAGAGTTGCAAAACCCCTTCTTAGATCTAAGGGTGATTTGAGCTTGAGCTTTTGCAAGGTGCATATTGGATAAAAAATGACATATTTTGTCGTGTGTATTTTCAAGAAAAAATATTTTTGGGTTTTGTTCAAAACCACAAAATACCATCTAGGTATTTGCTATATTTTGAAGATAGTGAACAAATTTTGTAAAAATGGTTGTAAAACAACCTTATGCAACTATTCTTCCAGAGGTGAAGTTTACCTTTTTTACCAAATCACATGTTGTGGTTTTTGGATTCAAAAACTCTCTTTAAGTTTTGTTGGTAGCATCAAAATATTATCTCGGTATCCATTATTTATTGTATACATTCAACAAATTTTTCAGAAATCAAATCAAAAGGGTCGTGTTTGTGGACTATCAGTTGGCAAAATTTACGCTTTTTAAAAACTTCATAACTTTTCACCACGGTGTCTGTTTTGGCAAACAAGATATCAATAGAAAGCTAGTTTCAAGCACTTCATAGTGATGTAGGTCATTTTTTTAGATTTTGTCCTCTACATAGATTTAAGGTCATTTTTATTCATGGAGGAAGATGTGAACATTCATCAGTGCATGCACTATTTCCTTTTTTGCCTGCATTAGGTTTACATTTTCTCTGCAACTCATTTTTGTTCTAGATCATTTTTCAATTGATTGTTGCTTCATAGATTTGAGGGTTGCGCAATATAGTGGGTGTTCCAGTGTTCCTTAGCATCGAGTCTGTTGTTTCTTTATCATGATTCTAACCCGAGTCCTTGAGTGACTCTAATATGGTTTCTAGCAAATAGAAGTATCTTTCCTTGCTTGCCAAATTGAGGATTATAGTGTTACTTCATGGTGTGCTTCCAGTGCTTCTTTGCAACAAGTTATCTCATTATGGGGGGATATATGGTCTCTCTTATCATCCTTTGTGTGGATGGAGATTGATTATATTTGTGATGGATCATTTCATTGAAGGGGCGCTAAATGGTCTCTTCTTCTTTGTCTCTCTTATGGGGGGCCTTTTTCCTTAGATGGGGCTTTGTCCCTCTCATGCATCATTGGGAGTATTTTGTATTTCATCTCTCTTTTGGGGAGGAGTTTTGTCCCACTAAGTTTTCTCCTTTTCTTTGTTTGTGAGAGATTTCATTTGCATTTGTACATGGGTACCTAACATGACCTCGTAGTTGAGACCCATCTTTGCATCACTTGCATAATAACCACACTTCATAAGTTGTGCTTATGGGGGGTGCTGGTGTGAATGGGGTTATTTCCTAACTAGTCATTAGTGAGGACCTATTCACATTATTATAAGTTTACTTAGGAGTTAAGTTTCTTAGTTGTCATTTATAGAAGTTAGTTATAATGGGGCCATGTCTCATTATTTACTTTTAGTTATCTAGGCATTTAATAATTCTCATGCATTTAATATTTGCATTGAGAAATTAATGTGTGTCCTAGGTTGTTATTACTTAGTTGTCTCATGTAATAGGATTAAGACACTTGTCATGATCTTGTCTAATCCTATCTCATTCCTTGCCTATATAAACAAGGCTTCATATGTACATTTCATCAATCCAAAGCTCAGTTGAGTGTTGTGTAAGTCCAACATATCATTACAATCTTGAGTATTGCATATTGGTCATATCTTGCATCCATTCTTGCAAATTCATGTTCTTGCTTTTCCCTCTTGTGGAAGGTTGATGTTGGTTTTTGCAGATGATCTTGGAGGCTTGAGTCCTTGAGTGACTCAAACATGTTTTATGAGCTATATCTCAACTCCTACAAAATTTACTTCTTTGACTCTAATATGATGTTCATGGACATTAGTAGCATCTTAATTCATAATTTTAGTTGATTTGGGTAAGTGGTTCAAAAGTTGCAAGTAACAAAAGATCAACATATAAGGTTTACATAGTTTTCTGTGTATTGGCTATAACCTAATTGGTCTGCACTCCTCTATGGATTTGGGATAGATTTCTAACAGGTGTCAAAGAATTATATCTCCCAATGTGCATGATATTCTAAGGTCCGTGTATCCTATGGTGATGATCAGTTGGAGTATTTTTGCTTTTAGGTCCTATGCCTGGCAACCTGATGTATGTAAAGTGTTATGGAAAATGGAAGAGGGAGTTATTATAGGTCCATGTTGACCTATATTGCATGTTTTTGGGCGTGAAGGAATTTTTTATTTGAATTAGGCGCTGACAAGGCACATTTTGTATGAATTGGGGCTACGTCTAATTAGGACGACCTAATTGATGTTTGCATTGGAGTTTGGTATATATACAAGGTTGATTTGAGTTTGTGATGATATAACATGAATGTGTACATGATCTAAATGCAAGTAGTGATGTGAAATTCTACATAATTAAGTGAATAAGTTGTGAGTGTTGAGAAAAGGTGTGTGAATATAGAGAAAAGTAGAGATTTGTAATCTGAGTTGAATAAAAATTATTATCAGTGTATTGAGATTCAAAGGAACTGAATCCAACATGTGTTAGATGCACTTTTATCAATTCAAATATTGGTTGTGAAGCCACTTCTTTCTATCTTTGTTTTCTCCGTGAATAGTGATTTCACTTAGACAGTGAGTCCTCTTAGTAGTGAGCCTTTTTGTAATATCTTATAATCGGTTATAACATATTGTGAGTTAATCCTCATTGTGGTTTTTCCATTTTTAAGTTTTCCACATAAAACTCTTGGTGTTCATGTGGTGTGTGTGTGTTATGGGTTGTTCATGCTTTCATTCCTTATAACTATTAAGTATGCTTTGGTAATTGGATGGTTAATAATTTGATGGTTTAATAGAATATTGATTCACCCCCCCTCTCAGTATTTTGAGTGTTCAACAAAAGTCATAAATAGGGAAATTGAAAACATTCCCACAAAGATAGTGCAAATTCATAGGAAGGATTGGGCAACCATTTCCTGAGGCAATTTGGGCATATAGGACAGCTTGGAAGACCAAAAATGAATTTACACCATATGAATTAGTGTATGGGAAGAAAGCAGTACTTCTTATCGAATTTGAATATAAAACATTGAGGACAACAGTTACATTGGGCATGGACTTGTCCACAACTCGGTAGGAGAGATTACACAACCTAAATGCACTTGATGAAATTAGAATGGAAGCCATACACCACACTAAAGTTTTCCAAAATCAAAGAATCCATTGGCATGATCAATTCATAAAGACAAAGGAATTAAAAGCAAGTGATTGGGCTGTCCTTTATGAATCCAGATACAAAGACTATAAAGGGAAATGACAAACTAGATGGCTTGGTCCATATGAAATAAAATAAGTGTTTCCAAATGGGGTAGTACAACTACATACAATCAATGACATTAGGTTCTCATTATTGATTAATGGACACAGATTGAAGCTTTACAAAAGGCCATTGTAGAAGGATGACTTCCTTCTTTCATTAATTCAACAGTTTGAACCTTAATTGACAATTCATCAACAAAGACTACAAGTTCTACAAATGAAGCAATGGATGAGCTACATTGATCAACAACTGATGTTTCACAAGTATAATTCCACCACCTCTTTAAAATGCACACACTACACGTGATAAAAAACAACATTTATTTTCTAGAACAATCAAAACAGTAGCAGGGATCTATAGCATCATGCTTGAAGATGACGATCTTTCAGAAGGGACATATTACTGTAAGCACCCGTAGCACTTGTCTAAGTCATTTCATATTACCACCACATCCATCGTATATCTATCATTTCAAATTACATCTATTTGTACTCTCTACAAGCTTTTTGTCATTTTAGTTTTCCTTCATTTTCAAATAATACAAGCTCAAAGGAGAGAAAGGGGGTTAAAGGCAACTAAATTGAGAGGTTTCAAGCATACAAATATTGTGAAAATGGTGTAGTTGGAGTGATAGATAGAGAATTAAAAAATAAGAACAGAGTAGAGTGTTATCAAGGGTGGTGTGTAATGTCCCTTTTTCTAAAATAGCAATTACTATTTTTTAATAAACCCGATTTTCAAAATAGCTAGTCAGGACTTCCAAATAAATCGGGTAAATTGGATTTTCAAGATAAATTTATAAAATCATATTTGGGGAACAAATTAATATTTCTTTTAATTTTATTATCATGGGGTATTATAAATTGGGAGGAGTTATTTTGGAGCAATTTTGGCAAATTATGTTGCAAGACATCAATTGAGACATGGCAGCTTGCATGGGAGTGGAAGAAATCAATGGAAACTTGGTACTGGAGGCTAGATGCACTACATGAAAAAGGAAGTATTCCCTTGGTCATGATTTTTGGGTCCCTAACTTGGAATTTGAATATTTTTCAATAAAACGTGAATTTGGGTTCATTTTGGATCATTTCTTGTTTGCATATTTGACAGAGCTTCAACTTGTTTCTTTAGAGGCAGGTTAACCTGTGAAGGCCAATCTTTAGGGCTGATAAACCATGGAGATTTAAGGCTCAAGGGAAGTGGTTCCAAGGGTCTCTAGGAGAAATATCATTCAAAGGTTGTATTGGAGCTCAAAGAATTGAATTTTTCCAATAGTTTTCAGAGTTTGTTCAGTTTTAGTGTGCAGGATTGTCCAATTTGCTTTTGTGGAGAATTTTGGATTTTTCCTCGTTGCATGTTATTGCATGTGATTGTAATAGTTTTATTTCATCTATTTTTGAGGTTTAAATTAGATTGGAGAAGCTGGGTATAGGTAGTTTGGTCTCAAGAGTTTTGCATGTGTGGTTTCAGGTGTTCTTCAAGTGTGGTTTTGAGTGCTTTTTAGCATAGTTGTGTGTTTATTCAATTTTTTAAGTTGCTACAGAAGTATGTTGTTGTTATCATGTTTTTAATAGCTATAATATTCATATTTTTTAGTTGGGTTAGCAATCTATTTCAGTTGGTGAAGTTGGAGTGAATCGAGTGGTCACGTTTTGCCTTTGTCAAGTGGATTTGTGTGATTTTTTGGAGTGTGAAGCCATAGTTTGGATTGCATCTGTAAATTTGAATTTCATACCGATGTATTAACTTCTTTATATCATAAAATCAACTTTATGGTGTTCTTTAATTATCTCATACATTTGTTATTCATTATGTGCAAGACTAGTTGACTAGTTTTGGTGTTTTTGGTGAAATTGGGCATAATACTTGCAAATTTAATTTTCAGATCTAAAATTATTATTAAATATTTGGCCGTGGTATCATAACTATGATTTTGCTAGCCTGAGGGTTTGATCAATTTTTGAAAAGAGAAAGGAAGAATTTAAAATGGTTGATGTTGTTGATCCTATGAAAGATTTGGCAAAAGAACTAGTAGTCATCAAAAAAGCTTATGCCAATCAAGATGAAGGATTTAGAAATTCAGTCCCATACAATGATTATATCAATTAGATGAAAAACATGATGGTTATCAAGAGTCAGAAACAATATTCAAATTCAGGTGGAAGAGATCTCAGGAGAAAAGTCATAAAACCTTCATCTTCCACTTTTGATGAATAGGATCAAATCTCAATTAGAGCTTGGTTATTTGAGATGCAAGATGTTACTATTCCAGTTCCATGGAGGAGCAATTTTCCATTTAGTATGAGATATTACACCTCGAGGGAGCTTCTCATGATTGGTGGTGCCAAGGTATGAACACCCAAGATCATATTCAAGTAAATTCATTTGATGAGTTTTGTCAAAGGTTGATTGATAAATTTGAACAAAGGGTTGAAGAGGAGCAGGTAGTTGTAGAAGAGTCCATAGTAGGAGAGTCTGATGTGGTGAGTGCTTTGAAGCATGATGAATATGTGACCAAGTTTTAGGATGATTCTTTGGACATGTGTACAATAATGGAGGATAAGGTTATGCATAAAGAACATGACAAGATGATAGCTTTGAATCCCATCTTGGATTCATCCAATGATCATTCCAAGATTAATGTCTACTCTGATGTTTCTAGTAGAGTAGATAATGATGAAGAGATATTTTATACACTTTCAGATTATGGACATGGAGGAGACAAAGAGAAGGATGTTGATGAAGGTTTCAGTCCTAGGAGGATGGAGAATGACTCCCTCAAAAGGATAATTACACATGAGAAGCATAGTGAACATTTACACCTTAATTGCAGTAACCAAACTTCTTTTACTTAAGATACAAATGTGTCAACATCTAAGTATGATGTGGTACAACCTTGGGATGAATTTATATTTCATTCCAATGTTGTTTTAGATTCATCTCAAGAGACATGCATGGAGGATGGCATTGAGGAAGCTAATGTTGGAAGGTATGATATTGATCATAAATGTGATTTATTATTGCTTGGTGCTGATTTTGAAAAAAGGTATAGAAGTTTTGATTATGAGCAAAGACACAGTGGCATTCTTGATTTGGATCCTCAAACCAATGCTACACATTTTCATCAAAAGGGAAAAGGAATTTTTTATGAGATTTGGGATAGCTATGGTGATGACAGGTATGAAGAAACTTCTTATTTTTTAATGTAATATAATGATAGTACTTTAAGCAAGCAAAAAATTGAAGTTCACGAGGAGAGTTGTAAGAATAAATTTTTGTTGTCTGCTAAAAGTATAGTGAAAGTTTTATCTAGACTGGATAGTATGCAAAGGCATGTAGAAAGCATCATTCCAATTACACCAGGGGGCCAAAACAAGATTTATGTTGCCTTTTCTGATTTTAAAACAATAAAAAACACCATGGAAGATATTAGAATAGCCTATTTGCAAATGATGCATGATAGAGGTATAGCTAACAAGTTTGCAGATGAGACCATGTCCATGACAAAGAAATTAAGGGAAGAGGTTAGTGAGCTCACCAGTGAGTTCAATTCCACAAATCTCACTTTGGAAAGTGTCCCAAAGGCACTTCTTAAAGATAATGACCAGACCTATGAAGTTCCTCAATTCAAGAAGAAGGCAAGCAAAGGAAGGGCCAAGGAGGACGAACAAGTAATGGAGGATCTTGATTGCATCCAGGAGAAGTATGATCTGGCACATTCAAATAGTAGAAGTTTGGACCAGCAAGAGGATGAAGATAATTTTCAAATTTTTGATGATCTTATATGTATGATGGAAATTGATTTGACCCATGATAATCCTTTATTTGATTTGGAACTTATAGATTGCAGTGATGAGTTTGGAGTGGATTGCAGGACTTGGGACCTAGATGCAGTTTCTTACGATGAGATGTTGTCTCAAGATTGGAGTAGTGGGTCAACCTCGAATGTTAGCAATATTGTTCACTTTCAAATCAACTTGTACATGACTTCAGATCCTAATTTGCAGATGAGTCAGATGGTCTTTTCAACTTCACAGTTGAAATGTTCTTGGCTAAGGTTGGATGGTGGAGGTAATTTGACCATAGGGGGTGTTCATTTTACTACTTCCATAATCATATCTTATATGTTTTTAGTTGTATTTCATAGTGGTCATTGCTTCCCTTATATCTTTTTGTTATGAAGACACCTTTTCATGAGAAAATTGTTGTTAAGCATAGGCATAATTTTAGGTAGTTGATTGCAAGTAATTTTTCGGACATAGTTCATTCTTTCATTACTCCCAATTGGGTGAGCAATGGTCACTGTAGATACTTCATGGAGATGGTAAGTATGATTCAAGATGATAGCTTAATGATTGCAGTGATGCAGGTGTGTTGGTGTACCCAGAGCTTTCCATTTGACACTTGGAGGTTAAGTGTCGATGTTTTGATTATAGTTGACAACAATCGAGGGGATTCCTAGATGGAAGATCTTAGAGACATGATAGTGATTGATTTTATTTATATTTGTGGCATTGTTGCTAGAAGTTATGTTGTATGGTTAAGCGAGATGTCTTGTATTTTACCTAGGATCATGATTGGTAGTGAATTTGCTAATAAGGTCTTCTTTGAGTTACTTTGGTAGGACATATTTTGTACTTTGGTGGGATGGTGTTTCCTTTGCGAGGTTCCAGTTGAGTAGGGTTCAGTTGGAGTACGATGATTTTTTAGAGTCACAGTCTCAACATGGTATTTGGGTCAAATGGTTACATATAGGGAAGTATTGTTATAATACCTTCTATCACATGTATGCTAGTATGTCCTTATTTCAAATGATCTATGATCATGGTGTGATCTCTTTTGTTGATTCATTATTTTCAAAAGGTAGAATCTTTGTAGCAAGTGACCTTGTCCAACAAAGTCAAGAGTTCCTATGGTTATTCAGGAACAACTTACATCTTGCAATAGATCAATAAAAAATGTATGTAAATAGGAAGAGAGTGAAGGGATCTTTTGAAGTTGGTGTTTACTTTGGTTTGGGTGTATATTCTAGTTTACAAATTGAAGACTTACTTGGATTGCATTCATGTCACATGGAAATAAGTATAGATGAAAGGTTCAATGAACTCCATAATGCCATTAGGGAGGAAGGAGAAGTAACCTATGAGCTAGAGGTACCACTAGTTTGCAGGATGCATAGTCTCTCATGACTCAGGTTTCCAAAGAGTAATGGGGTAGAAAATAGTGATTCCCTTTGAGTTACCACCATCAAAATAAGAGAAGAAGTAGAGTTGGTTTCTTGATAGAGTTCGGGAAGAGAAGCTAAGAAACAAGGGTATCATAAAGCACTCAACTAAATGGGAAGACATACCCAGTGGAGATGCAATAGGGGGAGAGATAGGAGATAAAAACCATATAATCCTTCACTTCTCGAGGACAAGCAATCTTGAGGAGGGAGGACTCGTAATTTCCCTTTTTCTAAAATAACAATTACTTTTTTTAGTAAACCCGATTTTCAAAATAGCCATTCAGGACATACAAATAAATTGGGTAAATTGGATTTTCAAGATAAATTTATAAAATCATATTTGGGAAAAAAATTAATATTTATTTTAATTTTATTATCATGGGTCCAAATGGGGCATTGAAAATTGGGAGGAGTTATTTTGGAGCAATTTTGGCAAATTATGTTGCAAGACATCAACCGAGACATGGCAATTTGCATGGGAGTGGAAGAAATCAATGAAAACTTGGCACCAGAGGCTACATGCACTACATGATAAAGGTAATATTCACTTTTTCATGATTTTTGGGTCTCTAACTTGGAAATTGAAGATTTTTCAATAAAACATGAATTTGGGCTTCATTTTGGATCATTTCTTGTTTGTATATTTGACAGAGCTTCAACTTGTTTCTTTAGAGGCAGGTAAACCTGTGAAGACCAATCTTTATGGATGATAAACCATGGAGATTTGAGGCTCAAGGGTAGTGGTTCTAGGGGTATCTAGGAGAAATCTCATTCAGAGGTTGTATTGGAGCTCAAAGAATTCAGTTGTTCCAATAGATTTTAGAGTTTGTTCAATTTTAGTGTGCAGGATTGTCTAGTTTTCTTTTGTGGAGATTTTTGGAGTTTTCCTTGTTGCATGTTATTGCATGTCACTTCCGGAGTTGTGTTTCATCTATTTATAAGGTTTAAATCAGATTGGAGGAGCTAGGTATTGGTAGTTTGGTCTCAAGAGTTTTGCATGTGTGGTTTCAGGTGTTCTTTGGGTGTGGTTTTGAGTGCTTTTTAGTATAGTTGTGTGTTTATTCGGCTTGTAAGTTGATATAGAAGTATGTTTTTGTTCTCATGTTTGTAATAGCTCTAATATTCAGATTTTTTAGTTGGGTTAGCAATCTGTTTTAGTTGGTGAAGTTGGAGTGAATTAGGTGGTCCCATTTTGCCTTTGTTGATTGGATTTGTATGATTTTTTGGACCCATAGTTTGGCTTTCTGTTGTAAATTTAAATTTCATACCCATGTATTAGCTGCCTTATATCAGAAAATCAACTTTATAGTGTTCTTTGATGATCTCATATATTCTGGATTCATTATGTGTAGGATAGTTGACTAGTTTTGGTGTTTTCAGTGAAATTGGCATAATACTTGCAAATTTAATTTTCAGATCTAAAATTATTATTAAATATTTAGTTGAGGAGATTACATGGTGACTTTATTCATAGAGAACCAACAATACATACTTAGTTGTTGGAAGACAAGTTGGTATTGCCTATTTTTTGATAATCTAGCTGGTTGGAGTACTTCTTGAAGCTTATAGAGTATAACAAGGTCATGAAATGATAGTTTTCTACCACATTACAAAATACTGAAGCAGTAATGAGAGGATGAAGCAATGGTGAGAGGCTTAAGAATAGATGCCTCAAAAGACGCCATTGTTGAAGTATATGGTCTTCCATGGGAAGGAGAAGAATTTCCAGCTAGAGCAGATGCTACTACTGCTAGGGATGAATTCAGGTAGCCATGAGAGAACCTAGACTCACCTTCTCAAGGTACTAAAATATTATCCTTACCTTGGTCCTAGGCTTTGGTTGCTTCCTACATAATTAAGTATTTAACATGTGATGGTAGGCAATCCTTGTTGTATACAATTCATTTTAAGTTGTTGAGCCATCTCCACCATGATAGGCATGCGAATGTCCCAAATTTCTTATATAATTTGTTGAAAAGAATGACATCTGAGTATAAAAAGAAAAAGAAAAATTCAACATTGTCCCATTTCTATTTAGTCGCATTATTGATAAAAGGAGTCTTAAGACTCAATTTCCACATGTTTCTTGGGAAAGTTTCCTAGATTACAACAATATCAATAGTATCCTTGAAGAACCTACTATCCTAGAAATAGTAGAGGAACTTGCTATTTTAGAGAGGGAAATTCCCTTTGTCTCCCTTGCTAAATCACCTACCCACATCATAAGAGAGCTAGAGGAGTAGGGTTTGCAGGTTACTCAACTTGCAGCCACTATTGAGCAACTCATAGCAGAGGACAAGGAAGAAACCCCCGTTTCTAGAAAAATATAAAGAGCCAAGAAAAGGAAAGTTGGACCTTCTTTTGCACCTTCCACAAGGCAAAAAAGACCCACAAGGCAGTCACATCACCTAAGAGGAAAAAAACCAATGAGGGGCATAGGCAGAAGATAGAAAGAATATGTGGTAACAATTGAAACAGACTCAAAATCAAAGGGGAATTCCCCTGGTAATGTAAATACACGTATTGCATAGTCATGGTATTATATAATTACCTCTGAATTTTATTCAAAGGATATTTTTTTTGCAAGGAAAATGAGAAAAAAACCCAAAGAGCTCTGATTCAAAGGGCAATGAGTATACAAGTGAGAGGGATGACCAATTTTTGGAAAGATATGAAGGAATTTTTATGGAGCAAAAGGATATTGGCAATGAGTTGCAAGAGGCTATGGAAAGGATAAAGCAATTTAAAGATTTGTTGAAAACACACCAGTAAAAAGACAAAGAGAGGGATCAAAGAATTAAAGAATTGGAGGAAAAGATTTATAAATTTGAGCATGGGTTTAGGTTGCATGAATTGGCACAACTTGCTATTGTAGAAAAAAAAAAAGGAACTAGTACCCTAGGGCCCAATTTCTCCACTCATAGTTCCCTTTGGGCCAACTATAGTGTCCTTGGGTGTGGAATTATGGAAAAAACTTGAGAGTTATTTGAGAAGAAGGAGGAGCGGGAAAAAGAAAAATTTGAATTGATATCCAAACACACCAGGACACTTGAATAGAAAGAGGCAAAAATAAAAAAAGGTTAAAAGTGAAGATTGAAGAAGTAGCGGATAGGGTTGCACAAATTCTAAAGTGTAGAACTCCTGTAAGAGTTTATGTATTATTTATGAAGGAAAAGTATTTGTGTTTTCAATTCAGCTAGTTGATTAGTGATTTACCAATGTCAATGAATATATATTTTTTGTTTTTTAGATACTTTCTTTGAATCTACACCGAACATATAGGGCCAGTTATGTGAGTTCTACTTGCATAACTTTGTTCTCTCAAATTAGACAATGGAATCCACTGATGATTGTAGGGGATTTATAAATCAGAGCATTAGCCTTTTATATCAAGAATGAGCATCAAAGAGGTGAAATCTTACAAAAATATAATGAGAGGGAGAATCTATTGCTCTATAGTTGAGGAAAGAATCACAAGACCCCAGCACAGTCATTGATTGGTGGTTAGAGCTTCTGGCTTACAGAGGTGTAGGAAGAAAAATAATGAGTATCGAGGAACATGAATACATGAGGATGAAACAACTAGCTATAGGACCCATTTATCAAGCCTTCTAGATTGTGAAGAAGAGATTGGAAGAACTAACCCCTAAATTAAAGAAAAAGAAACTATACTCCTCGTATAATTTTATAACTATTATTAGAAGATCTCATAAGTATATAGACATTGTGAGGGATAATGGACTTAAATGGTTTCCACTCACCTTTCATCCACCTCTTCTCCTCTACCTAGTGCCACATTGGACAAGGAGGAACCATGATGAAATAGAAACAACAAAGAATATGAGACTGGAAAAGATTTCATGTCAAAAAGGCTACTATATGAGATAGACAAAGGGAGTTGATGTGGTGATATATTTTAGGGAAATGACTCTCTAGTACAACCTCTGGTCTTAAATGTTGCTTGAGGACAAGCAAACACTCTAGTTGGGGGAACGATGGGCCTAGGAAATAACTAGTTTTCTTCCTTTTAGTTTATGTCTTTTAACATTGCAAGTTGATTCTCTCATAGAAAATCATGAACCTTACATATCTTTTATGTCTTTTATGCATCCTAAACCAGACTTTACAGTGTGGAAATATAATTATGATATGATGATGTTTGTATGGATAAATGTGTGAATGTTAATGAAATTCAATATGATTATGTGTTTAATTCATGATTATTAATAGTGTGTATACTTAGATAAAACTAATCTCTTGCAACTGGAAGAATTGTAACCCATAGCAACTAAAGAGCTCAGCTCGCAGCCAAAGGATTCCAAGCAGATTGTAGGGGAGAGTATAGAATGCTAGGAATGTGATAGTTACAAGAAATTATGGAAGTGATCATTAAAGTGGTCAATCGTTAGTCACTAGATCATCCAATAAGACAACTGGAGGAAGAAGAAGTCGGTATTGATAAGGAAGCCAACGTGACAGTTTTCACATAGCACATCTCTATCAAACTATTAGGGCAGAGTTTCAATTCTATTTGGCTTCTTCTATCTTTTTCAATTATAATTTCAGTTGCAAAGACTATTCCTCTCCCTATTTTGAAGGAGAGTGGACATCTGCATTTAGTTTTCTATTTTTAGTCCTTGTGCAAATAAAACTCCTCTCGAGCTTATATATTTGGATTGATGGTTGAGGAGTAGATCTAGTTGGAGGATACATGTTGGATAGTTCCAATTTTGTTTCATAGACAATACTTCATTGTTAGTTTTCTATTATTCAGTTGTAATGGATACACACTCATGAATGAGAGATTTGTGAAGATTCTTGTCATGTTGTGAGAGTTCAGTTATATGCAATAAAGATGTTCCAGTTTACTATTATGATTAGTTGATTCAAGTAGCACGTGTTTGATTTATCTTGTGGGTACAACAACTTGAGCAAGGGCCACTTGAGGTATTGTTCACCCACCTTATTTTTTGTTATTAGATAAGAAGATTACATTGTTGCATTCATTTCAAGTAGATTCTTAATTACATGTACGTGAATCATATTTTGTATTACGAATTATGCTATGTGATGTTTCCTTGAGTTGTTCTCTAGAGAGGTCAAGAAGTTAGAAGTAAGAGTCAATAGTGTTAGTGAATCGTATAGTTCAAGTTTAGCAGTTAAAAACTTTACAGTGTTAAGTTGAAGGTACTTGTAGCATTAGTAGCAGATTGAGTTATTTCCCCCGTTTTGCAAGTTAACACTTTATTTACTTTTCCAACATTTACTATTTTCCTGTACGTGTGTAAATCACCCATACTCATTGATGTAGACCATGTAGAGTCCATGAATGCACATATAGTGCCAACACCATCAAAAGCTTACAAAGCCTTGGTTGATAATTAAATGAAGTCTTTGCAAGGGTTTAGTGAACTGTTTAGCTAGGAACTCCTCCTCTAAATTGTGTGTCTAGCACCAAGTTGACTGAGCATTAGAAAGGCCTTACATCAGTGAAGGCTTATTTAGCTAGCTCACAGATAAAAGGAAATGGTCCAACCTTTTAGCAATTATTGTAATCCCAGGTCATTAGTTGTTCCAAGTGTATAGTTCGTTGACGAGAATAACATCAATTAGGTTGTTGTGAGAAATGAAATTGATGAAATTACATTGGGTGTACGATGGGCATTTGATCCCACCCAAATTTTAGAAGAATCCATGATGGCATTGAAGTCACCACCAAGTATATAGTCTGTATTTCTTAATTTGTAGATTTTTGTTGCCAGTTCAATCCATAGTAGTGTTTTGTCCCCATATTTCATTGGTCCATATATGTTAAAAATATGAAAATTTAAATTTGAACTAGACTGTGTACCTTAATATATTGCCAATTGGTTTCAAAGTCACCTGGGTTGATGGCCACCTTATTTGGCTTCCATAGCAGTCCCAGTCTCCCAAAGGTCCTATTAGCTTCAAAGAATGAGCCAAACCACCCTCGACAATGTTTGATAAACAGGTCCACTTTAGATTTATTCATTTTGGTTTCTTGCAACATTACTGTGTCAACCAATTGGGTACTTAAATAGCACTTGGTCATGCGTTGCTTGTTAGAGGCATTTAGACCCCTAATATTTTATATGATGATCTTCATTTCCCTCAAAGGGAGGGAACTATTCCCTTAGATCTCAACACATGATTTGATAGAGGCTTGTTCGACACAGAGTTCATCCTCCTCTCATTTTTTTATTAGTATTTTGCCCATGTTTGAAACCTAAAACATGGAGATTGCAATCTAGCAATTTGGATGTTGATTGATGAATTCGTCATGGATCCACTATCCAATTCATCTAGTGCCTCCTCTCCTATTGATCTTGATTCGTCAGATGCATGCTCCTCACATTCATCCTCTTTATTTTGAAATGGAATAATTGCCCATTATATCAATTGGGGATTTTCTTGTACCTCCTTAGGGCCATCATTACTTTGATGGTCCATTGAATGCGAGTATGCAAAAAAATTAGAAGGGTTACCAATCCTGGTTAAGTGCTCATTTATCTTAATATCCTTCTTTGTTTAATCCATGGGAACCCAATGTTTTTTGACTGCAAGGGAGGATGACAACATGAGGCTTCAAAGTGGTCTCTTCTTGTGCATTGTAGACAAAGGAATTTGGGTTGTTCAATGGATAGAGATTGATCCTTGTCTCAACAAATGTTCTCAGTTTTATAGAATTCAGAATCTCATATATCATAATTATTTTAATTCTGGCATATATAAGAGTTTCACCATTTCATAAGTCTATTTCTAGAGTCCTTCCAATGGTATTCTTGATTTTTGTTAGGCATTCGTTTGACCAATATTTGAAAGGTAAATCATACATCCGGATCTAGACTAGTCCTTCCGATGGGGATGTTTTATGCAGATCAAAGTTTGGAGACCACTTTTGAAAAACAAAAGGAAATCACCCATTTTTCATTGTTCTCCTTTTAGAATTGAGTCTCTCTTCACCTCAGATTTGAAAACAATGACAAAGAATCCTTTAGGGAGGAAATTGAGAACCATATCCCTTACCCAATGTGTCGTGACCCAATCATGTATGACATTTCTTGCTAATTGAGCATCGATAAACTTGCCAATTATTGTCATTTATGTGAGCTCATTTGCATCGCCATCCACCGTGGATGCAAGATCTATGGTAATTTCTTGTGATACTTTGTTGTTATGCGTTTATTTTTGTTCCTCTCCATTATTCTTTTCGCTACTCATGCTTCTCTTCAACTTCCAATCCTTACCCTCCATTTGTGAATCTCTACCTTGTGAAATTTTGCCTTGCTCTCCTTGCGCCGTTTTAAGATTGACTCAGTTTCACACTATTTTAAAACATATAAATATTGACTACATATACATGTAAAATATTTAGTTTATACAAAATATTGACATACATACGTTTAACTCTTAAGAAAAAAATTAAGCCTTTCACATATTTAGTGCCATGCATATTGGAGAAGATATAATTTGTTCATAGATATAATTGATAATAATGAGTTAAAATCTCATTACAATTGTAAAGTACTAATACTTTATGGAAAAAATTACTATATTTAATGATAAAACTATAGATATGTGTGTCTTTTGACAATTTGATAACCCTTTTAAATTTTTTAATTAATTTTACTAGTCCTTTTTTTCAAATTAATTATCCAAAATACTTTCCAAAATCACAAGAAGTACAAAGATAGATTTCCTACAATACAATCATATCTTTGGAAAGATCCTATTAGAGAGATGACTATCAAAGTTTAAATTTGATGGTTGTTCGACCGCTTTTACAAAGTATTACATGAAAAGTAGAGATAAATATCACAAAAAAATTGCTTGATAGCTTGGTTTGACTGTCAAGTTTAGGCCCTGAATCACATCGAAGAACGACTACGTATAATTTGGAACGTTCTATTACTTCGTATGCCGTGGTTTCTGTTTGCCTGTTTCCAAGTCCTCTCCTTCCCTAAGGGTGGGGTTTCATGAAGGGGGCCTTCCTGAAAAGTTTCAGTGGGTGCTGTTGAGAATTTTTAGGAACTTTTTAAAGCTAGTGGCCCTATGAACTTAATAGTGTAGTTCAACTTAAAATATTAAACTCCAAATTTTAAAGACGCTGATAATCCCATGAACTTAATTGCTACTGCACACACTGTTCTCAAATAAATACACAACATTTTCCCTCCAATTATTTTTTGGCAACAATCTAAAAATTGAGATGATTGACAAATGACAATAAAATTCCTAAACTGTAGGGGCAATCTCCAGCCCCACCCCATTTTCACCCCCTCAAATCTGAAATCCTAAAAGATAGGAACTGCTATTCTTCGAGAAAAAATTCGATTTAATCTTGTACTAGGTTTTTCTTTACATCATGAAACCTCTTACTCCTTACAAATAGAACTGAAGCACTCCATGAGACCTCCTGCTCCTTAAAAATAAATTCCGAAGCATCCCCAGGACCCCACCCTAAAAGCCCGAAGAAAAAGACTGTAATTGCCACTAGTCCGTCATTTCTCCAAACATTCACCCTAAATCCAGAGTATGTGCTACAATTGAATGAATACAAGCATACAAGCAGCAACAAGATCGATGTCGAAGAAAGTGGAGACGTATAGATGTGGCATGGATGAGTTTTGGAATCGCCAAATCGGCGAAACATATCCCATGAACTTCGCCCGCCGCATAGGCGGTTGCCAGGCATTTCATCTTTCTCTCTGTCTTAATTATTAACAGAAGTTTTGCTCTGCATATGTTTCTTCTCTTGTTTGTAGACTGTTGTTGCTTTTCTTTGTTGCTGGGTTGCTGTGGAATTGGTTCCTTTTCTAATTGCAATTTTATTTTTAAAATTAAATCGGGGTTTCAAATCCCTACGGTGGGGTTACTGGAAAGAATTGGCGACACTCAATTAGCCGTAAGGGCACCGTCAAGCTTATATTACCGATATTGTTAGAAACCTCACCTGATGTGCTTCCTTTCTGTTTAAATTACCCGAGACTTACGCGCTGCCTTGTCTTTGTTCTGGCTCATTAATTTGGTGGCAAAGCATACTCAAGGATCATGAATGATCATTATGGCAACTGTTCAGCTTTGCCACTAGACCATTGGCATGAGTTCCAGACAATTACTGGTTTTGATTTGTCCATTTGAGTTGTTTGTCTCTGTTTGTTACTGGGGCCTAACCAAATTCAAAGCCCTATACATAACTGTTAGATTGTATGATTACTGGTTTTTATTTGTTCGCTTGGGTTGCTTAGATGGAACAATTACTGCAGCCTGACTAAATTCAAAGCCCTATACATAACTGTTAGATGGTACAGTTACTGGTTTTGATTTGTTCGCTTGGGTTATTTATTTTCATTTTTGTTAATACAAGTGCAGCTTGGCCAATTTCAAAGCCCCTTACCTGACTGTAAATTTCTGACCATTTCACTATTTCAATGGACTTCAAGGTGTAGAGTGAATGGCTATTTTTTTTCTTTTTTATTTTCATATTATGATTTTCAAAATAAACTTTTGGTGATTCTGAAATCAAATTCCCTGGCAAGTTATAATGAGTTTGGCGAATTAGCCATTACATTCTTTGCCGATCTATACGTGGGGGATGATTTAGAATTTAAGTTTCTCATGAAGTTGTTATGCTGAGAGGTTTTCTATATTTAGAAAAAATAACGGGGGCATATGTTTAGAAAAAAGAAGCTAAAATTATAAAATAACTTAATTAAAAAAAAAACACTTAAATAGTTCTAAAGTAAAATAATGAAAAACTACCATTTGACAAAGGCTTATATTTATTTGTTTTATTAAATTAAATTATAAATAGAAAAAACGAACATAAAATTATTTATTTTTTTATTTATAAGTTACTTTATTTTATTTACTAGCATACCTTGTCTTAGATAATGAGATGTCCCCTTCCCTTGGAGCTGTAGTTTCTGGTTAGCTTAATTGGATTTTAATGAAAGTACAGAGTAATACTCAACATAAGAACTGCTGTTAATAATTTGTTACCCGCTAAACACCTTCTATTGACTGTTAATCATTATCATTTCATAAACAAATCTAAACTTACAAATTCTGCAGTATGTAGATCTGAAATAACCAAACAATGTAAAAGAGCAAACTGCCAATCTGAATATTATAGCATAGATATCCTTTATTGAATTACATAAAATGATTCACATACAGTCCGTGAAGTTTGAAATCTCCTCAGAAACAATGCATCTGCTGTTGAAGATTGAGATCGCTGCTAGGTGACTGTACTAGCAGCAGGGGCGACTAATTTGATTGCTTTCAATCTCAAATCTCAAGGCAATGTTTATGCATTGCATCTTTGTTAAGTTGCTCATGTCAATGGCATAAAGACTAAGGGATTCCTTTGTAATTTATAAACAGCATAGTCTTTTATAATTTGTGTAAGATTAACCTCGCATTACCAAAAAAAATTGATGTAAATCATGATTTAGCTCATGTATCAATGATGAAAAAATGAGTTTACAATTTAAAATAACAACTCACAATAAAATAAAAAATCATTATTTTATAATATGTGCTTTGTAGAACTTACAATTCCAAAATCAAAATTATTAGTTTATAATATAAACTTTGTACAAATAAAATTTCACAAGATTGATGGATCAAAAATATAATATGCATTGGAAAACTACATTTTAGTTAATTGGTTTACATGCTTTGTGATTCATTTTATTTTTCCCTTTTCTTTGGCTTTTATGGAGTCTCCTCCTCATCGAATATGGTGGAAGTCCTTAACTCACTTCATCTTGGTGTAAAATCCCATGTTTATTGTGGTTGTGGTAGTGGTGAAGACTCTAGTTAGACAAAATCTTCACTTGAGGTAATATTTGGTCCTATAGGCGCACTACTTTTCTTACTTGTTAAAGATCAAATGAATGGTTGCCTTGAAGGAAATGATGAACACATTTCCTTTTAATCTTTTCAGGGAATAGTTACTCTAAGATTATAGATTCTAAAACTATTTAGCAAAAAAACCAAATAACATAGAATTTATCGTAGGAAACCCATAAGGGAAAACACCTAGCAAACAATAGCACTATTTAGAATGTATTCACAATAAAGATATTACAATACAATAAGAATCAAGTTTGTGCTATTTAAGAGATCTTTAACATGCAAAAAGTTCAAGTAACAAGAACATCCACCAACTTCTTGGAGCAATCTTGACAACAATTATGTACTCCAAAATCTGCAATACATTCTTCAAACCTAGCATTGTATTTATAGCCAAGATCCAATATTCACCTTGCAACTTGAGTGCCCCGATTCATGCATTAAAGTAGAACAAGAAAAGCCACCTCCCTAGAGTAGTATACAAGTTAAAGCAATCTTGCAATGCAAAGAATCTCAACTCCCACAAAACAAGGAATTAGCTTATTGGATAATACTAATAACTATCTAGAGAAGTTCACTGAACTTTAACTATCCTAAGTGTGAGTTGCAATGTTTATAAGGCTTGCAATATGCACAACGTACACCTAACCTAATATTCTCTCAATTGAAGACACTGCAAAAAGGGAACGGTAACACCAAGGATTAATAGCATGTTTCACCCAGCCAATTTGCTTTATTGGTATTTTTTTGTGCTCATTGACTTTGCCAATGAATCCACAATATTCTTTGAGGCGTCTACCTTCTCAATGACTACCCTTTTGTCCTCCAACATGTCATGAACAAAATGATACTGCATATCAACATGTTTTGTCTGTGTGTGAAACATAGGGTTCTTGGCCAAACAAATAGCACCTTGACTATCACAATCAATCCAAACTATATCTCATCGAGGCTCACATCTAAGCATAACCTCTTAAGTCTTATTTTCTCTTTACAAGTGTGAGTGGCTGCATACTCAATATTTGTAGTTAAAAGAGCAAACACAACTTATCACTTGCTCAACCAACTCACTGCACCACCAAATAGGTTAAACACACAACAATTAGTAGATCTTCTGCTATCGATGTCACCAACCTAGTTTGCATCTACAATTTTTTTTATAGTCAACCACTTACCCAAATTAAGTCCTCCATGGTAGCAAATAGAATACTTTGAAGTACCATGAAAATATTTGAAAACCCTTTTATAATAGTCCAGTGATCTTTTCTTGGATTGGGCATAAACCTGTTTGGGATTGCCATTATTTGGGCAATATCAAGTCTTGTATAGATCAATGCATATATAAGGCCATCAATGCATATATAAGGCTTCCAATAGCACTAGTATATGGAACATAAATCATGTTCTAAATCTCATCCTCTATCTTAGGACACTTCCATTGATGATTTAGTTCCCACAAGAATAGAAACATTTTTTTGGCAAACTATCCTACATTTTGAATCACTATAGTACAGAGTTAACATACTTCATTTGACTCAACCAAAGTTTCCTATTAGCTCTATCTCTTTTCATCTCCATGTCTAGAATAAATTTAGCATTCCCTAGATCCTTCATGTTAATTTGAAGCAAAAGCTGAGACTTAAGCACCTTAATTAGATCCTTACCATTATTAATCAACATGTCATCAACATATAAGATCATAACAATGAACTAATCACCAACCTGCTTAAAGTAAACACAATAATCAAATTTTACTTTTATCAAATCCCAACATCTTATCAACATATAAGATCATAATAATGAACTAATCACCAACCTGCTTAAAGTAAACACAATAATCAAATTTTACTCTTATCTATCTCTTTTTATCTCCATTTCTAGAATGAATTTAGAAATCCCTAGATCCTTCATGTTAAATTGAAGCAAAAGCTGAGACTTAAGCACCTTAATCAGATCCTTATCGTTACCGATCAACATGTCATCAACATATAAGATCATAACAATGAACTAATCACTGACCTACTTAAATTAAACACAATAATCAAATTTTACTCTTATCAAATCCCAACTTCAAGACACCAAATCTGGGTGACTGCTTCAAACCATAAAGAGATTTCTTCAACCTTTAAACCATATTTTCGTTACCTATTGCTATGAAGTGCTTAGGCTGTGTCATGTAGTGATCCATAAGTGGATCAGGTTTTGGTGAACAAGTGGGATCAAACTATAAGATACTTGCAGGAGGTTGGAGGATACCCATAGAAAAGCGGAAAGGCATCTCCAACAAGCTAATTGACACTTGCAGCAAGGCTGCAAATCACCTACGAAAACTTGCAAAGGTTTTTCAGGGCTGCACATTCACTTGCAGAATATGCCACAACTTTCCAGACTATTGCTAGTCACTTGCAATAGAATTGGGAGTGACATGCTTCACTGTAGAGTTGTCTTTATTGCCACTAACCAACAAGAACACACACAACAACTTGATAGTGTTGCTTGCAACAATGCTGCACGTGTGACTCTAGGCTTATTGAATCCTGCAACTGTGTTGCAGCCTTGTAGTTATGGTGGAATGCTAAGGGCATGTTGTTCGAGCAATTTGGCATTGCCTAGCAGGGACAAAATATCAAATGGGGGTATGTAGTTGGCAATAGACAAGAGTAGGAAATGACACAAGAAGTCAAAGGGTAGATTTGTGGGTGGCATTCATTTACTCTTGTTGGTAGTGTGTGTTTTCCCACAGGTGCATGACTGTTCCATGCCCTAATAGCAATTGACATTATTCATTGGCGGTGTTAGTTTGTGGTGATAGTTTCTTGGACATTGGTGGATATTCCTCAGCGGTGACTTCCCAATCCTATGTGTGATTGTTGGTTGTTTGCTTGGTGGCAGCAAATAGGATAGCAGTTTTATGATTTATTGAGCTTCTTGGTAGATGCTTTGGAGGCAGTTAGTAGTGGCCGCCATTTCCCTTGGGTGTTTGGTATTTTGTTTGTGCTCATCTTTTGCTTCCTCATGCATGTGTGAGACTTCATTCCTTGCTGGGGCGTGTGTTTCATTCTTTGCAGGCAGCCATTTGTTGATAGTGTTGTTGCCTCTGTCCCAGCCAATGTTTGACCCCTTATTGACATCATGTCTCCTATCCTGGTTGGAATTGTAACATAGCTTGCAATAATGGTTTTGGGAAGGACAACACATTTGTCTAGGTGTCTAGGGTAACATAGTGTCTGGTTTGGCAAAAGTGAAAGAGTTAAAAAGATGAATTGATGGGGAAGAATAAAAGTCTTTTGGTATAAGTGGTCTAGGAAGCCATTGAATTGAGTTCTGACTTGGCAAAGTTGGTGACTAGGTTGGCTGTGTGATGGACAAAGCTACGAAGGCTGATAGTGCTATGGAGGGATTGGCTGAGCAAGCAGAGATTGGACTGGAACTGTGCTACTTCAGGTGTGTGGCTGGTTGGTCTATAGTTAAGAGTCGAAGTCATCCATTGTTGCCTGAGAGCTTGAGATTGTTAGGGCCATGCTGTTGAATGGTAGAGATTGTCAAAGCCATGTGGAGCTAGTTGATAGAGCTGAGAGCTAAAGTCATGTAGCTGATTGGAGAGTTGAATCTAGTTGGCAAAAGAGAGAGAGTTAGAGGAATGGGAAGTATATTGCTGCAAGTGTGGTGAAGCAACTGTTCCAGCATTTTGTTCAATAGTGTTGCATGTTAATGCAACAAGTTATTGGACTACCATAATTGTGGACACAAGATCCATCCTCAGGGAGTTTGATGGTATAATCCTGTAGGTGGAGGTAGTACATCTTTTCTCATCTACGAAAGTATTAGTCCATCTATATAGCTACGAGTAGGGCTGCATATCATGATCATTTCAAGACAATCTATGGATGTATGTAAGTACCACTTAGGCATTTTAAAACATGTACGGCTGTGGATTAGTGACATGGTCACATGAGGAGCATAGCTCACTCTTCTTGGAGTTTTTTGCATCTGAGGGTTTCTCTAGAGTTACTTGTGTTGCATGTCTTTTGTGTGTGATGCAAGTTTGTTTTCCACGCTAAGATGTTTTCTGTTTAATTCTTCAATGCATATGTCATAAGCAGGCATTATAGGTGGTTAAATACACATAAAAGTAGTTTGAAGGCATCTCCTTTTAATCCTTATGTGATTTATTGGATGTGTGTAATGTCCCCTTTAAATTTTCCTTATTTTTCTGTAAATAATAATATCAAACTCACAATTATATTAGCACAACTAATTATAAATATGATATCAACTTTAGAAACTGGAGCTTTAACAATTTATTTTAATTTAGATATAAATTTTAGAAAATATTTCAGAAAAGAGGGAACTTATCCTTATCTGCTGTTAATAATCCCAAATCTGCAGTGATCTATCTTCACTAAAATGTCTTTGAATTGTCTCAAAATCTGCCTGAATTGGGGGTTTTCGTCCACTAACTCAGCAATAGAAATTAGGGGGTTTTCATCCTCTAATTTCAGACCTTGAGGGGGTTACGTCCTCAGGTTGCGGAAAACACAGTCCATGCTCCACAAGGAGTAACAATTAGATGTATAAAATGTTTTTTTTTTTTTTTTTTGGATCGGTAAAAGGTTATATTATTTTTATTGATATAAATAAAAGATTACATAAGTATTGCAATTTTATCATCCCAGGCCCAACCTTATGTGGCACCATCTATTACAGCAAAATTCCTTACAAAAGGACAACTCCTCGATATTTTTTCTTTGCTTGCTATGAGTCGAGTTGTTTACAAGCATCTTTAATCACCAAAAAACCAGTCATTAATGGCATCTTGCCTTCCAATTATCTTCACAAAATTTGGTCCCCTCCATAGTTTTCCGTGTTTATGCCCGCCAACTTCATTCTGCCAACCACCTCCTCTTTCTTCACCGAGTGCTTTCATCACCTCTTCGCTGCCTCGCCTTTTAGTTCCACCGTAGACCACTTTCGCACCATAGACCGAATGTCCCCATACCAGGAAAAATCTTCTTTGAGCTCTTACCAAAATTGAAGATTTCACATCAATTCACCTAGTTTTTCCGGGCCTTCTTTCTCCACATCTCTTCGACTGCTTCTTCTTCAGAATTGGGCCAGCGATTACAGCTACCTCCTCTTGTTCAAATCCCTCCTGATGCTTAAGCAAAAATTTCAAGTTCTCCCACACCACCAACCTTTCCAGCTTGTAGACCTCCTTGTCCATACTCCTGCGCCATCGAATGAAAGGGATAAGCCCTTCTTCCGTCGCTTCATCCATATCCTCAATGCCCTCCGAGACGTCAAATCCAACGTCAGGCACCGGCCATTCCAGAAAGGACTCTAAATTCCCCATCAACTCTGGCACGAACAGTTTCAGCATCACCCATTTTATCTCCTTTTCATCCTCGCCGAGCTCTAAGGCCCAGGCAAAGATCATAGAGGCGATATCCGTATTCAAACGCCCTCTGTGCGTTGCTGTTAAGAACTCTGGTCCTAGTATCTCTAGCACCGCTTCCACTATCTCATCCTTCGGGCATTTCAGCAGTTGTTTTAACTGTTTCCATGATGGTGGCCTGAAGAACGCTTTTTGCTGTAGTGTTGTCGAGAACCCTTGCATAGCCTCCATCGCCACCTGCTTCCTGTACAAGCAAAAACTTCTTGAACAAAGAAACAAACTATTAAAAGCAAATGCTCGAGTCTGCCATTACTTATTGGCTTGTCCTTCCAGTCTGTTATCATCATTCCGGTGCATCTCAGATCGCATTAATATCTATGAGTTGAAAGAAATCTTTCTTCTGCCATAACAAGATTTCACACGCGTCACCGGCATCACATCCAGCCTTGCATTCCTTGCATTCCTGACATAACCTGTCCTTGATGTGATAGAGCCGCCGTCAATTCTCCAACGGGTTATTTCCATTAATGCCCATTTATACCTCCGCCTAAATAGGCCCGCCACCCGACCAACCACCCGCAGATGTATAAAATGTATTCAATGATGCTTCCTTCGCCTTTTTGGTTTCTCTTATATACCTTCTTTTCCTCATAGACATAACCCTTCATAATGCCTCTTGAATTTTGATAAAATTAAACTTTAATTTAATTCTAATTTGTTATAATTTAATCACTCCTAAATGAAATTGCAGGTACCATCCCTTTTAAATTTAAGCACTACATTAAATTATTTATTTATTTTTCATTTCTTTTAGGTGGGGTCATTACAGAGTGGCATAGCTGCCTCAAGTTTGTGGATCATGAATATTTTCTTCTTCAAATTCTCATGCAAAATTGTTAATTTAACATCTATTTGCCCAACCTCAAGGTCGTACTAAGCAATTGCAAATAATAACAATCTAATGGAAGTTAATTTGCAACAGGAGAAAAAATCTTACCAAAATCTATTCCCTCAACCTAGGAATAACCCTTAACCAATCATGCCTTGAATTTTTCAACCTTCCCACTAGAATTAATCTTTTTAATGAAGACCCATTACATCCAACAATTTTCCTTCTACTAGACAATCAAACCAATTCCCAAATCCCATTTTTTTGTACAACAGTTATCACCCTATCCATGGCTCACGTGGTTTTCAAATATTTCAAAAAGCAAATATTGAAGGGAGACCCACTCTTGACTCTTTAAAGCCATGTAAGTTCTCAGGGTCCATCACAAGCTGAGATGAAATAATATTTAATTCCCACAGCATAAAGTCCCAAAATATGAAGTGAAAGTGCCTTTATAATCAACGTGAAATCTGCACCATTTGATCAAGCCGATCAGACAGTTCATGGGGATTTGAGATAAAAGAAAAAAAGCAAAATAGAGAAAGCCTTGCCATTGGTCCATGAGGATTTCTTGGCAGTGGATAATATTTTAATCATTTGATTAAAATATACATTTGCGGAAACATTACATGAACCTTTGAAAATTTCAAGCAATCTTGCCACGCTTCCAGATGATCCCACACCGTCCTACAAAAGATGCAAAGTTTGTCATGATGCTTCCATCTGCAACAAAGAAATCTTCAAAAGGTTATTATTTTTAACGGCAGATTTGATTGAAGTTTTGTATTGCTTGGGAGCTGGAAGCTGCAAGAAGGAAATATTTTAATGTAATAAAGTTTGGGCTTTAGTATAGTGGTTATGGTAGGTAAATTTAAATTTCACAAGGTAGAAAAGGTCCAAGGAAATATTAAATTCATATTTTAATATTGCAAATGTAAAATTCAAATGTGTGAGGGGGAAAAGTACATTAAAACAATAGGTGAATGAATTCACTCCAAGTGAATTCAAAATGCAAATGTGTGGGAAAATGGAAGCGAAATGGGAAATTTAAATCTTTTCATATTTCAAAAATGGAAAGCTAATGTGCAAAGTAAGGAAGAAGAAAAGAGGGAGGAGCTTTTAAAGAGCACACTAAATAGATTTCACAAAAAGGTGATTTGAGAGGTGAGAAATAAATTGTAAAGTTTTTTTTTGAAAAAAAGGGGGTAGAAAATTTATTTAATCAAAGAACCAGCTATACAAGTACAACAACCTAACTCAACCAATAGGGACCAAATAGGTCCACCCTGCAATACAATAGCAAAGCACAAAAGGAAATTGCCACCTATAACTCCACCAACACAATGAGCCCACCAACACTCACTATTACCCATCAATATCCTTCTGAATCAACATCTTCAACTAATGGGAGCAATCCAGGGGAAGATGCTCTCAGTCACCAAAATTCCAATTATCCATATGCTCAGAAGCCCATTTTGCCAAACAATCCACAACATTGTTCCACTCCCTCGAGATGTGGACAAAAGAAATCATATCCAAAGGCTTGCTTAGTCGGTGAATCTGTTGAACCATTGAAGCTAACTACCAATTCACACCACCACAAGTCTACTTATTCAACATAGTAACTAAAATTACAAAGTTTGACTCACAGATGACATTACGCCATCCAAGAGCACAACCCCTCTCCAGAGCTAGAAGGATATCTAGAACTTCCATAAACTATTAGTCTGATGGTTCTCGTAGATGGAGAAGAAGAATAGCATAGTACCCGAACTATTCCTCCCCACACCTCCAACCCCAACATGTCTAGGATTTCCCTATGAGGAGCCATCTGTATTAATCTTTAGGACAACATCAGGCGGTGGAGACCATCTACCCTCTTTTTGAATTTTCCTATTGGGGGGGTTGTCTTCCCCTTGGTAGAGCAAACCTCAATCCATTCTCAACTAATCCCAATCCCTGCATCACCTCCACCTCCCCATACTCTAAGGGGGTAACCACCTCACACTTAGCCTGGACAGTCTCCTAAATCATAGCAGTAATCCTCTTCCAAACTTGATGAGCAACCACCCTCCCTCCTTGAAAGATCCTACGAGTCCTTTCCAACTAGATCTACCAAATGATACAAGAAGGCCCGATATTCCAAGCCACTTGAAGAAAAAAAGTCTTAGCAAGCAGTCTCCCCAAAGTCCTCCAAAAATCTATAAGAGACAATGGTTGCATGCAAGCCTGTTTCCAAACACCCCACCACAGGAGCCAAATTATCCTAGAAAAGGAGCATTGAAAAAACAAATGAGATGAAGACTCCTCATTGTTGCCACAAAGAACGCAAACAAACGACCCTTGAAAACCCTACTTTTGCAGATTATCCCAGGTGAGACACCTTTTCCCACAAAGAACGCAAACAAATGACCCTTGAAAACCCTGCTTTTGTAGATTATCCTAGGTGAGACACCTTTTCCTAACAACCAACCAAAGGAAAAAGTTGCAGTTGGGCCAAGAAAACTTATTCCAAACAATCTTCCACCAAGAGGCTTCAACCTCCTCATATTTCTGCCGATCCAACTCCTGATACCCAACAGCCACCGAGTACACCCCCTTAGGCTCAGGACTCCAACCTAGAATATCATTCCTCATCAACGAACTAAATGCTCTACCCGCTAGAATCTGAGATAACTCTAAACGATACTCATTGGATCCTCCAGGTGGCCACTCGTGAGCTTCCTTCCACTTGAAGACCCCAACCAACCCCATCCTCTTAGCAACTTTGAAGTCTTCAAACCTAGTCCAACCAGCTTCCAAAAACCTAAGACAAAGAGATCGTAAGTGCGGATACATGGTCATGATTGGGGGATGCCCATCCCAAGAGTCAAACCAAAAGAGGGTCTTCGAGCCCTTGCTACAAATCCAAAACAAGCCCTTGCTTGATTAGGTTAGCACCCCTTTTAAGAGTGTCCCAAATCATAGACCCCTTACCTGATAAGATGATCCTAGGCACATCTTTACTTGCCACTCCCCTCAAATGCTTGGCAGAAAGAATCTTTGCCCAAGCTTGATCCTGATTAGTACACCACTGCTAGTAAAGCTTGGCAGCCAAGGCTTGATTAGTGAGGATAGCTTGCCACAGACCAAGGCCACCCTCCTGTTTCGGCCTACATATAAACTCCCACTTTACCAAACTCCACTTTGATGAGTCAAGATTACCAACCCATAAGAATTGTCTAGAGAGAGCATCTAGTTCCTTGATGAAGCTTAAGGGAGCAACTTGCAACATACATTTGTAGATAGGAAGTGCTTGAACCAATTTCAATAACATTACTCTTCTAGCAAAAGAAAGCCACCTAAAAGTCCAAGTGTTGACTCTTCCCTGAAACTTATTAATCACATTTTGCCAAGTCCCCCTAGGCAAGGGGCCAACAAATAGAGGGATACCCAAATACACACTAAGAAGAGAGCCAATTTGAAATCTAAGAATCTGCACAATTCTAGACTGAATAAGAAGAGGGGTATTAAAGAAAAAATGGAGGACTTAGCTTCATTAATAGTTTGTCTCGAAGCAACAAGATAAATATCCAAGGCTCGTTTGATGTTAATTGCTTCTCTGATTCTAGTAACTAACTCCCATTAATGTAGTGTCATCCACAAACTTCAAGCAAGACTGAGGCATCAACCCTTCACCCCACACCCAACCATTAATCAACCCTTGACTCACATGAGCTTTTAAAATTCTTCCCAAGTCGACAGCCATGATAATAAAAATATAGGATGATAGAGGGTCACCTTGCCTAAGACCTCAAGAAGCACCGAACATATCAGAAGGCACACCATTAATCGACACAGTAAGAAGTAGACATAACCAACCCATCACCCATTTGACCCATTCATTAGCAAAAGCATTGAGAATTTTTTGAAGAAAAGACCATTTCACCCAATCATAAGCTTTGGCCATGTCCAGTTTGATGAACCTAGCCTTCTCCTTGAATTTCTCCATGGAATGGATGACGTATAATAGGATTGGAGATTAAACATCCTCTTAGAGGAAGCTCGACTTTCGTGCAATCATTTTGATAGGGTTGTGTTTAGTCATTGCTCTTAGGAATGTAACATGGTTGCAGATAGTATTGCAAATGCAGGAGTTGACCAATTTCCTTTCTCCACTAAGCTTGGTGATGATTTGGACGAATGGAATTCAATGCAATCAAATGTCATTGTTGAGTAGAATTAATCATAGCTTTGGATGGAAATTGACTTTATTTGAAAAGTTAGTATGTGAAAGTGACTACCCCTGCATTTTTTCTGTGCTTGAGTACATGCTGCATCCTTTGCTAGTGTGTCTCCATGTCATGCCCCCTCCTGGAATATGTTCGCAGCAACCAAGGGCTCTTAAAAGAGTTTGATGGGATTAACCAAAAGGGCAGTGATTCCCATTTAATTAAGTGGCACTAAAGAGACTTTAAGTTAAGGCATTAATGAAAGACATAAATCATTAAGGAAAGGCAGCGCTTGGAAGGGTGCATCCCTTTGTGAGGGTTGCAATGATTATGGGGGTTGTGACTATTCACCCCACAATGAAGGATATAGGGGAAGGTGGGGTCATTTTGGGAAAGGCATCAATTGGAATCAATGGAATGTGATTTGGAAAAAGGGAAAATAAGAAAGTGAAAAGTAAATATATATATATGTTTATGTCTAAGTTACCGGTTCGGGTTCGGGTTTGGGTTCGGGGACGGGTGCAGGTATGAGAACCCGATACGTGGGTACGTGAATTTTTTTTTTAGGGGTTTGGGTATGTGTATATATATATATATACAAAAAAATAAGAGAAATATACAAAATTTTAAAACTAAATCATTTCATAGTATGATACTTGATCATTGATCAATGCCAAATGCCAAAGATAAATATTAAATGCCAATTGATAGTTGAAAAATATTAAAATAAGCCATATCAATGATATCATATACGTCTATGTTCACGATTCCAATGGAAATCATCACAATTACTGAATTACAAAATGTAGTTCATGAAACATGATTCAATGTTCATTGTTCATCAATCATCAAAAGGATTATCAAAAAAATCATCATGACTTGGATTTTCAGCGGCTTCAACTTCAAGATCATCATCATTTGAACCCAAAGTGGTTCCACTTCCAGCAGCATGTAGTATGTCATGATCATCATTATCATCCACATCATCCATAGTGGCTCTAGCAAGATCCCGAATGGTTGCATCCAAGTCAGCAGACTCAGGTGCTACATCCCAAAGCTTCGCTGCCCCGTGCTTGTATTGAGGATCCTTACATAACAGAAGACACAAATTGGAATGAATATACACCAAGTGTTTAGATTTTTTTGCAGCCAACCGGTTACGCTTCACTGAGTGGATAAAGGAGTATGTACTCCAATTTTGTTCAGCGGCAGAAGAGCTTGCAACCTGGAGAGAAAACCAACAAAATAAAAAATAAAAAATTCAAGATAAATTCAAGAATGTTAAGTTTTAAATTCTACAATACAAGTGGCAAAAAAAAAAAAACTTACTTGTGAGAGGATCTTGATTGCAAGAGGTTGGAGGTACATATAATCTTGACCATGGAGGTACCACCATGTAATAGCATCCATTTTGTATTGGTCTTTGACAACAGAAGGGGTATGATTTTTTCCTGAGATAAACAATCCAAATTCTTTCATAACACTTGTCTGCACTTCTGGATCAGTGAAGAGTCTACTAAATGCCCTCTTATACCCATTAGCAACTTCAAAATCTCTATATAGCGGTATTCTCCCTGGGATAGAAAGTACTTCTGTGGTATAGTACCTCGGAGATAGGGCATATGCAAGGAGGTGCAATGGTGTTGTCATCTTGTTCCAACGATGAAGAACGATTGCTTCCACCTTTTTGTAAAAAGTGTCTTCAAGATCATTCTCTCTCTTTTCTATTTCCATTTTTATTTTCTCCAACATCATGTCCATGCTATCATAGACATCCCCCAAGCACGGTTCATCTATATCAGCAAACCGAAGCATAAACATGATAGGTTCGGTGAACTCCAATACATAATTCACACGATCCCACCAATCGTCATCCAAGATCAATGCCTTGACCTTTTGGGCCCTCTCTGAATTTGATTGCTTCCATATACCCCATTGGTTGCTAATAACCATTTGACTCAATGCCTCTTTCACCTTCACAAGTCGTCTCAGAACAATTGTGTGAGATGCAAACCGTGTCTCAACAACCTAAGAACATGTAAATAACGCAAAAAAATATTTTATTCAATTATGTAAAACATGAAATAAATGAAACTAAATAAATTAAATTTACCTTCAACAATTCCAATCTTGATTTTTTTTTGAAAATTGCTTGTGACATATGGTGGTTTTTTTCACAAACATCTAGATCTCCTCGGGCTCTTGGTATATTTCTTTCACCCACTCTATTTGGTTGCCAATTGCTTGCATCACCAAATTGAGGGAGTGTACGGTGCACGGTGTCCAAAAGATGTGCTCATATCTAGCCTCTACCAAAGCACTTGCAGCCTTGCAAACTTTTGCATTGTCCGTAATTACTTGGACAACATTTTCATTACCCACCATCTCTATGGAGTCAGTGAGAATCCTGGAAATGAACTCTGCTTCTTTCACTTCCCCTTCACAGTCATCCGCCCTCAAAAACATTGCCCCCTTGGGGGACACTGCGATAACATTGATCAATGGACAGTTTTTGCAATCTTTCCATCCATTGGAAACCATAGTTTGCAGACTCGGACTCGCCGCGGACTCGGCAGCCCAAAAATATGACTCGGACTCGGGACTCGAGAAAAGACCCGGCAAAAAAAAAAAACCGTAGTTTTACAAAAAAACAAGAACAAATTAATGCATTTAGAGAACATAAGAGCTTAATTTGATTATCAAACACTCATAATTCAAAGATTACACATGTCATATGATCATTAAACACTCAATAATTGAAATTTAATCATTCATAGTCATCAAATACTCATAGTTTCAATGTATAACAGCATCATAAGTTTATAAATGTTTACATATAATCATGTCAAAAAGAGGAAAACTTCAACAACCACATGTAATCTACATCTTCCTCTTTCCCCTCCCAATGGTACTCAATTTTGGAGGCCTAGAACTAGAAGGTGCCCATGTTGTAGTATCCAAACGAGGACTAGGAGATCGAGCAAGGGAAAAATGATATTCAAATGTGTCTTCGTTGTCCTCCATGGCATCCAATCTTGCTGCTTCTTCTTCTTCTGCTGCTGCTCTCTCTAATTCAGCAAGATCCTCATCAGTAAGGAAGACATCAGCCTCATCATTTTGTTCATCAATAGTCCATTCACCATATGGATCAATGTCATCCAAGGCGATGGACTCGTGTGAAACACCCTCCACCTTTCTAGTTCAAAGGCGAAGGTTGTACCGAACAAAAACTAAATCATTTAGGCGTTGTTGAGTCAACCTGTTTCTTTTCTTTGTGTGAATGTTTTCAAATAAATTCCAATTGCGTTCACACCCAGAAGCACTGCATGGCTGTGATAAGACACGTATGGCTAGCTTTTGAAGATTTGGTGTGCTAGCACCATAGTTCTCCCACCATAGATCTACAAAAACATGTTGAAAAAATATAAGTATTAAGAAATAAGAATAAAGTAAAAAATCTATATGTAAGAATCAAGTTTCTAATTTCATTTTTTACTTGGTTGTTGTTTTCCTCTCCTTTCAATTGCTTGTTGGGAGGAAAAAAGTCTCCCCTCTGCACCCTTGTAGACCTTGAATAGATAAAAGAAAAAGTAAATCAAATATAGAAAATTCATAGATAGTCAAGGCTCAACATTGCAAATTCATAAATAAGATGTAACAAATCTCACCTCCAACTCATCAAGCACCTTATTTCTCAGCTCACTATCAGGCACCATCCTATCAATGCAAGTGACAAAACCTTCCATGACCTCCTCATCCGCCTTAAATGTGTCCGAGAAGTAGAACTTCGGAGTCAAGAAGTAGGCAAAGGCATGAATCGGCTGGTGGAGTTGGTTTGTCCATCTCCGATCAATGATGCGCCATATGATTTCATATTTCTTTTTGTTGCCGCCATAGTAATGTGATATGGCCTCTTTGGCCCTATCCATGGCCTCATAGATGAAACCCATTGGCATGCCATCTCCATCCACCATACGAAGAACCCTCACCAAAGGTTCTGTCACCTAAAAAAATGAAAACAAATGTTAAATTATAACAAAATTAACCCCTCAAAAAATAAAAAACAGCAAATAGATTATCATGTATAATTTTTTTTGTGTGATTGCTACTTACCCCCATCAACTCCTCTCCATTTTTGATGAATGTCTCATCAAAAACTATGGTAACAATCCTCTCCCCTTCAGCTCTATTGGAAAATGAGGACTCCTTCCAAGCATCGGACACAAACATTTGCTTGAGATGACCAATGGCACCAAGAATGCTTTGCAATGTGAGGAAGTGGCTAGCAAATCGTGTCACTCCAGGTCGCACAAGGTCCTTGCCATTTGTGAATTTCCTCATCAAAGAAAGCACCCAAGTATGGTTGTAGATAAATTTTGTAACACTTTTTGCATCTTCAACCACTCTTTTGACCCATGAAATCTTCCCAATGTCCTCTAGCAATAGGTCCAAGCAATGTGCAGCACACAGAGACCATGCAATTGTGGGATACCTCTCCATAAGTAGCCTACCTGCAACTACATATGCAACTGCGTTGTCCGTGATAATTTGGACAACATTATCAACTCCAACCTCCTGGACCACCCCATCTAATAGATTGCATAAAGTCTCAACATTTTTAACTTCATGGGAGGCATCTATTGATTTTAGAAACACCAATCCACCATTGGAGGCCACTAAAAAGTTTAGGAGAGTTCTATTTCATCCATCTGTCCACCCATCAGATAAAATGCTGCAACCTTTTCTTTGCCAAAATTTTTTTTGCTCATCAACCACAAGCCGTGTATTCTTTATGGCTTCCTCTAGCAATGGCCCACTCAAATCTCTAGTTGATGGGGTCTTAAACCCCTTTCCTACAACTGTAAGGGCGTTCACTAAACCTTCCCAATATGGGCTGTTTGCAACATTGAAAGGTAGATTATTGTATTACCAAAAGTTTGCAGCAGCCATCCTAGCTTCATGATGCTTTTCCTTATTCTAACCGGTACTTTCAAGTGAAGGTTGTGCTCCTGGAACATTACATGGAACAAAATAATTTGGTCTTGATGAAGGACCCTGGCCAGCACTAGTAGTAGAATAGGAACCCTCAGGACTCTCACCAAAAGATGAATGTGGAGCACGGATGCTTGGACTTGCAGCACCATGGGGCGTACTTGGTGTAGAATGGGATCCACTCATCATTGTTGCTAGGGCATTTTTTGTTTTTTGTCTTTCCTCTTTTTTTACCTCATATTTAGCAAGAAGGGCCTTCATCTCTCTAATAGTCTCAGGAGTTGTTTTAGTGCATCCCTCCACATTTTGCCCAGGTATTCTTGCAAGGTGGTATTTTAATCTGTTTATTCCTCCTGTCATCCATTTCTGGCATTCAGTACATGTCACTTCACCTTTTTTGTTTCCTGGTATTCCATACTTTCATGCAGGGTCTTTTCTCATTCCCTTTGGATTTGAAGACGACATTGCTGTTTCAAGTTCAACATGGAAAAAAAAATCCAGCAAGGGTTTGCTAAAAAACCAGCAAAAAAATGCAATTCAAAGTTTCAAACATTTGCAAAAAAAAGAAAAGAATGCAAAACCAAACTAGAAATAGTAGGAATTAGGCTATTAAGGAAAATAGAAAAAAAATTGGCAGCATTTCCCCTTATTTTTCTTGATTTTTTTAATTTTGAATGGAAGAAATTCAAGAAAACAAAATAAAAAGAATTGTTAGATCACTTACTTGGCTCTATTTTGATCCTTTTAGCTCGTTCTCCTAGCTTCTTTCAACCTAAAATCAAATTGCAGACCTGAAAATCACAAACTCATGAGTTAAAATGAAGTAAAAAGTAAAAAATATATGGGTTTTTAACCCATTTTGACTCCCAGCCGCGTAGGAGAGTCCTGGGTCGGGACTCCCGAGTCCAAAGGTCAGACTCGGGAGTCCCGACCCAGGACTCTCCTGGACTCGACTCCCGAGTCTGTGGCAAGATGACTCGGCTCAGCCACAGACTCCCGAGTCCGTCGAGTCCGTAAACTATGCCTGAAACAATAGATACACTTGTTTCAATCCAAGAATCTCTAATTGGTTTCAGTTGGGTCTCTATAGATTTTTTCTCTTTTTGCAATAAGGTGGTACACATCTTTTCATACCCAGGACTTGTGAAACCAGGAGGTGCACTATTTATTGCTGACACCATGTCCCGCCAATATGGTGATCTCACCAAGCTGAATGGAAGATCATTGGCATAGAGGCAATGTGCAATTTTTTCTTCAGCAATATCTCTTGCCTCCATTTTAAATGCCCTCTCCAATGGACCTCTCTTGTGGGTGGTGATTTGTGGTTCTTCATCTTCATCTTCCGTGGAGGGCATAGACAAGAAGGGATGTTTGGAGGCCCTAACTGTCTGAGAGGGTAATGTCATTGTTTTTTTCTTTCCAGAACTATAACCACTTTGTTTTCCTTTTGCAATCAATTTGTCAGCATCTTCTTGTTCTTTTATAAATCCTACTATTTGTACAACAGACAACCCCTTCTTATTTGGGCCCTCACACATATTAATCCCTTACCACCAGGGCCCATAAAATGAAGTTTCACTCGGTAATAGGAGCTATTATATTGTGCATTGCAAAAATTACACTTCCAAACAAACTCCCCACCTCTAGGAAGTTGTGAAATTCTTGTGGTATGTCTCCATAAAGGAGATCCTTTATCAATTTTGAATTTTTGACTTCCCTCCCCACCCACTGAACTTTGACTACTGGCCATTGTTGCAATCTATAAAAAAAATGAAAAAAAAACATACTTGAAAAACTTCTTCATAAACTTGAAAAAATTCATCAAAAGACTAAAGAATAGGGTTTAAATGCATACCTTAAACACTTAAGTCTCCTTTGTGGAAGCTATTTGGCACTCCACAATCGATCTCCTTCGAATACAATCACCTCCCTTCAAAATGCCAAGATGGAGAGAAAATACGGTGAGAGCAAAATGAGAGGTAAAAATGAAATGTATGTGTGTTTGAAGGCCTCATATTGGGCCGTTTTAGGGTTAGGAGGAAAAAATATAAAAAAATTTGTTTTTTTTATTAAGTTTGGGCCCACTTTTTATGACTTGGGCTGTGGGTTCACCCGGGTTCGTGATGATTTCACTCGGGTTCGTGCTGGGTGCACACAGGTTGCGTGCCCAACACTGTGGGTTAGCCTGGGTGTGTGGGTGTGCACACCCTGGCGAACCCACAGTGTTGGGTGCGCACCCTGTGCGCACCTAGCACGTACCCGAACCGGGTTCGGGGCTTGCGGGTACGAACACTGCAACATAGGTTTATGTATATGTATATGTATGTATGTATGTATTATAATTGCCAATCAATCAATCGGGGGAGATTAGATATTATATCTGCATTCATAAAAGCAGCAGCTATTGGATTTAATAGGTGATTGGTATGCATCATGATGGAGTATAATGTTTTATATATATATAATCTCTTATGTATCTTTAATCTAATTACTAATGGGAATTGCTAATCGAGGCTCTTATAATTATTGATGTAATCTATTTGTTTCCCTATAAGCAATCAGGCATGGATTAGCAAGGAAACTTGATTGGGAGAGGCAGCAGACCAGTTCCACAATGTAAGTAGGCTGCCCCATGTTGGATGGACGGGAGTTCCTGCCACTTGTGGGCCAAGGGGTGTTATACCACACTCTTGGGCTTAATTGTGATGAACAGTCTCTGGGTGCCCTATCATGCTTTCCTCTCCAATCCCTACAATGGTTGGTTATTGGAAATGAAACTATAGATTAGATATAATTAGGTGATGTTATTTATCTTAATTGTTCGTTTACTCTTAAAGTTCAATAACCTTATATGATTCAATTTTAGAATACTATTTGTAAGACAAATTATATTGTTGGATTTGTTAATTTTGGGGCAAAAATTAGGTACTCCCTCAACAGTGGACATTACACTCCAAGCTTATATCTACAGCACTGCTCCTTCCCCATACAGCATTTTTGTTTTCATCTTGTATTGTGGGCTTTTCTCTGTGCAATGTCTGTAGATTTTAGCTCATCTAATTTGCTCTAAATGCCATGAAAAAGGTTTTTGGGCCAAAGACTTTTCATGTATCAGTTTGGTTTCTTATTGCCACTCAAGAAAAACACTTAGCATAACAAACATTCTGACTTTGCACTTTTTGAAAGAAGTGCTGGGTGAAGAGGGATTTGCCAATTCAGGGGCTGCCCGAACAAGGGCATCTATTGCTGAGGATTTATCCATAAACTGGAACCTTGTGTTTTGGATTCGGTGGCGGGGGAATGGATTCTCAGTAAAATCCTCCCTTGTGATGAACTTGTTCTATTGGGCTATAATCTTTATGATGAACTCCCTGCTGGCTCTTTGTTGGTGGCCCATCTCCAACAGGATGTTGATCAGTTGCAAGGTGTATCGTAATCCCCATTGAGAAAGAATGCGGATTTGGCTTTGTACAGTCAAGACTTGGCTCTGTATTGTAAAAATCTTATTGTGGTTATGGGGGAGGGGCATTTGCAAATTTGTAGTTTCTACCACCTTCCTACTATAGTGAAGAGTAGGGTTTCTATGGAGCCAGGTGTTCTGGTGGCCCTCAAGGAGGATGATTCTCCAGGTTCCTACAACTGAGCTGGTCTATGGTCAGTTCAGTTTGTGGGTATTGGGTAGCTGTTTTGTAGTTACGATTGGTTCCCTTTCTTGCAAGCTGGGTGGCTTGTTTTTGCAAATTTTGACTATTTTGGTCTCTACTGGTTTATTTGGCCATTTATGTATGTATCTTTTCTTTTTTCTGGGAGAGGGCCCTTATGGATTTTGCATTTAACCTATAAAAAATGAAACATGGTTTGAATGAACAAATCGTAGACAGCAAACACAAAAGTGTCATCAACTTTAGGAAAATCAAGGATATGATATCCATTTATGAGGTTCCAATAGACAAAAATAAATTTATATCTCTTTCGATATTCCTTTCTAGTTGAAAATGTGGATAAAATCATTAAGACAGAAAAGTAATCCAAAAGTGAGTTGTATGTGCAGGCTTGAATTATAGCTGTTTCTGCTGGTCTACAAAAGTCGATAAATAAAAATTCTTTGTATTATCTTGACTAAAATTCCAGCCAATACAGACTGCCAGATTCTAATAACAATATCCTGCCATCAAGGAACATTAGACTGCTGTAATCAAATACACTAAACTTATAAGTAGATTGTGATTAAAGGTTTCCTGGATCTCTATATTGTGTATTCTTTGAGAGCATCTTTTTGATGCATGAAATTCAACATCAAAGCAGATGAATTATTTTATGAACATAGCGTTCCTCTGTGAACATCATATACATATGAAGTTTAACTTAATTTTCTATGGTTTCCTCATTTTTATTTATGGCTTCCACAGGATCTTATTCACCGCCTTAAGCTTTCTGTCAAGCTGAAGAAGCACAAGGGATGTGTAAACACAGTTAGTTTCAATCCTTCTGGAGAGCTGCTTGTGTCAGGTTCTGATGACAGGGAAATTATAATTTGGGATTGGGCTACTGGTAATATAAAACTTTCATTTAATTCTGGTCATACCAATAATGTTTTCCAGGCCAGAATTATGCCTTTTACAGATGATCGTAGTCTCGTAAGCTGTGCTGCAGATGGCCAGGTACACTCTTTATATGTTAGGATTCAATGTGCAATCTTTTTCCTGCTATTTAAGAATTGTTAATAGTAGTTACTGTTTCCTAAGTATCTCTTTGGAAAATTAAGATCAAAGTGACTGTTGGGGTACTGCTAATCACTTTTAATTTGTTTTTCCCAAAGGTCATGCATGGGTAACATCAAGAAATTCTAATGTATCTCTTTGGACAGTTAAGATCAAAGTGACTGTTGGGGTACTGCTAATCAGTTTTTACTTTTTTTCCAAAGCAGTAATAATGACCTTTAATTATCATTTCTTATATAATCATTGTACTTCTGTCTAATCTTGTAGAACAAGTAGCAATAGTTGAAAACTACTAATCACCGTAAAAACATATGGACATGATTGACTTGAAATCACAATACTTTAAGTAAATACCAATACCATAGTGATTGCAAAGACAAGTTCCGGAGTCACCTGATACTTTCAGAATACCGAAGATGAGAGATGTTGTATCTTTGATGTATTTCCTCAGTTTCTGAGACGACAACTTAAGGTCTAGTTTTTTATTTGCAAAATAGTTGTTAACAATGACACTGTTTCAGTTGGATATATTTTCAAGCATCAGTGGTTTCCTCAAGTATCTACTTGTTGGCCTTAATGTTCATGTGGTGATGATTAAATTTTTGGTCTGCCCCTAAGGACTATTTCTTTTTTGCATTCAATATGATTATATCTGCATTAGATAAATTTCCAGTGTCAATTGTTTTTTAAACTTGTCTTTTCAGCTTTTTATTTTGGAGAGTCGCTTATTAGTTTCAGATATTTGTCACTTTTTTATAAACTAGGCATGAAAGTATCAATGCAGTAGTTTGTGTTCAGGGGTTCATAAATTAAGATGATCTGCATGATCTGCAGGAGCTGCTCAAAGAGTGTGCATGAGCTTACTTTTTACAAACATGGTGCACTTTATGGCAAGACCGTTATGAAAAAATGTTTTGCTCTGGTATTCCTTGTCATTCCACATCCTTTTCTATTGTTAAGATATTCACACAGCCTTAGGTGATTTGTCCTTATCTTGGCCTTGTGATGTAGCCTTTACATAATTTTAAAGGCTACTGCTTTAGCAACAATTCTGTTAAGCATTTTTAATAGTGAGGGTATTTCTCTTGGTGGTTTCAGGTTTTCTATATGGCTGCATACTTCCTAGGGCTTATCCATTAATGGCATCCTGTTAAAAACTTTCATGAGGTCGTGTAAATCATAGGATTCTTATAAAATTAAAAATTCACATCAAAAGCCAGCTACCCAAGAGATGAGTAACCATAAGCACAGGTGTGAAGCATGTGTTAGTGTGGATTGGGAAGGGTGATGACATTCTTGACATACAGAAATGGGCAGTCAATTTTTATTACCAAGGTCCAAAACATTTAAAGTATATGTTGTTATACATTAAAATGATATAGTTGCAAATAAAAGAATATTTTAATCATATGAATGCACAACTAGAATGAAGAATAACACAATACATATTGATGAATTGATTCATAATACAGTTCATGATTGGAACATTTCTATAAAGTTTAAACTTAAAAAATCTAGCTATAGTGTTGACTGTATAAAATCATTATTACCTTTTGTTATTCTTTTCACCTGCAAATTATTGTGCTTGATATTGAAGTAGGCCCTAATACAAAGACAGTTGGAGTAGAATTAAAACTAGACTTAGATGTAAAAATGCTACCTGTTTTATAACTTGAACTGCCAAAATACTGCTGGAGCTGAGACCATATGGAAGAATGAAGGAAAGAAAAAAGAGCTGTTGTGGTTTGATTTTCGTAACTATTTGCTTTCCTAGCGAGAAGTCTGCAAAAAGTTTGATGCCCTTACAACTTGTTTGTGCAAACTACTAATTCTGTACTCTTTTAGCTGTCAAATCTTCTTGCTTCACTCATTTCAGAATCTAGTTTTGCATATGAAAGTTGAGACAACAAAATTGATGCAGATGAGGATGGTGGGGGGGAGAGTTAGTGACAGCTCTTCCTTGCAGCCATATTCTCAAAACCATTCAATACATATTAATCCTTACAAAATCATTGGGGAAAAACAGTAACACCAAATTCTGATATTATTGCTGCTGTCAAACACCTTGGGTAATTAAAAAACATGAGCTCATGAAGCCTAATTGAAATCTTCTAGAGTGTAGCCATAGTGACTGACTTTAGTTGGATTCAACTGAGTCACATCCTCTATACCCCATTCTACCATTTGACTAGATATTTAACATATTCCTTACCTCTTGTTCGTTTGACAGCTCTCGAATCAAGAACAAAGTCTATTTCTTCTCTTTCCTTCTCTTGTACTTATGGTTTCCAGTCAAGGAAGTAATCATATAGTTTTTTAGTGTCATCTACAAGTTCTCCTTCATGGAAAGCTTTTAGATTTGCTACATTTAAGATAGAAGAGATATTATTGCCTTCCAGCAGTTCCATCTCATATACATTCTCAGAAAATTGCCTTGAGATTCTACAGGGACCAATCTTTTTCTGTTTTGAGTTTGTTGTAGGTTCATTTGAGAAACCTCTCTTTTGTCAAGTGTGCCGTTATCCAATCACCTATTTTAAATTTTGTTTTCTTTTTCTTTTTTATCAACATTCTCCTTATGCAGTTTGAAAAGTTGGTTGACCTTAAACATTCTTGTTTTGTGCTTTTGTCCATAACTTTGTTTTAAAGTTGGAGTACTTGGAAAAGTTGGAAGCACTAACTTTATTTTGATTGTAATGCTTTAAAGTTTCGTTATTCTTTACTAAATTGCTGGTTTGAATCTGTTATTAAAGGAACTGTGGTGGTAAGTTGCTGGTTTGAATCTATTATTAAAGGAACTGTGGTAGTAAGTTTTATGACGGCTTGTGACATATTTCTAATTAAATCAGTTTATGGATTTGGTTAATATGTTAAGATCAAAAATCTCAGTCTCTATGGGTTTGTTCTGCACTCTGCAAATTCATTATGAGTTATGATATGTGATAATGGATTAAAAGTTCTGCTCTCCTGCATTGTCTTCTGCTGGTACTCTGTGATGGATGAGAAATAGTGAAGCTTCAGTGAACATTGTTGATCATGTTCTGTTTTTAATTCCGAATTAAGATTGATGTCTGTGCTCTATTTTTAGTGCTTTCTTATTGATTTGTATGTGTGTTTTAATAGTTTTTCTTGATGACTTGTATGGAGTAGATCACATCGTGGGTAGTTTTTGAGTTGGGATTTGCTGTACCCATATTTTTTTCATATTGTGTCAAGTTTCAAATTTAGAGCTTCATTTCTTGGTCAATTCAAATGATCACATTTCAAAGCTTTTGTCTTGTTAGTTCTGCCACGTTTTGTTCAAGCAAGTCTACAGAAATTAATTAGCTGAGAAATGATAGATAGATTCAAATCATTCAAGAATGGAGAGACATATTAAAAAGGGACAAGTGTCATGTAAAAACAGAGAAAGATATATAAAGGCTTTTAATTTGGAGTTTGTAACCATCTCTTGATAGTTGACTTCCACAAAAGGTAATGGGGAAAATTTTGCTCACTTTTTTGTCTTGTTGCAGATATCAGTCCTCTTTATTAGCAGCAAAGAGTAAACGGATGTTCAGGCTTTGTGATGCTAGTAGCTCATGTAGATGCCAATGCATGGCAGTCATATTCAAACCCGATCATGTTTTGGTACAGTTGTGTGAAGGTGTGTCTAGATGAATTGAAAGGCGTGCACCTTTGAATAGAGTATTCCAAAGATCATCAAATTGCTAAGGTCCAGGGGTGTACTTGTGTTCACAAGACAAAGAAGACCGAATTCCATTGATAGGGTATTCCAAAGATCATGAAATAATAAGTGTAAGAGTTTTTTATTTGAAAATCAAAAGACATGTTTGTCTTCATAGGGGCACAACTAGTATACAAGGGTGCACTCACACTAAGGAGGGTCTATTTCAAATCATAGAGTATACATGGCATGCCTATTAAAGGGAGAAACCGCAAATCCAATATCACAAAGTTCTATTGTGTGGTGCACCGATAAAATGGAGAAGCTGTGAGTTTGAAATCACAGAATTCTATTGAGTGGCCTCTTCCTCTATAAGTAGTTTTAGCCTTTTAGGTATAGGATGATATCATAGGAGGGTGCACTTCAAAAAAGCTACTTCAAAACAAAATCACAAAACTCATTAGAATTGCAGAAACTTGGTGAGTCTCAAGGTGGATTGTGCTAGTTGAGGTTGGGGGACTTGGGAACTGGTTCATCGATGAGTTTGATTAGACTCGTTGGGTTCCAAATTCATGGAAAATAGTAGGCCTTGCTGGTAAGACTCAATTGCTTAGGAGTGACGTTAAAAACAAAATAAAAAAGCAAAAAGCAAAACAAAATTCAAACCTCTTAACACTTAAATAATTTCTAACACTCTCAAAAGATATTTATTTCATTTGCAACCACAAGGACGAAGGAAAAAGAGTATTGGAGCAAAAATAGAATCAAAACAACAACCAAATTGAGTAGTAGTCGTTGATTTAATCCAATTTGGGTAGGTTTTTAGTAGCACTCAATGCATCTAAAGGAGCTTATAGTGCATTTTTGGTAGAGTCCACTGTTGATTTGCAGCTACCCATCATTAAGTTGGAGCTAATTTGAAGAAGTATTTTCCTATTTTGAATCTTTTGCTTTCTTTCTTTTTTTTTCCATTTCATATGTTTTCTACATTTGTTTAATTTTTTTTCATTCTAGATTCTTATAGAACAAGAAATAGGAGGAAAAATGAGTTTTTTTCAATTTTTCTTTTTTTTTTCTTGTTCTATTATAGTTTTTTTTTGTTTTTATCCCTTTTTATGAACATAGCTTAGTGTTATCTTTCCAAATTTTTTTTCCTTATAAACCATAATTTTTTTAATTTTAATTCTATCTAGAAACACTAAATGTTAATTTATTTTTCATTTACTTGTTATTGCAGCCTACTTCAAATTTATAGATTGTTGTAATATTAGACCTAGTTAGAAAGGACCCTCGTTGGAAACATGCCATCCTAGGGTCAAACAAAGGGGAGATTATTTGCAAACATTTCATGTTGAAAAGTATTGGTGAAGGCATTAATTGATTGAAATATCGCTTTGCACAAATGCCATGTCAAGATGTTACTTTGTGCACAATTGTGCCTCTTGATGTTGTGCGTGAGGTACAAAGTCAATTAGACTTTTGACTAACAAAAAGAACTAAAAAAGAGAAAGAGAAGATATGGCAGCCATTCTTGGAGAGTTTTGTTCTTTGATTTCTTAGCCTCCGTTCCCTAGATCTTCAACCACTAGTGGTGTGGCAATGCTAGTGGTAGTGGTAGTGGTAGTTGTGGTGCTAGTGTTGGGCATAGAGTTCATAAATCTAGATTAAATTCATATATTGTACCATACATTGCTCTAGGTATTAACCATCCTTGAAAGCATGGATTGGAATAGGGACAAACATGATGCAACAAGTAGTGTAATCAGAGACTTTTGGTTCTATTGCTCTATTCCATTTTATGTAGCTAGGTTATTACTTATTATTTTTATTTTAAAATACGTTGTTTGATTTCTTTGTCTTTTGAATTTTTAAATTTAGGAGTTTGTAACTTTGTAGAGTTTAAAGTTATAACTCAATTTTATAATATTTATTTTGTTTATTTTCTTTCTTATAGAGTTGATTTGCAAACATTGCATGTTGAAATTACTAGTGAAGGCATTAATTGATTGAAATATCTCCTCACTCAAATGCCATGCCGATATGTTACTTTGTGCACAAATGTGTCTCTTGATGTTGTGTGTGAGGTACAAAGTTAATTAGGCCTTTGGCCAACAAAAGGAAATAAGAAAGAGGTAAATAGAAGAGATGGAAGCCATTCATGTAGAGTCTTGTTCTTCAATTCCTTAGCCTCCATTCCCTAGATCTTCAACCACTAGCAGTAGTGGTGATGGTAGTGGTAGTGGTAGTGTTGGGAATAGAGTTCATAGATCTAAATTAAATTCATATATTGTACCATGCACTACTCTAGGTGCCCAACCTTCACCTAAGAGCATATATTGGAATAGGGACAAGCATGATGGAACAAGGAGTGCAATCAAAGAATTTTGGTTCTAACTTCTACTGCACCATTCCATTTCATGAATCTAGGTAATTATTTATTATTTTTGTCTTAAAAGATGTTTGATTTCCTTTTCTTTTGAATTTTTAAATTTAGGAGTTTATATATTTGTAGAGTTTAAAGCTAAACTCAATTTTATAATTACTTATTTTGTTTTTTTTCTTTGTTATAGGCCTCCTTATTGGCAAAAATGGTAAATGCCATTATTGTTTGTGGGGCGGAGTTCAAAGCTTTTAATGATGTGGAGATAAAGGGTTTATTTTGATTTAAAATATGTCTGATGTGAATACCAATATTGAGGAGAAACGTGATATGGAAGAAGGGGAGGACAATCATGACCTATAGTTGGACGAATATGAGGAATAGGGCATTTCTAAATTTACTTGTCTCTTCCTTGGGTACCACTTACTTCTTGAAATCCTTTGATTTAATGATTAAAATTTCAAACTTTTGCATTTGTGATTAACATTAGCATTTTGAATTTGTCTTGTTCTTACTCAAGTGGCACATTTTTCCTAAAATAAATTGATGCTTCAAGTAACACAAAAAATGTTGAATTCCTTTGTGAGGTTTTGGAGGAAGTCATGGTCGAGGTGAATGTTGTGCAAATAGTTATAGATTATGCAACAAATTATGTTGCTTGCAAGTAAACTTTTCATGGATAGGCATTTGTTCTTATTTTAGATTCCTTGTGTTGCTCATTGCATTGATCTCAAATTGGAGGATCTCGGTAAAATCTCATGGATCAAAGTATGTTTGGAGCATGGTAAAAACATTAGCAAATACATATACAACCATGCTTAGGTCCTCAACTTAATGAAGTATACAAAAAAGGAGTTTGCTTGTTTAAGAATCAATCCGTTTTACAGCAAACTTTTTCACATTACAATCTTTGATTTAGTCAAAGGCTGCCTTGAGGTGCACATTTGTTAGCAAGGAATGCTTTACATCTTTTATGTGCTAAGGCCAATGCAGGGGTTAATGTGGTTGATTGGGTTTCAATGAGTACGACTTTTGTTTGGTGAAAGAGATTCTAGATGTAGGTTTGTATCTTCATATCTTAAGACCAATGTAGGGGTTGATATGGTAGATTGGGTTTTCAATGAGCATGGCTTTTGGCTTTTGACAGAGGAAGTCATAGATGTAAGCTCATATTTCCATTATATTTTTGTTCATTTTACTAGTTTATCAATTTTAATATATGTTTATTTATAATTTTTATGTTTTCTTTTATAGTTCATAAAGCCTTTAGTTGTCCTCCTTCACATTAGTGATGGGGAGAAGCTCAAAATGAGCTATAAAAATGAGGGCATGCAACATCATTGATTGACAATGGCAAAATTAGCTTCGTAGGCCCTTAAATGCAATTGGCTATTTTTTGAATCCAAAAATCCAATTCAACCTAGATTTCAAGGTAGATGAGTGGGCTTTACATAGTCATAGAGTGGATGAAACTTGATCCTTAGTTTGGAGCGAAGATCCTTTTTGAGATTGAGATCTATGGACTTGTGTAGGGAGACTTCTTTGTGCGAGATATTTGTAAGGAAACTCGAACAACATTGTAGACAAGTAAAAGTCTATTATAGGTGTAATTTAAGTTCAAAATTTTTCCTTTATTTATGTTAATGTTGAAACTTGGAGTTGAACAAAGATATTGAGCTTTTTTCTCATTTTAGATGCATGCTGAGAGAGATCTGGTGCTAAGGTGTTGGCTTTTTTGAGAATTGCAATTTGTGTCCGTAAGCAACCATGTTGTGCTTTAGGATGCCACCATAATTGGAGTATGGTTGAACCGATAGACTCCAAGAGGCACAATCATTTATTTGTGCAAAGGTTGAATGATCTTGTTTATGTTCATTTTATCCTTCACATCTGTCACAAGAAAACCTTGGATAGCTACTTATCTCCCATCACTTTAGAGGAGTTTGAACCATAGTTAGATTGGATCATTGAGGCTGAGTATCTTATCTTCAGTGTGGATGACCTTGCATGGGTTCATTAGGTAGATCTAGAGGCAAAGATGGTAGCCGTTGCATAGAAGGATATAGCACAAGCATTCTTGGATGTTGGTGTCATTGATACATAGGTAAATATCATGGCTGCATCATCATCAAAGACTTATCTTAGACGAGCACGTAGTGCATGCCGTATAATTATGGATGTTGGGGCAAGTGGTGTAGGCTCCCTTGAGCCATATTTATACTTTTAGTTTTGATTTTTTGTTTTTATGCCATGGATTTTATAATCCATGAATTTTGTATACACTTGAAAATATTTATAACATTATATATTTAAAAATGTTGTTTCCTTAAAGCTAAAATCCACTTTTGTACTCATGTGATTGATGTATGCTTGTGTATGTGATCAAAGTAGATTCTATTTAATTAGTTTGTTATGTCTTTAAAGTTTATCTATTGAAGGGTGCATAATAAAGCATTACATCCTCAAAGATCTCTATATTTCATGGTTTTTCAATTTGTCGAGTTTTGGTCTAGTTTGAGTGCCAGTCCAAGTTTGAGTTGAAAATTAGCTTGCTGAGTCCAAGTCTTATAACTATGCTTCCAAATATAGGAATTGGGATTAGGGAGTGTTTATATGAAGGAAATCTGTTGAAGGAATATAGGCATGCACTAGACAAGAGCTGGTGCGACAATGTTTTTGGAAAAGCTTTTATTAATAGACTATAATCTATATACAGCCAACTGACAAGAGAAACCAGTATAAATAGAAGGGTGACACCTCTTTAGATAGACATGCTTTTTCAAATTTAGATCATTTAATAATAGGATAGTGGCTTCAATTTTGAGGAAGGATATTCTTTAAATAAACCTTTCTTACATTCATTATTTCCATACAGAGCAGATCACAGTAAGACAGCAGTCTTCTTTTTTATCAGCAGGGTTTTTGACAGTGAAAAACAGCAGTCAGGTGCCATTTTCAAAAGAAATCAGGAGTGCAGCAATTTTTAATCTTTAAAATCTTCCCCTTTCATTAGTCATCAGCATTTTTGAAAGAAAATTAGTTAAAGGGGCAAAATATGGCTGTCATTTTCTTTGACAATTGTTTGCAAAATCAGATTGAGATCAGTCAAAGAAGGCAGATCAAAGAAGATTTTCGGCCCTTCAAATAAGCATAGTTGTAAACAAAACATTCAAGTGGAGAGAGATGCTAGGATTTTAGAAATTGTGTGTTCCAAGCTAGTGTTTGATGTAAAGAGATCAATTGAAGGAAAGGGTTATCGATTCAAATCATCAAGTGAATTGTTGAAGATACAGGGTTTGAGAGGGTTAGCCATGATCAGAGTTGCAAAAGCTTTAGAGCTGCCTATCCAAAAGTTTATTTAGCCACCATCTCTTTTAAGGAGAAGAACATATTTTGAGATTTTCTGTTTTTAACTGAAACTATTTATAGCCTGCACTATTTTTAGCGGCCTCTACTTTTACCATGATGAGCTTTTTGAGGAGTTGGCTATTGTTAGATTGTCTATCATTAGATCTCTTGTCATGTGAGAGATGTGAGCTTTAAGTGTTAGTTTGTAATAATTTCAATCAACATCTTAACTAGAGGTTGTTAGATTTCATATTTAGTTTTAGTGGAAAATATTTTGTAATAAAACTTGCATGTCATGCAAGTGGTCAGTAGCTAGAGTAGAAGTACAATTAGTTTCTTTCATTTATTTTCATGCAATGTTTTGTAAACCTCATAAATAAGTACAAATTGCATTTAGTTTATAATAGTAATTCTCATGCTTGCTTCTTGTTGAAATTGTTGTTCATTGAGTATTCATTATTGTAAATCCAGAATTCAATGTTCAATCAATAGAATTTATTATGCCAGCCTTTCTTTTAATTTGATATTGTAATGTTTTGTTGTGTGCTAAGGGATATAAAATTACTTTTAGCAAGTTGTGAGCTTTGTATTTTAGGTTTGCTTGAAGTTGAAGATAGTGGCTACATATCAATCTTTTAATTTAATTTACAGAAGCATTTGCGTCTTTCTATTTAAATCTATTCAATTTATATGTGTAATTGTATTGTTTAGTCATTACTTTTAGTTGAACAACACAAGTATGTAGTTGTAGACTTTGTTTTCATTTAGAAAGTATAAATTTATTGTCTTACACTGAAGAGTTTGTTAGTGTTTTTTCTAAGATGAATCCAAAAAGATACATTTATTTTGATTCAGCATGATAGGTTAGTTTTTGTTTATAGGGATCTTCATCTTCTAATTTGAAGAGCTTTTCTACTACACATTTGTTCCATTTTGTGTCACATCTAAAGGTGTGAATTAAAAACTATGTACTTTGGAGACATGTCCCTATGTGTTTAGGTTTGTTTCTCTAGGGGACATTTTGAGGACAAACTAGAAACATCCCCTTGCTATCCCTAATCATCAAAAAAATTCAAAAATGTTTTCAAAATGCGTAACTTTTTTTTGGGTATGGTAGGGTATGATAGGGGATGACTAGCCATACTTCGGATGACTCGGACATCCTTAATTGTCTTCGGATGCCTACCATCCCCTACAACCCAATCAACATAAAGTGCAATTTGAAAAAAAGCACAAACAAAAAAAATGGATGGGGGGATCCACAATGACCACACCACCACTTAAACCTAAAAAAGGATTACTAACAACCAAAAACCACCATTTTTTTTGGTATGATAGGGGACAACTAGCCATCCCCTACAACCCAGCAAATTAAAATGTAATTGAAAAAAACACAAAATTGAAAAAAAGGGGATAGGGGATCCCACAAGGCTCCACCCACCCATTTACAACAATCCTATACCTAAACAAGACACACTACCAACTAAAAAAAAAAAACTCATTTTTCCATTTTCCATATTGTGAAGAAGACAAAGAAGAAGAACAATTGTGAGAAGAGAAGAGAACAGTGAGAAGAAGGCAAGAGAGCATCAAAATTACATCACTAACTTAAAAAGCAATAATATTATTAAAATTGGCATATGCCTTGAAGATTTGTGTGGTTTCAAAAGCTTTAATTTGGGTTTGGTGATGGGGGCTTTGGACCTTGATCTTGCCCTATACCACATGGACCTTGTGAGGGGTGGCACCCCTCAACTCCATTGGGGCATTGTCCTCATACCTCAATGAAGGGCATTGCTTCTCGACCCCTCTTGAGGTGCTGCCCTAGACCCTTGCAAAAGGAATTGGTCCTCTATTTAACTTACAACTTCATACAATCAATCAAAAGGAATAGGCCCACAACTCGGTGATTGGAGAAGTTGGTGGCTGTAGTATGCCGCCCTATTTTGCCTTTGTCTTTGTTTGTTTTGGTGAATGTTTTGTGATATATTTGCAATGTTTGATACAATAATATAATGCAGCAAAATAAAAGATGTTGCAATAATAATTTTCAACTCAAAAACTGAACATTACATAGGGAATACATAGCTGAAAATTCTAGATTTTTATATCAGTTTAGATACTTAGTATTTTCACAAAATATTGACAACCCAATTCATAAAATGTCCCCTATTATCTAAAACAACAATACCCAGAAAATCTAGGAGTTACAATTTATGAACTCACAGGTAAGATATGCCTTGAAACCCTCTGAAAATGGATACCGAAATGAAGTATAAGTTTGCAGCAGTCATACAACAGAATAGACACCTCTCTAAAATACAAATGATGCTATGCACAACTCCCCAAACATTCAGTCTATATAATCCTCAAAACCCACACACAGTCCAAACTAGGTCTTCACCATTAATAGTAGAAAGAACATCATCAAACCCTAAACTTGGTGTCCAATATATGGCAGCATTTAGATCATCAAACCCTTGCCTGACAATGATGAACTATATATGTGCAATATTCTAATAAATCCTTCAAACCCTTGAATATGAAACTCTCCTACAGATTCATTGAAGCACAAGCACAATTTTTGAGTGAAGTTGTCTACAAGCTGGCTTGGGAGATCTCTCACTCTTGTACCGAGCTGTTCTTTCTGAGAGATTTCCTCCTCAAAAAGCTTGAGATTTTCAAACTCTCCAGTCTTCAGCAAAACCCTTATCAAAATAAACTTCTTCAACAATGAATGAATAAAATGAGCTTCAAATACCCTTTACAATACTCAATTTGCATTTGACTTTCATTTCTCACCTTTTCATTCTTTTAATTTTGGTGCACAACTTTATAATATAAAGTATACTGTAAAAGTCACTTATATCTCCCCTTTTAAAATGACATTTAACTTATATTATAAAGTATACTTTAAAATCACTTATATCCCCTTTATAATAAAGTCTCTTTTTAAAATATTTTAATAACGCACAAAGTTAAATTATTTAATTTAACTTTATTATTTGATGTTATTAATATTAAATGCATAGGACCAATATTCACCAATATAACTCTAGGATATAATTATGCCACCATGCCAGCTATAGAAACTCTGCTAGCTGACCATACCAGTGACTTACTATAAATAGTAAGTATGAGCAACACATTTGAGTGACTTACTAAAAATAGTAAATGCACATCAATTGGTTTTGAATGGCCTCCGGAAGGCGCACCACAAATAAACTGGGACACTGAGCTGAAGAATACTGAAATAAGCACCAAAGGGTTTGCTAAAGAGTGAAAGATTACCCTCAAAAGGGTCACCTGAACACCTTGTTATCCTACAGGGATTAGTTGGTAGACTAACCACTGCATCTGACCACTGCCTAGGAAAAGGGGACATTATAGTGGCCATGCACGATGCGTCGCAATTTCAGGATCTATAGACTCTCGAGTTTTGCTACACTCCAACTACATGTTGGGATGTTGATCCCAAAGATGCTACATAGGTTTATGAGGAGGAGCACATGAGGGATTGGTTGGGGTTCCATTGGATGAGGCAGTCCTTCATAGTGGCAATGACTTAGATTCAAGACTTTGATTTTGATACAGTTAGTAGATGCTAATTAGGGGCAGTGGCATATATGTTTTTCTCATTTTGTAGTTGAAACTTGTAGCCTTTGGGTATTTTGTTGTAATTTTTTATATAATTTGTATGTATATTGACAATGAAAGAAATTAAATTTTGTTAATTTGTTTGTCGACTCATGTGAAATCTTAATTCAGCTCTAATTTAATGTATTAAGGTTCTATAATGTATATGATGAATGGCTTAATCCCCTAAAAAGTGCCTTCCAAAAAATTCATCTTAGAAATGCATCTCCCCATCCCTTGTTGTTCTTGTCCCTGAAACTTGGTGTAACATAGATTAAAACACTAACAAAATTTGGTGCTCAATTCACATTTGCCATGTGTAAATTCCAGGAAAATCCACTATATCTAGTAATTAGAAGACATGTTTGTATTCTTTTAATCTTGAAGGTGATTGTTTAGATGGTAAGTGTGGTGGGCCCCAAGCTTATGACATGTTATAAATTTTCTTCTATTAAAAATATTTGTTTAATAAGTGACTTTTGCAGATGGTTAGTTTGAGTTGAGTGGGTCCTATTCTCTCAAATATTATATAACTTATAAGCACACTCACGATATTTACTTAAGTTCTACTAAGTTGTTCTTATTATTTAAGTCACTTTATTATGAGATTGTGAATTACATCAATTAAAAGTTGTGTCCCAAGTTTTAGTTAGTCATGTCATTTTAAATTCTAAAGTGACCAACCCAGGCCAACTGAAAATTATAACAGTTATAACTGCTTTTCATAACGACTTGTTTGAAAATAAATTATAAAGGTTTAAATATGTAACAACATCCTTTTGAGAGACTCACCCAACTATTGTCAAAATCTGGGGAATATTTTCACTGTCTTTGACAATGCTACCCTGCTTGGAAAACTCGGAGAAATTGAAGTTAAAACTGAATATGTAACAAATTTCCAAGAGACAACTCTTTTGAAGAGAAGTTATAGGCTATGGGGATTCACACTTCATAGTTTAGTACCATCAACTCGCCTATTAACCTAGCACCAGACTACAGGAACAAATATGTAAATATGAAGCAAAATACACACAGCTGTCCTATTCAGGGACTATTCATAAAAGCTCATTTGATTCTTCAGTTTTTCATGACTACAAAATTCATACTGGATTTCCATGATCCATGCCATATCACACCATGCTGCACGCTTAACCTTGCAATGTTGGATATGTCGTGCATTTCTACAACATATTGCATCATACCGGCACTTGCAGATATCACACATCACCAAATGTATCTCAGCCTAATAGCTCTACGTTAAAGGGTTTGTACCATCTTGTGCAACTAAAGGCAAGATTGATGCTGTTGCACCAGATGAGTGGATATGCCAATTGGAAGCATATTTCTCTGCAAACTGTTTTACTGAGGTCAACAAGATCACCTTTTCCATGTTAAATGTGTCTACATCAGTTTCACATTGGTGGGATGTCTGCAGCTCCCAACATGAGAACAAATTTGAACTTGTAAATAACATTGGAAGTTTGTGAGTGTCATATGCGAAGAATACTATCTTCTCAAACACTATGAGGATGAGCATATGAACTTCCAACAATTTTGCCAATGCAAAGGTCAATTGGTGCAAGATTATACAAACAAGTTCTATGACTACCTTGCTCAACTTCTTTTGCAGAGACACAGCAGAATAAGGTGTTAAAATACATTAGTGGACTTTAGCCTTACGTCTGCACCAAGATGGAATCCTTCTCAGTCAATACATTAGGGAAAGCCTATTGTCATGCCTTCAAGATCAAGCAAAAACTAAGATGAAGCAAAAAACTTGGTTCCTCTTCCTTTGGTGCCATCCACAAGAACAAAAAACAAAATCATCTTGCATAGAAGTTTTTGAAATTGTGAAAACACACACAAAGCAGGATCAAACAGCAAATGGGAACACCTTCCACGCACGAGAGCTGCAAACAATGATTTGCCATTTCCTCAAAAAGAAAAGCTTTCAAAAATACTGAAATTAATCTTATCTCTAATAATTGGAGAAAAGGAGAAAACCTCATGGGAAAAAACTCCTCTCCAAAAAAGTGAAAGGCGAATGAAGGACTAAGAAGCCTCCAAAACAATGTCCCAAAAAAAATAGTAACATTTGAACATCGTCAAAGCACGAAGAAGTTGTAGACAACTGTCGAAAGATGATTGCTATAGTGCTAAAATGAAGAACCTCCTCTGAAACAGATGATGATCAAGATCAAGAAGACAAGAATCTGTATGAGTGCCTCCAATGACACTATTCGAACAATGATTAGATGGCAAACAAAGGCAAACATTCGATAGTCGAAGACACAAATGGCACATGAATCTACATAAGTGACCCTAATGACACCATTCAACCATGCAAGATGCAAGTCGAAAATATAGGTACCAATAGTTTGAAGAGTATTGATCAAGTGAAAATAGGTCGCCTCCACAAAACAGGAATGCAAAAGTGTCCATATGGTAAATGCTCCATCTCATCAAAATACATGGGTAACCAACCGCCGCATCTGCCTAGTACATAGGAACAAAAACTAGATACATAACTCACTCCAAAACGAAACCAAGGAAGCATTAACACCAACAGTAGAAACACCCCCATAATGTGTACAAGGGAGAGCCATGATAGGTCCATTGAAACTATGTGTCACCAAGAAGTACATGGATGAGATCAAAGAACATCTGAACATGCACATGAAAGTACCCGCAATTGAAAAAGGGTGTACAAACCAAAGAGACACACACATGAGGCAAGAATCACTAGGATTCAATGCTGTCATGGAAGGGACACTCATTTGACAAAGGTGTGATGGCAAAACAAAGGCACTACTCAACCCCTCCATGACATTTTATAACATAGTGCAAGTACAAAAAGGCACAATAGGATGTGCGAAATGCCCCAAAAAATATGTACAACAATGACACTTTATCTCAATACCTCTACAAAAGAGAAAGTGCTTACAAAAGGTTTTTACAATGCCCAAATAGGACAAAATGATGGAAATATATGTAAAATAGCTAAAAACAAGTCATCCGACTCAAACAAAAGGTTTTCAGGAGCCAAAAAGTTCAAGTAATTCACTAGAATATGAAAGCACAAAAAATTGAATAAAATGTATCTGGGGAAAACTCTAGAAAAAGTGCAGGGATATCTGTGAAGAGCTTTGAAAGAATTTTCCAACTCCGCAAGAATCGCGAAAAATAGAGAAACTAGTCAAAAGTTGTGAGCTTGGGAGTGAAAACAACACATCTGACTTTGATAGTCTGTAGAATGCACTAGCAACAAAATATGATAATGAGACCCACACCATTGGAAAGCATGTGGAACTAGCTTTACAACGATATCTCGTTTGTCAAATTTCGATACCCTATGTCTAAGTTATGGTGAAAAAAAAAATCGCTCCTTTAGGCCAAATGGGGGCTAGGAGGGGAGTTTGTGGGTGTTTGAACTGCAGATGTCAACATGATGTCAATAGAATATTCTTGGGAATATTCCCCAAACGATCAAAAAATCCTTGCTGGTTTGGAAAAAACCTGTTGCCTGAAAATAAAGATTCTTCGAAATATTTTGTAGGTTGTCAGAATATCCAAGAGAATATTCTCATTCTTGTCGTTAAATTGCAATCATTGGAAAAATGTAGCCGGAAGGAATATTCGTTAGAATCTTGAAAAGATGTTGGAATGAAAAGGGGTTGGCAATGGAGATTTGGGGCCGACGATGGTTGAAAAGGCCATTGAATAGCTAAGTGGAGGTCGCCGACGGTTAACCCTGTTGTGCGGTCCACGTGGGGGCCATGGTACCTACTAGGGCTATGTAGGCAACAAGGTACCGCATACCCCACAAAAACAACTGGCAACTTTTTTAATTCCTTTTTTTTTGTTTTTTTTGGGAAAAACAATTAAAAAACCAAAATTTTCAAATAAATTGTACCGACAATTTTTTTTAAATTTTTTTTTTAAATCACCGTATAGTATGGCCGTATGGCCTCTATACTAAAAATATTTGCCTTAGAAGTTCCTATTGGTGAATATAGGCAAATTTATGGTTAAAATTTGTCTATTCAGCCTCTTCAATGCAATGGTGAGGTCCGTCTGCTCCAACACCAAAAAAATGTCCAAGTCCAAAACCTACAAAAAAATATGAAGATACCATATTTGATGCTCCTGTAACCTTAGTTGAAGAAAACCCTCAAAATTCGAGAAGGGGTTTGTTGAATCCATGCTCTGATACGATGTTGAAACTGTGAAAACACACACAAAGCAGGATCAAACAGAAAATGTGAACACCTTCCATGCACGAGAGCTGCAAACAATGATTTGCTATTTCCTCAAAAAGAAAAACTTATAGAAATATTGAATTTGAATAATACAGTCAAGGAGAATGCTTATAAGAGCAAATCTTAAATGAGAAAGGGATTAGATCATGACAATTGTCGACATCTTATGTGATGAGACATAATGATCTGATAATAGCTCAAACTTATAAAAGAAAAAAACACTCCTAAGTTTAGCTTAAGTGCATAAAGTGAAATTATCCTAATAATTAATTAAAGATTAATTAATTATTAGCTGATAAATGATTACTCTAGTAGAAGCAGCAAACACCATCCTGAGGAGAACAGTCATCAATGACACAACAAAAGAGTCCAACAACCTCAGCATTTGACAAAAACAAGAAGCAAGGGGATAAGTGTTGCCATTATACCTTACAAGCATACAACAATTTTGAATGCTATGTATCACAATGGTTGATTGTGTCATTAACATCAGGTTTTACACAAGCAAAAAACATTAAGTTAGGTGCAACTTGTATGAGCGCCAACACCTCTGCCACTGACATCTTTGAGGAATGTGAGTGCCTCTTCCATTTTAGATGTTGGGTTGAAGGGTGTTAATTCAGATTTGTAGAATGTATATATTCAAATTGGGCAAGTTTTGTTGAGGACAAGAAATGAGTTACAGGTTTATTTTTTAACCTTGTGGGAAGGTGCAATTTCTTGGGCCAGTAAAAAACATTGATCTGTTGCTCTTTCCTCATCATAAGCAAAATATAGATCAATAACCAGTCGAATGTGAAAATTAATTTAATTAGAGGGATACTTGATGCCTGGCTATTGCAATAACTTAAGGTTCCCAAAATTAGTCTGGTGTTTGTGGTGTTATTGAGTTTTCTAGAATAGTCTAGTACATCATGGAAGGGTTAAACATATACATTGTAATGTTCCCTTTTCTGGTCCATTCCAGCATCCTTGGAAACTCCCAACTTTTTTGGAGAGTGCCGATTTTATTGGAAAAATGCTTGGACAATGGTAGAGAATTCTTGAAGCCAAGATGAGTACAATGGTACTTTCTGTGTGCAGATCCGACATTTTGGGAGCACTCCACACTTATTGGAGAAATTCGTCATTTTGGGAGAGTGCCAAATTTTATATAGACTGATATCCTATGCATGTAAGGTATTGGTGGTGTGGTCAGAAGCCATATTTGGGCTATTTTAATATTTTCCATGACTTTGGTGGTTGTGCAAAAAGTAATTAAATTAATAAATAGTTAAATATTTAAGTTGTTGAAAAGTGGAAAATGAAAATACAACATTTAATTATTTAAAAAGTAGTTGTTATAAGGAGACATAAAAATGACTTCATCCAGAAGTCACTTGTGTGTTGAAGATAATTAGGTTTGAGGTCGAAAACACTCAACATCCATTGGAGCAATTTCATATAGAGGTTGCTAGTGTGCTGAATGTTATGGGATTTGTGGAGATTTGCATTGAAGAATTGAAATATCATTTATAGGTTTGCTTTATTTGGTTTCCAGTACAGTTGCAGATTGAAGATTGAGAGTTAACCAATATAAATCATTTGCTTGCAAATCATATTGGAGCAATAAAAGGAATTTGAGGGTGAAATTATTGGTAAGATTTCTGATTTTGTTTATTATGCTGCTCATATCATTCTACAATCTTGGCCATACCTTATGGTAGCCCCTTTGGTAGCCGTACCAAGTGAGTAGAGGCATTTTGGAATTGTGAAGTGGTTTAAAGCAGATTTTATTGGTTTATTTATCATTCCTATTCTCTTTGCTGGCTGAACTGAGAAGAAGGCGTGAGTTTATGTTGGAGTAGCTGCTGCATATATTTAAGGGTTTTAGATACAAACTTCCAGCCACCATTTAGCAACCCTAGCATCATCGATTGCTTTTCACAGTACCCAGGAGGAAGGTGTGGGAGCTTTAGAAGGAGGTCGCTGCCTAAGAGTAGCAATTTGGTGTTCCTTACACCCAGTCACATCATTATTTCAATCTCATACAGCTATCTGAGGTGGGTCACAGCAAATCTGGGCATGATTTGTGTAGTTTCAAACCGTTTTCAGCAGATCAGAACTTCGGGGTATGTTTATAACAGCACTTTGGAGAGAGGACAGTTTGGAGAAGGGATAGATTAAGCCTGTTTCAACTTACAGTGACTTGCAACAACTTTTGTGGTATTGTCTAGCATCTTGAGGTCAGAATTGATTATGTAATGTACTCATTTAATGATATTAGTGAACCATTGTTTGACAACTGTTTGCTAAAATGCCCTAGTGAAACTCAATGAATGCAAAGTGTTCATGATTATGTTAATATATTTGTGAGTTAGTTGCAACTGTTGAGTATTTAGATCAGATACATCATTGCTTGGCAGCTATTTGACGAAATGTCTGTGAGCTAAAGTAAAATTAAATTTGGAAGTTTGTTGTAATATCTTGGTAGGGATATTACATACATGCAAACACACATTATATTCAAATGAAGTTGTGAGATAAAGATGTTGAGTTGATGTACACTCAAGAGTTACAAACAACTTCGCAAAGTTGTGAATGGTTTGTATCTGCACTTGGTGTTACTGTCAATTAATTGTCATTTAGGTGGCATAGGGCAATGGATGAGGTCGATGTTACAATAGTTGGACCCTTGTATGGGATTGTGCATAATTACACATCGGTAGTATTAAATAATTGGGGGATTATAGTTTGGACAACAACAAAGTATTGAGTATGTATTGCATGTTACATAATGGATTGTATTTGAAGGAATTTTTAGTCATAGGTATTGAATGGTTCAGACAAAATTGTAAAAAGTTTTAGTTTGCCCTTGGTCACTAGAAGTAATTCTCAACTGGCCACTCTAATTTTCTTTGGAACAAATGACATTTTCCAACCCCTTAAATTAGGAGTTTAACCTTTTGTCTCTTCTTATACTACAGCTCATGTTTCTTTTTCACTTATTTTAATTAATCACGACATGAAGTTAGGATTTGGGTAGATGAGGCTATTATAAAGTATGAAGTTGGTGAGTGGTGCATGTGGGGATTGAATCTTTAGGCACATTACCGTTGGCATGAGAGCTGGCCAAGCCTTGCCGTGTTGCACGAACATCCTCAATACTGAGATGAGAACAGTACCTCCCTTGTGGTAGTGATATCTGAGTTCTTTTATTGACTTGTGTTATGAACAGATCTAAGAAATCTTAGTGAGTTAAGTAGTAGAGTATGTTTTAGGGTTGTTACTTTGTCTTTGGTTTGTATCTCCTGCAATCCGTGGTATTGTTTCAAAGTTATTCTCAAAAGTATTGTTATGACATGATTTAAGTATTCTTATTATTATGTCCATTATATTTAGGTGCTTCTTATCCAGCATTGTCTATTGATACATTGTTGTAATTGATGTAATTGTATTTTGTCTACTCAAGCTTGGAATACACGTGATATTTGAATATTCATAAGGCTATGTTGCTGTCTGTTTCTGCTAAAAATTCTAATTTATGCCATAACTACTTGCATTGGCAAGTGATACTAATTACTAATTAGTGCTCTGCTTGTATAAATCGTGGGAAGACTATATGATGCTTATTTTTCAAAAAAATGTTGGAAAGTTTTGATATTCAGATTGAATCATATCCAGGTTAGCACCGAGAAATATAATGGCAGTTGATGTACCACTCCTTTGTTCAGGGATCAACTCAATCAACACCCAAGCTCTAATTAATCACAACAATATGCTATAAAACCTACAAAATACAACGGTTGATTCTTCTTGAGTTTCATCCAAGCAGTTGTAATAAATTGAACACAAAGCTGAATGGAATTTTATAAATGTGAAACATAGAATGTTGGAAGCAATAACTATTGTTGTGTTCTACAGGTTATTTATTATTAGTAATACAGGGCAGGTTACATGCAACCCATTGCTGCCTTGTACTCATATTTAAAGCATATCATACATATAAGGTTACTAAATACATCATTCTTAACTCTGCAATATTAACATTAGGTTCTTGGTAGAATAGATTATCTATTGAGCTATCTAAGCTAGTCAAATGAGATGCTTCATGGAACATTTCCAATCGAATGATAGCCTTGCTGCATTGGCTGTTATATCACTATTGTGCCATTCAAGTGTGTGAAATCGGCAACACCAATTGGCCTGAATCCTCTACAAAATTGATCAAGAATTGTTTAGTTTTAATAAGACAACAATTTCTGGTAACTTTTAATATTCCAGTCTATTATCCAATGTGCAGGTAAGGTTTACCCAGGTCAAAGAGGATGGTTGTGTTGACACAAGAAAGATTGGAAAGCATCGCGGGTATGCTCATAAACTTGCCATAGAGCCTGGAAGTCCTCACATATTCTTCAGCTGTGGTGAAGATGGAGTTGTCCAACATGTAAGTCTGTTTCTTAATCTCATATAGTTCTATTTCTGGTGATATATGACATCCAATCTGGTTTGATATGTGAAAGAACTAATGCATTCTTGCTATTCGATGTATGCAATCTACCTTTTATCAGATCATTGTTCCTTACTTTTGCAGTTTGATTTAAGAACTCGCCTTGCAACAAAGCTATTTACTTGCCATGCTTTCAATGCCAATGGGTCAAAGTCAAACCATGCCTCTATTGTTCAGCTCAATGCAATTATAATAGATTCGCGTAATCCAAACTGTTTTGCTACTGGCGGTTCTGATGAATATGCTCGTGTTTATGACATTCGGAATTATAAATGGGATGCGTCAAGCAATTCAGATAATCCCATCAACTCATTCTCACCTCATCATCTGATTGGCACTAAGCACGTCCACATAACCGGTCTGGCTTACTCTAATCAAAGTGAGTTACTCGTGTCATATAATGATGAGCTTATTTATTTGTTTCAAAAGGAGATGGGCTTGGGACCATGCCCAAATTCTGCTTCATCTGAAACATCAAAGGAAATAGAAGCACCTCAGGTTTATGAGGGACATCGAAATGCCGAGACTGTGAAAGGTGTAAATTTCTTTGGTCCTAATACCGAGTATGTAATGAGTGGATCCGACTGTGGTCATATATTTATTTGGAAGAAGAAAGGTGGCCAGTTGGTGCATCTAATTCGAGGTGACAAAGAGGTGGTTAATTGTTTGGAGCCCCATCCCCATATGACTGTTCTTGCCACAAGTGGAATTGAGAAAACCATCAAAATATGGGCACCTACAGCAGATCATCTGATACCACTTCCTGGTGATGCTGAAGAGGTAGTTATTTGTTTGTTTTAGTAGTATGTATATTTTTTTATAAGACTGTTCAAATCTATTTTCTTGAAGTGAATAATTTCAAATGGTTTACAACTCTATACATTTTAATGTGTAATACATATTGCTTAGACATATCTGATCTTTCTCATTGATAGCAGGTGATGAAAGCCGATAAACGTAAAAGAGAGCAGTATGCAGACACCTCTTTCCCAAATGATTTGATTAAGCACATATTAAGGTTACAGAGGCGACGGCCTGAGCCAGATTTTGAGAGAAGTTATTCAAGATCAGATTATGAAGGTGAAGATGAGGATGATCATGATGGATATGCTGTGGACTTCACGATGGAGAGTGATGACTCATCTGAAGATGGAGATCATCTCAATCCTCAAGATTGTATCATTAATTAATTGTTCATGTTATGGATGGAATGAAAATTTTAGTAATCACCCTTTGAAAATTTTTGTTTGCTTGTTTTGATAACTTAAGGTGATGTGCAAGATTCATGAATAACAGCATTGAAATTGAAATCTAAAGTTGTGCAAGAATGTTTGCATTCAACTTATGTTTCTGCTGAAAGAATCTGATAGATGCCCATAAGAAATTAACAGGTATAATAACAGATACCTACAGATTTCTTACTGGTGCTGTGCTAATATGTATGCTTTCTTTATTTTCCATGATCTGTAAATGCGAATATTTTCTTACCTCAGTCCATTGACTTGTGATTATGATTTTTTTTGCATGGAATTTAACTTGTCTATTCACTAGAATGTTTTATTCTAAGAATGACAAAAGAGGGAATGAGATTGTGTCCCCCATCAGTTCACCATTGTCGTTATGCGTAATTCTTTTGGCAATTTTGTTTCTAGCCTGGGCATGGGGATCTTAACTTACTAAAAAGAAGTTACAGTAAACATCCGCACAAAATCTATGTTGAGTGATGTTTAAAGCTTTATTCTATATTCATATAGCGGTTCCAGCAGCTTGTGATAAATATTTGGCAAAATAAAAACAATAGAGTTTGCTGCATATACAAAATTGCAAATTTGAACTTTGATCCCGAATTTCAGATTTTTTTTTGGGGGTAATTTTTGCCAAAAACACCCAACCTGCTGCAAACCCTTGCTCAGCAGCTCTCCCAAACTAAATTCTCTCTCCTATCCACTTCAATAGATAGAAGAATTCCTACCAGCTACTGAATGCAGCAAGGAAAAAATCCACAGAGGATGCCATGGCCTTGGCATCTTCCAATGGTTGCAACTCACCCATAGAAGTGAGGTCTCGTAGTTTCATGGAGGATGTCAAATTTTCTTCTAGTCACAGAAGAAAAGGAGGATTCGTTAAATATTATGTGTAGAGAACTATGTCTAAGCCCATCCTCCTCTAGAAACAGAGAATGGGTGCTACCTGAAGGTGGAAGCCCCTCTATAAACCAGCTTTAAAGTTGAAGGAAAGGAAGATCGGCTTTCATTGCTCAAGGAACGGCCCTTGATTTGACATTGCATGGAAGCCTTCCTGGACCAAAGACCGCCAAGGCTTGGGTCCAAGACAACTGGAAACCCTTTGGCTTATTTGAATCTGCCAAAAAGCTTTTTGATGGAGGTCCTCTGATTTTTTTTTTCCATGGCAGCCCTTGGTATCTACAAAAGGCACGACACTTCATGTAGCACTGGTCATAGTGTTCAATCCAACAGACAAATTGCCAGGTGATGTGTCAGTATGAGTGAGACCTTCTTTACTTCATTGGAGAATATATCGATGCCTCAGAAATCACTATGAATTCAGGGGTCCTAAACTATGCCAGGATCTCCATCAACATGGATTTGGAGAAGCCCCTGTAAAATATAATAGAGTGGTAACAATAAATTAATTATGGAAGTATCCCTTTTAAATTCTGAATTTACTATGAATATAGACATGTTGAGAGGGTTCATCCGCACCTAGATCTGGCCTAAACCTCCCACTGCATTAAGATAAAAGCAATAATGACTTAGGAACTCTAGTTAACCCATTCTAGAAGGAACAAAAGCATGCACAAGGAAGCCAACAACATCAACAGGAGCACAAAAAATGGCCCCTCAAACAACATAGGTAACTAATTCCAAACCCATTGAAATTCTCAAGGACATAGAAGGCATGCTACATTTGAATGTCTCCTCTACCCTTTACAAAATGATTGTATCTCACCTAATAGAGCGACAAATTCCATAACAGTATGTGGTAATATCACTACGAACAGGGTAATAATTGGTACTTTTTAAATTGAAAAGGAAAAGGGCAGAAAAAGGGAGAAATATTGGGTGGACTGAAATGTAGAGAACCACTTAGATAATGCAGCCGAAGGGAAAAAATACAACATATCAATTCCTTGTCTCTAATGTCAATGGAGATAGGCGTGTGATTCATATAATGGGACAGCTAAATTCACACCAATTCACCAAAGTTTTTTATTAGATTTGGCTACATGTAGGGGATACAAAGCTTCACTATTCAAAACCTACATCATGAGGGATGGAAGAGGAAGAGTGCATTACATATAGCTGAATATGGCTTAATGGACCTGATTAATTCTTATTCGTGAACAACAAAATGAAGTTAATAAAAGAAAAAGTCACCACATCTATTATGAGAAACATTGAATTCTATCATGTTGAAAATCGTACCTATTAACAATACCAAGGAAATTACAGAAATATGTTTTTTTACAAGCCCTCTTAAAGGGCATTGGGGAAAGAGCCTACTGGAATTTAGATTGAAAAGTCGAACCAACAACTCCGAGAAGACTTCCAACTTCTATCCACCATTACATCATATTATGTTTTTAAATTGTTGCAGGATAATTTTCTACCTGTACCTTGAGTCATAATCTCCAGTTTAATAGATTTAAATTACCCTTGCATTTGCATGTGGTACTTCACAACTAGCAACAGTTATATTACTTGTCCATTTACAATTAAAATAAACTTTTGCATAAAATTATTGATAATTAATTTTAAAAAGAATATTTACAATTAAAATAATAAGGAAATAATATACCCTAAAATTAAATTTTAGATACCTAGTTGAATGATTATGCAATGAATAACTGTACGAATGGAAAAAAATCAGGTTTTGAGAGCTTGAAACTTGCACAGTAATTACCAAACTATTCATAACAAGCTTAAAATTCTCAATCAAGCAATAGAAAACAAATGAGCATAAAGGATTAAATAAAACACACAAAACACAAATTTGACCTCTTATGCCATCCTTGAATAACTTCTATTGCCCTTCTCTTTGCTTTGAAAGATTTTGAAGTGTTGCTCTCAGATTTTGGGAGTGCACAAAGTAAAAGGCTTATGACAATAATGGCGGAAAAGATTCAAAGATGGTGGTTAGAGAGAAATGAAGATCGAAGCTTGAATTTATAGACGAAGAGTGGTGAAATGAACGAACGAGATTGAGTAGAGAATGGATGGCTGAGATCGAATGGGACAACTTACAAGAGAAAGTTGCTCATTCGAAAATGGAAAATGTAAGAGTCATCATATTTGAAAATAGAAGAATGGAAGGGAAATGTGGAGTGGGAAATGGAAAGATGTAAGAGTTAAGTTGAGAAATTCAAGGAAATGGAAGAGTTAACTAAAATTCAAGGAAAGGGAAGAGTTAACTAGAAGAAAGGGTCAATCAAGTGAAAAAGGAAATAAAAATTTATTTATTTTCGATGTCATGAATAATTAATTAAATTAATTAATTATAGAGGAAACTTAGGTTAAAATGATTAAATAAATAATAATATTTATTTAATCATTGATGAAATTAAATTCGAGATAAATAATTAAATTTAATCGACGAAATGATGAGAGAATAATTAGAATTTAATTATTGAAATGTGAAAGACCATAATGGAGTCTAGATGAAAATTAGGGTTTAGACAAAAATTGGGTTAGACAAAGAATTAATCAAAAAAATGCTCTCCCAAACTCGAGAAAATTTTAAGTGTCTACATTTTGCCCCTCTTTGAGACAACGTGCCCCAGTGGAAACAAGATTATGATGTCCACTCAGGAAATTTAGTGAAAAATTTGAAAATTGAGCCAAATTTTTTCGATAAGATAATTTAATGCATTTGGATAGAAAGAATATTAGCTAGAAGAAAATGTTAGTAAGAAGTGAAGAATGGTTAGTTAGATCAATATTAGATGTGGAAAAAATTGACAAAATAAATGTTATCTAAAAGAATAGGTTAGTGAGAAAAGAATAATTAGTAAAATGAATGATGGATGTAGAAAGGGGAGTGATGAATATATTGTTTAAACCTAAATAAGTGCACATATTTTTATTTTGCAAGGGGATGATGTACATTGAGGTATGGAAAAACCATGGTGCGAAATGTTATCCAATTTGCATAAACAAACACATTGTAGACAAGGAGTGTCATGACTAATACTAGGAACTTAATTGCCCTAGCCATATTGTCAAGACAAACCGTAAACAAAAAAAGATCATGGTCCACCCTCGCTCCTCTAATCACTTGTGGATATCTTCGAGTAGCATAGGAACATGAAAAAAGATAAATCAGATAAAAGATAAGACAAACTAGACCAAACGAGTCAATAACCATTTAGATATTCTTGCCAAAGATGGAGAATAGAAAAGAGACAAAAGACCATAGACAAAGCCATATGATGAAGACGGGCAATTGATCAATTAGACATGGAGACTAGCTTGATAGTTTGTCTTTGATTGCATGATTTGTTGATCTCAATGTTTGAAAGATGTTCTGCTTGTTATTAGGCAAAGTGTAAGTCTTAGCAAAGAGAAGATTTATTATGGAAAATGAATAGTGGTGAATAAGACAACGTTTATTATGGGTTGTGAATAGTGAAAGGTGAATAATGAGTGTGATTTGTTTATTATGGGATGCAAATTGTTTTATTATGAATGTATATTATAAGGATCGTGACAAATGCATGTGAAAGATACACACAAGCAAGTGAGAAAGTATGCACAATGATACCAAGACAAACATGATCTTGCCCCTAGTCAAGCTGAAAACTAATTGATTGATTGATGATTGATAATTGACAGATAATTGATAGATATGGGAAGGACATATCCCACAAACACTATGAGGAAAGGGAAAGACATATCTCGATAATGACAATATTACTAAAGGATCAAGGTTTGGGAAGGACATATCCCACAAACACTATGAGGAAAGGGAAAGACATATCTCGATAATGACAATATTACTAAAGGATCAAGGTTTGCAGAAAGGTTGGAAACAAAACCGAGGAATGCTTTGGATGATGTGCTAGATTGCATGGTAAGACTGTATGGATTAGGATTGTTACATTTGGATGGACTTACCTTGAGACAAGAAGGGATATGGAGAGATGTTGGCTAGGTGGATTAGAATCCTTGAACCAATGACAAGGGAAAACCAAGTCACGTAATAGCAATGAAAAGATAATGGATTTCTTTGGAAAAGGATAAGAGACATGAGGATTATTAGATGGAGGAATTAACATATGTTCTCCAAGGACTGTGTTGCATAGGAATAATTTGTTTTCTATGAGATATGGGTTCACATAATGCTATGTAGGTAATGGCATGATATTTGATGGGTAGTGTATTACCAAACGATTGACATGTCCAAAGTATTTTCAAAGCATGATTTAAGTTTGTGCCCCAATCCTTATCAAGATCAAGATAGGTAGGGAATATGGATGGAAAGGGGAAGATGGATTGGATAGATAGCTAGAAATGTCAAGAAAAAGGTGTGGAAGATGAGACAACTTGCCCCCAAGTGTAGTGGTCCATATAGATAATTGATCTTACACATGACATCTATTTGCCAGGTTTTCATCATGGTACTTATCCAAAGCACCACTGAAGTGGTTTTCACTATTGAATGAAATTTTTCTCTTTACTATTTTTTGTATTTTTTTCAATTTTGTATTTTTTTTATTTTTTTTTGTTTTTGAAATTTCTCAATTTTTTTGATGTCACACAAGATGCATATTTGCCAGGTTTTCATCAAGGTGATAATTTTTTTATTTTTTTGCTTTTTTATTTTTTGAATTTTCTAGATGGCTTTGACGCTTTAGCTGATCACTAATTGTTCTGAATCCTTTGATAGCATTGATGTAATATTGTTGCCATGATATGCCAATCGTGACCTTTATGAAGTAGTTGCCTTGTTAGGACCATAATACTTGCATACAACTGATTGATGTCATTGTGATCCTGTCTGATACTAGGGTTGACCTTATTAGAATATGCACATTGTGATAGAATGCCATGAGAGTCCTTATGATTAATAGTTGTTTCCAAGAAGCGACGAATTTGTGAAGTATAATTTTTAGGCTTCAAGCGAGATGTAGGATTATGATTAGTGATGAGAGATGTATTTGGCAGTTTAGATGTAGGAATATTCATTTTCCAAACTTGGGATCAATGATAACTTTAAGAAACCCCCCTCAAAAAAAGATATAAAATTTTGGCGAATCTTTCATATTTTTAGGAAAAAATATTAATTTCTATTGGCAAATCTTTCCTTTAAAAAAAAATATTAATTTTATTGGCAATATTGGCAATGTTTTTTACATCACTAAAATTTTGTAGAAAATTTTGGCGAATCTCGAAAAATAATAGGAAAATGCAATAATTATGATGGTGAATCTATCCAATCTAAAAATAACACTCATGGAAAAGTAGGGGCCCGAGGGTGGAAATCATTGATGGGTTGAAGGGGTAGACTATATATTTATGTTCCACCATTGTTTTAAAATATAATTTAATGACCCTCATTATATTCTACAAGGTAAAATGTACCCATGATCTGTAATTCTCATGGGGCTCAAAATTACTTTTAGATCATTTATCTAATGACCCTTGTTGTACTCTGTAAGGTAAAATTTAACCACAACCTATAATGCTCATGAGACCCAAAATTGTGGGCCCTATGAGCATTACAGATCATGGATACATTTTACCTCATGGAATACAACAAGGGCCATTAGATTATATTATAAATCAATAGTGGAAACTAAAGATTAGAAATATGGCCCCAAAGCAACTAATAATTATGACATACGCGAATTAATATAGATTTCTACATTAATTTATAAAAAATTAGGCAAATTTAATCTAATCATGTATCGAATATTGTGATGAATTTTCGAGTTAATTTTTTTAATAAAATAAATTATTTGGCGATTTAAATAAGATTATAATTAAATTTTGTAAAAATGTGGCGATTCAAGTCATGTTGTATCTCAAACTATTAGCCAATTTTGGATTCCCAAATTTCAACTATTAGCCAATTGGTGAATATTAGCCACTAAAAAAAATCACCGCTTGGGATGATGGATGATGGAGTTTGGATTTTGGATTGGGATAGTGTTTGGAACCAACACTTTTATATGCTTTGTATAATGACCATTTTGAAGGAGGCAAACATTTTTTAAATGTGGGAAACCTCTTTTCTTGTGGCTCCACATTTTGATTAGATATTAGATTTGGACTTTTCTCTTTGCTTGATCAATTTTTCTTTGGGATCCATTTTAACTTCATTTGTCCACTTGGATTTTTGCATTCAATGGCCTTTGACATTTGATTTTGAACTTTGGATTTGTAAGATTTTGTTTTTTGTTGGTTCCAATCGGTAGGCTTAATGAATTGCAAATGATAATGTATGGTGTAGATGGAAGGAGGGTTGGAAACAACCTTACGGTAAGAACTGCTCATGGACCCTATTTTGAAGTTTGTATCAGATAAAGTTGCCCCCAATATCGTGGAGGTACAACTAACATCATTTGATTTGCTAATAGAAGAATAACCAAGATCTTGATGTTGAAGATTTGCATGAAACTGAACTGGTTCTAGAATGCCTTGCTCAAGTAGGCCCAATCCTCTTCCTTGATACTGCATACTTTGATAGATTCTATTTGCAATGGGGTATTAGTTATTTTAGAAGCTAGATGCAAACCCATCATTGTGTATCTAGAAACCATTGATGTTTGGTATTTTCTCATTTGCAAGAAAGCCTGATTTGATAAAAGTGGATGATCCTAGTTGATAGGATATTGAAGCTCTAACCTCTATAATCCTTGTTTCTTCCTGATAATTCAGGATGTCGATGTGATCCATGGTAGCTTTTGTATCTTCTTGTCTGATTTTTGTTGGTATGTGGTGACTGATCATGCTATAATGTACACTCTTCATGTATCCTTGCCGAAAAAAAAAAAAAAAATTGACTTTGTAGAACCCCAATTTTTGGAAGCTTCTAAAAGCTTGTTATAAGCGGTTGTGATGGGGAGTTGTAGCAATGGAAGTATTCATGAGATTGTAATATGTTTTGCACTGGATAATAAAATCATTGGATGGTTGCGGTTTTATGGATGTAGCCTGGATTGGGTGAACAACGTTAAATTCTCTGTGTTGTCTTGTTTCCGCTATAATTTTGTGTGTGTTTAATTTCTCTATTTTATTGATCAAATCTGCATTTAACTTGTTAGATATCTACCTTCTAACCCTAACAATTTGATCAGTGGCAGCTTCTTTATGTACTTTTATTTGATCCTGTAATGGCATAAATTTGCAACTAGGAAAATTTCCCATTAATTTACCCTTACCTTAGCTTTACAAGTTTGATGATGCAAAAACCCACCACCTTCATCCTGATTTTCTCATGTGTCCTTGCCATTTTGAGTCGGTGGAAGAATTTTTGTTGAGGACGTACGCACGTCATGTGGATGTCCACACGCTGCACTGCCATCATAACAAGATTCTTGCGTCTAGAATTTGCAAAGACGTTACGATTCTTGAATGCTTGTGAATGTAACATTTCCCGTCGACTCTTGACCGAAGAAAAATAATTGTTTTGCCTCCATTTGTCCGTTTGAACAAGACTCTAACTCATTCTTTCACTCTCAATCTTAATCTCTCTCATTCTAACACTTCTTGATCATTTTTGCAACATTCTTGCTTCTCCATCACTCTTTCTTGTAGCTACTGGATTCTCACTTGTCTCCTACAACATCTTTTTTATTCAACACCATCGTTGTTGCATGTTTACAAATCTCTACCTCCTTGGTGTGGTGGTGTCATCTTATTCCTTTCTCTATTGGCCTTGAGCCCTTAAAGCAAGGGAGGTGATATTGCGTCTTCTTATTTACTTGCATTATCATGTTGTAGAGTAGCATTCAAGTTTTCTTTGCTCTCTACTCTATTGTGTCATTTCTATTCTCTCATTTATTGCTTTTCTCCATATCATTGCATATTAGTTGTCTGTGGAGGTGGGAAAACCAAAATGGGGGTCTGATTGAGGCAGACCTCAAAACATATCCCAACATTTTTCTTGTTTTTGTGTGTGTAGGTGCAGGTTCACCCACTTGGAGCTAGCTGGAGAACTAGACTGTATATGAGTTAGCATTCTTCTCCTTTCTTTGTCAATTTTTCATTAGAGTAGTTTTATAGTATTCTTGTTGTTGTACTTTGTATCTCTATATTTTTTTTAAACTGTGAAACTAGAAAACTTAGGTTGTTAGTAGGCTCAATGAATTTCTAACTATCACCTGACCCTCTGTCGTTATAGGATGCCAGTGCATCCCTGAGACTCTAGCATGATGCACTGAAGTCTGGATCCCACACTACTGTCCTCAGACAAAGATTTGTATAGTCTGTAGTCCGAGACCTTTGCAGTCAGCTCACTCGACCCCCAAAAAACACCTGCCATTAGCAAAAGGGAAATAGAGTTTTGTTTGCCCTTCCTTTTCAGTCTATCCTTTCCTTTTCGATTTATTAGTCAATATGAGGTAGTTTAGGGTAGTTCATTCCCTTTGTCTCTCCCATGAATTGGAGCCTTGGGGGTGACGAATCCCCCTACTCTATAGATCCATGTCATTTATTTGATTATATGTGTCGAAGGGAGGCAAGTGTCTCATCTTGGGAAATCGAGGTAGTTGGAGTATGGATAGGATCAACTTCAAGTTTATGATCATGGATGGTAGAATCTAAGATAGGCTCATCTTGTATGTCATGACTAGAGATGGGATTAACTTGGATATCATGAGCATTTAGAAGGGATTCTTGGATAGACTCAAGGATAGGATCATGATCAAGGATTGGATTATCATGGATGTTACGATCATCTATAGGGATTTCTTAGGTAACTTGATCTTGATTTGTCTTGGATTTTATTTCATCATGTTTTAGGATTTCCTCTTGACATGGATCCAATGGTTTAGGCAATGGAATGTTATCTTGGACAGTAATAGTATTTTCTTGAGTGGGCTCATATCTTTGGATAGGAAGCTCTTGAGTTAGCTTGATAGGTGACGAAGTGAATGATGGTGGAAGAGGGTTAGATGGTGTAAGACTAGCAACGTGATGGGATTGTCAAACTTTATTTTGAGTTAATTTATTTGCTATTAGTCCTTGAAGATCATTACTAGATGTGTTTTTATTGGATGGAATGGATTGGGATGAAGTGGATGGCAATAGCTTATTGGATAAAGGATTATGAGAGGAGGTGAAGGCTATAATATTTTCCCGATTCTCCCATGGCATAGATTCAACAATGATTCTACCTTGGTTTATAAGGTCTTGTATGATGATATTGAGTCTAAGTTAAGAAGAAGTTCAATGCCCTTTGTACCTGTGGAATTTACAAAATGAATTATCATTCCACCAAGATGGTTTATTAGGGGGTCATAATGTGTGGCCTCTATGAGTTGAATAGTGTTAGACTACAAAATATTCTTTAAGATTGATTCAATCGGTTCCACTAGAGAGGTAAATTGTTGTTGTGGAGGAATATTAGGTCTAAGGGAACCACATTGAGGATTGTTTTGAATATCATTGTTTGGTTGTGAAGGAATTGATGATGAATAGGTGTTGGTAGGTTGTGCATAACCTTGTGGCTGGTTGTGGTTGGGTTGTTGGTATAAAGGGTTGACAAAATGGATGACTAGGGGTTGTAGGTTGTTGGAAAGGAGGTTGGATTATTGGGGATTGTTGGTATGAAGGTTTGACATATAGGTCATAAATCATGTGGTGCTCAACTTGACTACGAAGAAGGTCAAGGTAAAATGAAGACATGGTCATGAGTTTGGGACTAGTTTTGAAAATGGGATGGTTTGGATGGATAAGTAGGAGAATAATGGTTGGAATATAAAACCCTAGTGCAAGGAAAGAAAAACAATCAAAGACTTTTTTGGTTTTTTAGTTTTTCATTTTTTTTGGATTTTTGGTTTTTTGAGTTTTATAATTTTTTGGATTTTTGAAGGTTTTTTATTTTTTTTGTGTTTTTGAAAGTTTTTGAAATGAAATGATTATGAAAGGGATGCTATTTTTTTGGGATTTTTTTATTTTGAATGATCATGCAAATGAAAAATGATGGACGGTATATGGTTATTGGCTAAGGATGGTTAAGGATAGTGAGGATAGGTGATGGTGATTATGGGTTTAGACTTTGACCTTGAAGGATAATGGTTAACCAAAGTAACCAAAAGAGGATATCTAGATCTCCAAAAGAGGGAAGTGAGAAATACAATAGACAAGGGTTGACCTTAAACTAGACTTATGAGTTTTAAATCTAATAGTAGGTGAAAAGATGAAAAGATAAGAGATCAAGACAATCCCAAAGTGGTAACTACTTGGTTGAAGACAAGAGACTAGTCACACCCAAACTAGTCTTGTGAGTTTAGGGAAACTATAGACAAGAAAATGAGAGTTAAATGAGATTCAAGACACCTCCAAGAGGCAACTATGGTCTATGGATAATGGTTGGATTAGTGCAGGTTTTATGAGTGGTCAAGTGGATGATTGAATGAAGTTTGACCTATGGATAAAATACTAACCAAAGTTTTCCCCATGGATTCAAGGATCAGCCTAAGAAGGAGGGACTTACCAAAGATGAAAAAATTAACCAAATATTAACCTAGGGAAATGAAAGACCAACCTAAGGTCAACCCGAGGATGAAAAATCAACCAAAGATCCACCTAAGGGATAATAAACTTAACCAAAGATTAACCTAGGGAAATGAAGGAATCACCTAAGGACACAAAGGAAACCAAGGGTTAACCAAAGAATGATAAGCCAACCAAGTATTTGAACCAAGGAGGAAGACCAAAATTTAACTTAATGATGCAAATACAACCAAGGATTAACCATAGGAAGAGGAATCCACCTAAGATTAACCCAAGGAGGGAATCAAAATCTAACCTAAGGATGCAAAGATAACAAAGGACTAGCAAAAGGAAGAGGAATCAAAGAAATGTTAACCCAAGCATGTAAGGACAACCAAAGACTAACCTAAGATGAGGAAAACCTAACCCAAAAATTTAACCTAGGGATGCAATTAAGATTTGAGATGCAAAAGGTGGATGTGAAAAGCTAAACTAAGGAATTTGATAGGTCTCAAGTCACTTAAGTTCAAAAACTCAATTCTAAGGATGGACCCTAACTTATTTCAATGTAGACTATGATTGTCTCCCTAAGAATGAAGTGTTTAGAGGTGTTATTAGTGTGATATTATCAATTTTAAGATAGCATACACTCAAAAACACTTGGAAGACAACGTAGTTATTGAATCTTAACAAAAAAGTGTATGGATTGAGGCCCATAGGCCAATGGCTTCATGGGTATATCATAAATAAAGACACTTATAAGAAAAGAACAACCTATTTATTCAATTGGGTGCGTTCACTCAATGTGGGCCCAACACACCGAAGTGCTAGTACACCAACATTAGTGTGAGGTGATTCTCTTTCAAGAGTAGATAACTAGAGGTCTGGTGACACAGGCTCTATGGCAAGAGCACACCTTCCCTCTCTCCTCGGGAGGCTTAGAATGCCAATCCAAATATTCCTATCTCAACTCAGGGGTGTACATGGTGAGTAACCTCACATGACAATGCTATCAAGTTGCACCACACCAAGTTTACGACCGAAGACTTCTAGGCTACTAAAAAAAAAAGGTGTCTAGTGGGGGACTTCTGTGAACAAAGAGCCCATCTGTAATAGCCTAAGAACTAGGAGGCCCACTCCCACTCTCATCACCAGAAAGTCTCGGTAGATCGAGGGTCTCATAGATTGGATTTGAATGGTGCTAGCCACTCCTTGGGGTACAAATTTCATTCCCCCCGCCTTTGATATAGCCCATTGGGAAACATGCTTGAGGTTGAACCTTGGGGTGATGAAATGCACAAGCAGGCCTCTTATTAAAAAAAAAGGAGACTAATTTGTATTTCTCATCACCTAGGATTTGTAAGGCCCCTCTCTTTATATCATAGTCACAACCCCTTTTATGTTGGGAAAATGTGTCTCAACCTTGCAATTATATAAGGCTTACTGTCGATAGGATGTATATATATTTATATATATTTCCTAGTTACATCAATAGGTGTATATATTGGTAGCACAGAGCGAAATGTGAGTGTGTTAATTTTTTTAGAAAACTCCTAAAATGGTTGACATACATTAAATAATGATATATTGTAAATATGGACCATTCATTATTAGGTTTTAGATCTAATGGTAGATATTTTGTTGGCTTGTATTTCCCTAGAATGTAACCCTATTTTACGAGGGTGTTGTATTACGGTTGCGGTAGACTATGATGTTTTCTGAGAATCTGATAGTTGTCATGTTGTCTCTTGATCTTTGGCGGTGATACTCCTATGAGAATCTTTCTTTGCAAGTATATTGTAATCTTTATGAATTTTGAATAATATATTGGGCAAATTTTGGAGTCTGGGGTTTTTCTCCCGAAAGGGTGTTCCCCACGTAAATCACTGTGTCGTGGTATGCATGATATTTATGTTTATTATTTTTAAATTTTTGTAACTGTTAAAGATCTATAAAGTTTTGCATTATTCTCCTCTCAAGAATAGTGTAGGAAGTTTTTTCGCTACCTTAGCTTCCTTACAAGTGGTATCAGACCCCGATCACCTTTGGTTTCAATTGTGGGTTGTTGGGTTTTTTGAACTAATCCAGATTTGAGTGAGAGCTTGTGTAGAAGACACTTTGTGATCTTATTGCAGGAATTTTTAAATGGCAAGTCGTCAGGGAGAATAGAGGTGGAGAAATTTTCTAGAAATAATTTTGAGATGTGGAAGCTAAAGAAGGAGGATCTGTTGATAGATCGAGATTTGTGGGATGTTGTTGATGAGAATGTTTCAAGGCCTGCAGATCCTACTCAGGCTTCTCAATATAATGTTATGGACCATAAATCCAAGGGACTAATCAGATTATGCTTGGAAGAATTTGTTTTAATTAATATTCATGAGGATATCTCTGCACAAAAACTATGGAAGAAACTTGGTGAGATATATCAAGCCAAATCTTTAGTGAACAAGATTTTATTGAGGAAGAAATTGTATTCCTTGAGAATGGAAGAGGGTGGATGAATCACAGACCACCAGGAAGCATTCAATATGTCAGTTGCTTAATTGGAATCAGTTGGTGTCAAAAATGGATGAGGAGGAGAAATGTCAGATCTTGCTTTGTTCTTTGCCTGATTCATGGGATTCTCTTGTTATGGCTATTGGGAGTACTTCTGTAATATTGAAGACTAAAGATGTGGTGTGTTCTTTTCTTTCTAAGGAGATGAGGAGGAGGGTATCCATCATGCCAAGGAGGCCCTAAATTTTTGTGGAAGACCTGAGGAAAAAGAAAAGAAGAATGAGAAGTGTGACAAATCCAAGTCCAAGGGGAGATCTAAATCTCCTGGAAAATCCAAAGTTTTTTGTTGGAACTGTGGTAAGCTTTGACATGTTGGTAAGGAATGAAAAGAAGAAAAAAAGAAGAAAAAGAAGAAATTTGATTATGATTTTGAGTCTGGGAAGGAAGATGGTGACACATTCATTGCAACTTTGGCAACTTGTGCAGGTAATGATTCATGGTTAATTGACTCAGGTGCATCTTTCCATATGACCTTTAATAAAGATTTTTGTTTTGAATATGAAGAAGTTGATGAAGGTAAGGTGTATTTGGGTGATGATTCTCATTTAGACATTGTTGGCCGTGGTAAAGTTAAAATCAAGTTTCCTGATGGTAGAATGAAAAGGATTAATGGTGTGTTGCATATCCTTGGTTTAGCACAAAATTTGTTATCTATGAGAAAACTAATAAATGCAAATGTACAGGTAGTATTTTCTAATGTAGGATGCAAGATGGTCAGAGGTGCTATGGTGATTTCTAGAGGTGTCATATATGGCATATTGTATAATGTTGATGCATGCACTATTGAGTGCAATAGTACTTATGTGAAAAGAAAGTGTGTGGAGGAAATGAGGGTTTCACCTTCAACAGATGGTCATGGATTTTAGGTACCCAAGGGTGTTGTTTATTCAGAGTCAAAGTTACCTACAGAGAAAACTATGTTATGGCACTCGAGACTTGGCCACATTGGAGAAAAAGGTCTAATGACCTTGAAAAATAAAAACGGTGTTCAAGGTTTGTCTGATTGTAATCTTGAATTTGATTTTTGTGAGCATTGCATTTATGGAAAACAAAACCATGTTCAGTTTTACTTGAGTTCTCATAAATCTTGTGGTGTATTGGATCTTATTCATTCTGATGTGTTTGGTCCTATAGATGTTCCTTCGGTTGGTAAATCCACACATTATGTTTCATTTATTGATGATTATAGTAGGGCATGGGTATATTTTCTAAAGAGTAAATATGAAGTTTTCAATCGACTTAAAGAATTTAAAGCAATAGTTGAGTTGCAGACTGGAAAGAAAATAAAATGTTTGAGGACTGATAATGGCAGTTTTTTTTCTCTAACGATTTTGATAGATTCTGTAAAGATTGTGGTATTCATAGACAAAAGATAACACCATATTCTTCACAACATAATGGAGTTGTTGAAAGAATGAACAAGATGCCGATGGAGAAGGGTAGGAGTATGTTGAGTGGTGCTGGTCTAGAACAAAGGTTTTGGGTTGAAGCTATTGCCACTAAATTTTACTTGATTAATAGGTCTCCTACATCAGCTCTTGTTGATAAGATGCCTATAGAGGCATGGTTGGGCCACAAGCCTTCATTAATACATCTTAGAGTTTTTGGTTGTGAGGCATATGCACATGTGCCAAAGCAGAAGTGAACAAAGTTGGAGAACAAGGCTGTGAAATATATTTTCATCAGATATAGTTATGGTGTGAAAGGATGCAAGCTTTGGGATCATGTTGTAATGAAGGCAATGCATAGTAGAAGTGTTATTTTTAGAGAAACTAAGCCTTCTTCTGTTATATTGTAGCCAAAACAAAGTAAACAAGAAGATGTGATTCAATTTCCTTCTACAACTGAGAAAATTGAATTGAGGCCCAAGGATAGACAAGAAGTTGAGGATATCTCATCTACCTCTAGGTCTTCAGAAGAGGAGGAATAACCTCCAACTCAACATGTTTGTAGGTCTAAAAGGCATAGAAAACCACCTAAAAGGTATTCACTTGATTATTGGAGATGTATTTTTTCTTTGAATACTAACATGGATGAACCTAGATCTATAAAAGAGGCACTAGGTATGAATGATGCAGAATCCTGGAAGATTGCTATGGATGAAGAAATGAAATCTTTGAAAAAGAATGATACATGGGATATTGTACCATTTCCTGAAGCATGAAAACCTATTGGTTGCAAATGGGTGTTCAAGAAAAAGATTGGTTCAAATGGGGGTATTGAGAAGTGCAAAGCAAGGTTGGTTGCAAAGGGTTACTCTCAAGTTGAGGGTGTTGATTTTGGTGAGATATTTTCTCCTATTGCAAAAATGACATCTATTATAATTTTGCTCTCTATTGTTGCTGCTTATGATTTAGAGGTTGAGAAAATGGATGTGAAAATTGCTTGAAAATTGCTTTCCTTCATGGTAATCTGGAGGATATTTATATGACACAGACAAAGCACTACGTGGAGAAAGGTAAAAGTAAGTTGGTTTGAAAATTGAAGAAATCCTTGTATGGCTTAAAATTGAGTCCTAAGATTTGGTACGAGAAATTTGATACATATGTGTTGAGTTTGGGATTTGAGCATTCTAAATCAGATCCTTGTGTTTATTATAAAACTGATGGTGATAATTTCTTGTTTATTGCATTTTATGTTGATGATATGTTATTTATTGGTAGAGGGAAATGTATGATTTCAAAACTGAAATCTTAACTTGTTGCTAAATTTGAAATGCAAGATCTTGGTGCAACTAAACACATTCTTGGGATGGAACTTAAAAGAGATAGAGTGAACAAAAATTTATGGCTTGGCCAACGTAAGTATGTCAACTAATTTTACAAAGGTTTGACATGCAAGATTGTAGACCATTGTGTGTCCCTATTTCAGTTGGAACAAAGTTATCTATTTTAGATTGTCCAACATCTCCATTAGAGATGGAAGACATGAGCAAAGAGCCTTACTTGAGTGTAGTTGGAAGTTTTATGTAATCTACAGTTTGTACTAGACCAAAAATTTCCCAAGCAATGAGAGTTCTTTCTAGATATATGTCTAATCTCGGTAGAGTTCATTGGGATGTAGATAAAAGAGTCTTCAGATATTTATGAGGTGCCTTAGATTATTCCTTATGTTATCATAGTAATATGATTGAAGACAAAATTTCCCTTGATATTCATGGGTATGTGGGTTCAGACTGGGCAGGTGATGTTGATAGAAAAAAATCCACCAATGCTTATGTGTTTACTTTATTTGGTGGTTCAATTAGTTGGATGAGTAAGCGATAGGTTGTGGTTGCTTTGTCCACTATTGAAGTAGAGTATATGGCAGCTAATCATGCTTGTAAAAAATCCATTTGGCTTAAGAGGCTATGCTCAAATATTGGAATAAAACAAGGTGCAGTGACAATTTATTACGATCATCAGAGTGTGATATGTCTAGCTAAGAACCCGACATTTCATGCCAGGACCAAGAAAATTGATGTATAGTATTATTTTGTTAGAGATATGGTCGAATATGGTAGGTTGAATTTGGTTAAGGTAGATACTTTGATGAATGCTATTGATTCTTTAACTAATCCTATGAGCACAAAGGAGTTCAGATGTTGTTTAGAGGCTATGGGCCTTTCGACCCCTAACAATTAAAGAGACGATGTTTACACCCTCACGTTGCTCTTACAAGGTGTTCAATTATATAAGGCTTATGGTCGATATGATGTATATTTATTTATATATATTTCCTAGTTACACCGATATGTGTATACATTAGTAGCACATAGCGAAATGTGAGCAAGTGAACTTTTTCAGAAAACTCCTAAAATGGCCGAAATACATTAAATAATAATATATTATAAATCTAGACCATTCATTATTAGGTTTTAGATCTAATGGCAGATATTTTGTTGGCCTATCTTTCCCTATAATGTAACCCTATTTTATGAGGGTGTTGTATTACGGTTGCGGTAGAGTGTGATGTTTTTTGAGATTCTGATAGCCATCATGTTGTCTCTTGCTATCTAGAGGTGATACTCTCGTGAGAAGCTTTCTCTACAAGTATATTGTAATATTTATGATTTTTGAATAATATATTGGGTGACTTTTGGAGTGTGTGGTTTTTCTCCTGAAAGGGTTTTCCCCATGTAAATCATTGTGTCATGGTATGCATGATATTTATGCTTATTATTTTTAACTTTCTGTAACTATTAAAGACCCATAAAGTTTTGCATTATTCTCCTCTCAAGATTAGTATAGAAATTTTTTCTGCTACCTTATCTTCCTTACATTTTATTCTGAACTTATGCTACTCTATTGTGTAGATTAAGAGTGCATCATTTAGATGATACATGATCCATTTTTGTTTGGGTGCCACTATACTTTTGGTCATTTGATTCTAAGAGTAGATTAGTTAATTTCTTATGTGAATTCTTCTATTTAGGTATGTGATCAAATCAACATTGATAGATATTATAATTTTTCATGCTATAATGTATTGCTAAGGACCACTTGTTGTAGCAGTCCTTTCTTATCATTTGACTCAGGTTGTTTGTGAATGCATGGACTATAGTATTCACTTAAGGTTCCTCATATCAAGTATTATGACTAAAGTCACTAAAGGAGCCTTAGAGGTTCTAGTAAAAAATAGCCGGTGTAGATTCGATCCCTATAGTATTGCTTAACTTAGAGAAATTAAGATAACAAGTAAATAAGGAAAGATGAAGAGTTTAGAATCTACATTGCTTTTTTGTTGTGATATATCATGGAATTTTATGATCTACACTTAGATTAGAACATCATACCTTTACTTAAAATTGGGTGATGTCAATAACGAGTTAATCTAATAGGGATGTTTGGACATAGCTATAATTAGGATAATCTATAGGAAATATGATTGTCATTAATGTCAAAAGGGTATCTTATGGATGTCAAAGGGGAAGTTCTGACAATGAGTTTGATTGAGGTAAAAAAGGGCACCTCTTTAAGGTCAAAAGGAGATCTAAGTGATATCAGATGAGGATTTGTTGTTTGAGGTCAAAAGGGGCTTCATAAGGATGTTAGGGTGAAGGATTCATGGGCCTTAGGGTGTCATTTCAAAAATTCTTGAAGAGTTGCAAAATTTTGGGCATTGGGCCTCAGGCTTACCTCTTATCACTTGCTTGAGAAGGAAGGAGTTAGTCTTTTTCAACTAAGTCTGATCAGGCTTCAGACTTTGGGCTTGTAGCTTACTCTATGATGTAGAGAATCAAACATTAAGCTTCAATCATACACTATATCGTATGCCTCAAAGAAATGATGAAAATAATGTGATAATTTCAAAAAAAATTGGTACTTCTGGTGGTTCTCATAACTCTATCGGTCCCTGCCTAGGTTTTCATAACCTTGCTCCCATCCGACATATCATAATTTTTATTTTAAAGTTTGTATTTAGTGAATTCATAAGGTTTTTCGGTGTCCCAAGATGTTAACATAACTTTTATATGTTCCACCCAAGTTGAAGTAAAGTCATTTTAGTATTTTATAAAGGTTATGAAACCTCCATCAATCACTGACAAGGTTATAAGAACATCTCTTTCTGTTGATAAATACACTAAGGAAAAAAGTTTCAATGTTTTATAAAGGTTACAAAACCTCCATTGTTCACCAACAAGGTTATGAGAATATCTCTTTCTGTTGATAAATACAATAAGGACAAAGAATTTCAGTGTTTTATAAAGGTTATGAAACCTCCATTGATCATTGACAAGGTTATAAGAACATCTCTTTCTGCCAATAAATTCACTAAGGAAAAGAAGCTATAATGCTATGTTGGAAATTAGAAAGTTGTCATTGATGTCAACAATGGAAATTGGAATATTTTCATTACTTGTATAGATCATTAGTTGCTCTAGTAATAATGATTCGAGCTATGTTAATCTAGTATTGAAAGTTTGTTGATCAAGTATTTTGGTCTGGATTATCTTATTTTATAAAGATTCATTCAGAAGCTGATAATATGTTCCATCTTGACATCATGTACATCTACTGACAATATTTCAGTTGGCTTGGTCATTCGACTGGAAAGATACAATTAGTAGAAGTTTGGTGAAATAGTGTTCTGCTTATATACTAGTTAAATGTGTTGGTTCTTTGGTCTAGATTCTACCTCAAAGAAAGATATCACTACAAGACCTTGTTCCTAGATTCGAGGCTACAAGATTCATCTTACCTCAAAGTTTTGTGATGATATGTGAATGCATTTGAAAGTTATAAGTTACAACGTTTTGCTCTGAGAATTACAGTAAGTCTCTATATAACACATTGATGTGGGAGATTCTGCATTCTCTCATGATTAATTATTTTGTCTTGCAGAGTTAAAGCTAAGTTACTTGATTTTGTCTAAAGGATAATTTGATATTCTAACATGTTTTGATGTTACACGTTTGATGAATTACATATACGTTTGGAGTTTTGATGTTTTAGGTCTAACTCTAGCTGACCTGATTATGAACTTGTATCAAGAAGATTAAATATGTGCTATGAATTCTAAAGGGATCTAGGTCTAACTCTATCCAACCTGATTATGAACTTGAATCAAGAAGATTAAATATATATTGTGAATGCTAAAGGGATCTATCTTAGGTCTGTGTTGATCGATACCATACATTACATGATTGTGTTGGGTGAGAAGATGAATATGTTTTGAGGATAAAGCCGACAGATTTAATTTTGATTTGAAATAGGGATACTCTAATTAGGCCGACCTAATTAGTGAATGCCAATGTATATGATCTATATATATATATATATATATATATATATATATATAAGACATTTTTGAGAAGCATAAGGAATCAAGCAAGAGAGAATGAGAAATAGAAAAGGATGAAAGTTAGAGAGAGAAAAATTGTGAAATTGTATGTATGAGCAGACAAAATTGTTGAGTATATTGTACAAAGAAGTGTTTTATAATCAGTACTTCACCAGAATTGAACTTCAGCACAAGGAAGGTGTGTTCTATCTCAATTCACCTCTTGGCAGTGAGCCTTACTCTGTTTTATAAATTACTACAGGCTATGAGCCTTCAAGGACAATGTGTCCTAGCAGTGAGCCATTGTAATATTCTATATCTGGATATATTATATTGTGAGTTAACCCTCACTATGGTTTTTCCCATTTTGGGTTTTCCACATAAAAATTTGGTGTTGATGTGTCTTATAGTGTCATGTTCTTTTTAATGTCTTCATTCTTAATTGCAGTTAGATATGCTTTAATAATTGGATGGTTCATAGCTGAATGGTTTAATGGAATACTGGATTCACCCCCCCTCTCAGTATTTCGGGTGTTCATCATGGTGGATGCTTGAAAGGGTGTTGGGCATCAAGGTCAAGTTTTATGGCTTACCCAATTGGTGGTCGATGTGAAGGCTTACACCTCAAAAAAATTTGAAAGAAGTATGAGGGAGACTCGAACCCCGACACTTGAAATGGTCTCGATGTTTGTAGGTTGGTGTTAAGGCATTTTCCTTAACATGAAATAGAGGAAGGGGAAAGATGAAACCTTAAGCCTCGACACCCAAAATAGTTTTAGTGTTCGTAGGTCAGCTTAGAGGTTTATGCCTTAACAGTTTGGAAAGCATTCGGTAAGGAGAAAGCTCGAAGGTTGACACTTGAAGGGTAAAGCCTATGAAGGAAATATTTAGGCTTCATAGTTTGGTAGGAATACTTATGTTGTTGAACACACAGAATAATGAGAGGGGGGGTGAATCAATATTATCTTAAGCCATTCAATCATTAAACATCCAATTAACAATCATATTCAACTACAATTAGAAAAGAAAGCATGAAACATTAGCAAAATCACATAACACATGAACACTAATATTTTTACGTGGAAAATCCAAAATGGGAAAAACCATGGTGAGGGTTAGCTCACAATATATGATAACCAGTTATAGTATATTTATAGAAATTCTCACTATAGGTGGACTCACTGTCCACAGAGAAACATATAGAAGAGATATGGTGGCTCACAACCTATTTTTGAATTGTTACAATAGCACCTTACATATGCATTAATTACAGTTCCATTGAAGCACAATAACAATATTTATCTAATTCTGATTCAACACTCTACCTTGCTCTTCATTCCCACAATTATGATCTTCAACTTAACATTCACAACCAAACTTTGCACTGCTCTGCTTAAATCTGCATCATAGACATCATATATCCATTATATTTCATCAAAATACCAAAAATAATCCAACTTATATATTCACATCAAACCTAACATCAATTAGATTGGCTTAATTAGATTTACAATCAAAATATACCTTGTCGGCTCCAAAAAAATTCATCCACACAATGCACCACAATTAAAAACTCAAAACACCTTAAAATAGGTTGGCATGGACCTATAAGATATCCCACATAAGACAAAACTTATTCAACCTTCACATACCTTCAAACGTATTAGGTTGGCTTCACATAAGACCTAAAAGTAAAAACCTTCAACTGTGCATCCACATCTAGATACGTGAACCTCAAAACTTGGTGCCATTTTGGAATCCATGCTCTACTGACATCTGGAAACTTGTATTCAAAGTGCAAAAGAAAAAACTCATTCGTGGAGAAGTGTGGAATCTCCCACACCACTATATAGTATAGAAAGTAACTATGAATTGCCAACCCGAACTCTATTACTCATAACTTTCAATCCTCTTTCCAAAACATGATAAAATCTTGGAATTAGATATATCTATTATCCATCAAAATAATTTTAGAAGCATAGAGTGATATCTCCATTTACGGAGTGGTGTAGAACCAAAAACTGGTGCATTGTTACATTGAATTGGAAGATTTAACATTTGGTCAAACTTTTAGATAACAAATCTTTTTGGACCAAATCAACTGGAAAAAATGTCTTCCTCAACAACTCAAAAACATGTTAGAACAAATCAAAATGATTCACAACAATGTTGGCATCAATGACAACACTGCAACACATTGTTATGTACCTTTCATGCTCATGTTTCCAAACAACATCATCAATGACAAACTTCCTCAAACTTCAAAAAATATCCCCCTTTGTCATTGATGGCAACATGTCAAAAATGTCCAAAATATTCTCCCCCTTTGACATCAAGGGAAAAGGGTGCCTGTTCTACTTGTTTTTTCTGTCACCAGAACTCCCCCTAAGAAATGTAAGCATATATATAAATTGAAAACAATGGATTGACTCCCCCTGAGTCATATACTAGAGCAAAAACCAAAAGGGTATTGGAGAAATTCTCTATATTGTTCGCATATGTACAAATAATTTGAACATAAATATTGGAAATGCATAAAAACATAAGAGATGAGTCAATCGGAGGTGGTTGACGCCTGCAACTTCTTCAAATGGTCTTCCCAGCTTGCCTAACATGTTCCCATTCTATTTTAGTCTCCACAAGTAGCCTATTATGTGTTTCAAACTCCAATAATAGTTCTTATCCTTCTTCCTGAGTGGTAGGTACTAGATTCATCTTCTTAACTTTGTCCGCACTTAGAAGAGATTTTGAAACAAGTATAAACTTGGGATTGACTAGATCCCTTACCTCTCCAAACTACAAAATAATATGTTCTTTATGTGCTTGCAGTTGAAATAATTTCTTATGCATGCCTTCTATTTTGTTCCTCGTTTCTCTAATGAGGTCAACTTTCGGATCATAAGCACTTGAGCCAACATCAATTTGAGACTCAATAGAGTCCATCTCCTTTCTTATTCTTTGTGTGGCTTTGGGCCACTTCATGCCATACTGAAATAGTGCATTTTCCTCATCAACACATCCTTCAAAATCCTTCAATAGTTTTGATAAATTTTTATGTGTAGACTGTAGAGGCATATTTCTCAGTCATTTCCATCATCCTCTTATCATTGATTCTTTTCTTAGCTTCTTTCTCTTCTTCTTCCTTTAGATCAGATAGATAAATATTAAAAGAGTCAATCAATAGTTTGAAATTTTATATACCAGAGAGTGAGGGGTAGACATTTGCATTGGGTGTGGTTTCCTATAGTGCTTTAACTACTTCTTCAATCAATTCACCGCTCTTCTGATGAGTTTCAATGATTTCTTTCCTTGTAGATGCATGAAACATGTCTCCCAATTGAAGCTTGTGGATGAGAGATATTTTGTCTAAACCAACATTGCCTTGATGCATTGCAGAAGTTCTGAAGATACAATTCATTGGAACTTTGGTTATATACCAAGTAAAATTTTCAGAGAATCTCTAGAGGAGCCAAAAGATTCACCTAAAACCTTAGTTGTTTCCATAGCTTTTCCCTTTTCTTCTGCATTTTCAAAGTAAACTAGTTTATCCTTTTCTATTTGTGCATCTCCAGATGCATCTTTAGTCTAATCTTCTTCCTCTTCATGCTCTTCTTCCTTCTCTTCATCACCCCTTCTCTTCGTCTTTATTTTTTGGCTCTCCCTCTTCTTTTGCATCAACATTATCATCATCGTTTTCATCCTTTGTAGTGTTTTCAGTGATAAAGGAGTAACTAATTCCTGTGTCAGAGAAGGAGTGAAGGTATTTTCCTTTGCAATGTCTTCTCTGATCATCGCCTTCTTATCATTTCCTTTATTCATGTCCTCCACTTTTGGAGGAGTGTTATCTTGTGTAGATTCCTCGTTTAGATCATGCTCATGTTGAGCATCATATTCCACTTTTCTTCTTCAATATTTTATTTCAAAGGGATCTCTACATTCTCTTCTACTTTTTCCACTGGTAACATCCCCAATTTTTAAGCTATCTCCTTAGCCATTTCATTACTTTCCTTTATGATTCTTTCCAAATCATCTTGATCCTTTCCCATAAGGGTGGTCAACCTTTGCATTTTTCTCAGCTCCTTGCTAAATATAGTGGCCAATGTGGCTCTTTCATCCTCAGATAATGGAGCACTCACTCTTTCGAAAGCCTTTTCCTTAAGCCTTTCATGTTGTTTTACAACTTCTTCTCTTCTTTGTAAAAGAATGTTCCACAAACCTTCAAGTATATGCTTCTTTATGTTCTGCATGTCCACCTCAAGGAAAACAATGTATTTGACTATAGCCTCAATTATGGTAGCCTTTTCTACCTCACCCGCATCCTTGTATAAGGTTGTGATCTCTCCCAACATATCATTTTGCAAAATAATATTAAATAATGCCTCTAACTTCATGGGGGAATGAGGCCTTACTGGTTTAGTTTTTTTTTTTCCTTTAATTAGAGTCTTCTTCTAACTTTTTTCTTTTTCCTTCTTCTTCTTCGGTGAACCTTTCTTAGCAGCCTCTTTCCTCATGTGTATAACAAAAAAAATCTTTTCTTCTTCAATATGCTCTTCACTTTCAGTGTCAATGATATCCTATCTTTTTATTTTGGTGCTTGCTTCACCTTGTGAAGCATCACTCCTCTGAACCAACATGGGTACATCTTCTTCCAATTATTCCTCTTCTTCAATAATATTAATACCTATGTTATTTTCTCTCATGGATTTATCCTTAACACTTCTCTTAGCAGGGGCAATAGTGGATGCAGTAGTGCTAGCCTTCTTCTACTCAGCCCTGGTGATCTACACAACTGGAGGGGATTTCTCCCTTACTGGAGGACTGGAAATGGTCTTTATTTTCTCTCTAATAGAAGGCAAAGTCTCAAAGGTCTTCTGAGAAGGAGTGGTAGATATCCTACCTGATCTCCTTGAGCTCCCAGATGCTTCTACAACGGTTAGATCTTCCTTGGCTCTTTCTCTTTCCCACTGTACTCTTTCCTTTGAAATACCCATTTATTTTGCATAGACATCAACCATCTTATCCACATTCTTCTCGATCTATGGTTTCCTATATTCTATGTGAAATTCTATAGAATTTTCCTCATAAGTGCCATATCTTGGTTTTGTCGTGTCTTTGGGGCTCTTCAACAAAATACTAGCATAATCAATAAGATCTTCTTTTGTCACCTCATAACCTAGTTCAGGAACCCAAACAGTTCTTGGTTCCACTACCTCCATAATGCATTGGTCTATAGATATAAGGAATGTGATATCATTTTTGTATCTTTCAATAATTTTCCTTGTAATTCTCTCTCTCATGCATTCTCTTTTGAAATCCAACAAAGAAAGAAGTAAGGGAATCATCTTGTGCTTTGACATCTCCAAGATTCCTCATATGATCTGCAATTTGATATCCAATTGGTCTTCCTCTTACCCAGGCTACACTTCCAATTATGGGAAGCTCCTTCAAGAAATAAAAGAGTAAGCACATGACCAAAGTGTCATACTTAAATACATATTTATTTTCCTTAGTTTGTTTCAAATTATCCATCAAGTGTTGTTTAAGAAGCTCACATAGGTCATAATCTGCACCATTTTCTATCATCTCATATGCCACATTGATTATAGTGGCAAATATAGAGTTGTCTCTATTTGTATAATAAATTTTGTAGCCGATCATCATAGTTGTGTATCTCATAGCTAGATTTCTAATGGGATTTACCACAAGTGCTCTCTTGTCATATGTTGCACCCGTTCTCTCCATAACTACTTCATTTTTAACGGATTTAAAAATAGGGATAGATCCAGTGGAGTATAGACCAATGAATTCTCTTATTACTTCCTTAGTGATCATATTAGGCATATCAATCCAGACAAATTGATCATCTACTCTACTCAAGGCTATTCTGATCCACTTGACATCATAATAGAAATTAGGGAACCATTGCCATACATCCAGTTTCTTCTCAACTGGGTTTTTATATTCTGGCTTTAGGGTGAAGTCATCTCTCGTTAACTCATTTTACCATATATCTCCTAACTTAGTGGGAGAATGCTCTTCCATTTTTCCCTAAATATAATCCCTAATATCTTTAGTCGATAAAACCTCATATGGAATATGTGAGAATACACCTAATAGGTCACCATCTATGGATTTTGCAGGATGCCTTTTGAATTTTGGTTGTGGTTTATCTGTAACCTCTATAACTCTTGGTGTAGCCATTGAAAAATAAATTCAAACTATTTCCAAGAAAGGTTCTTCAAAAATTAGGGTAAATAGATTTGTAAATACCTTTTTCTTTGTTTGCCGAACTAGGGTTTTGATGCACTGAAACACAAATCACCTTCAACACTTTGAATTCTATCTTTTCTACTCTACTCCTTCTCAAATTCTTTTGTGAAATGAATTTTCCTTAGTGAAATCACTTATAAAATTTTGATTTGACCTAATTCTACATTGAATGCTTCAACCCATAAAGCTAACAACATTTTATTTGTATATACATACAACTTTCAAAGCTCCACAAACTTTCACACTGAGATATTTTATTCTGCAATCTTCACCAATAGATCAACCATGATGATCTACATCACATATTTTTGTGCTCGGACCTCAACACCTCCTCTTTGGTAGGGAAAAAAAGATATCTAGTAAATCTCCCCCTAAGCCAAATCTCTTAGCTTAGTTTCTAGAGGAAACATCTACACTGGAGGATGGTACAAATAATTCCTTGTCTTATGTCTCTTCCTTATTTCTCCAAATATTTTCCATTTCCTTCCTTACTTCAATCGAATCAACCTTTTTCATTGGTTCATTCCTTTGTACCAGATTATCCTTGTATTTCTACTTCTGCAAAACTTCATTTCACTCTATTGAACAATATTCCTTCCATTCACTCTAGATCTGAATTTATTAGCCTTGTGTCCAAATCCATAGCATGTATAACAGTAACCATTGAAAGGTGGAATCATTCTACCATTGTTATATGCATTCATCATTTGACTTTTGCATTCACTTGCTCTATGACCAAATATTTTACATGTAAAACATCGACTAGAAAAGGATGGAGCATTCTGATTCATTCTACTTCTACATTCCATTGCTTTATGTCCAAATTTATTGCAAGAATAACAAATACCATTGAAATATGGGTACTTTTGTGCATTTGGTTGTCTGATAGGAGGTCTTCTAGTATCATTCCTTTGATTCCTAAATTTTCCATTGTTCTTCTTATCTTCAATCTTCTTCTCAATATTCGATGTCTGATCTGACTTTGAACTTTAGCCTATCTCAAACCATAATCCATATTTATTTAGAGACTTTTCATCCTACAATCATCTCATCAAGCTTTGTAGCACTCATTTTGAATTTTCCTCCATGACTTCTTTCTTTTTCCAAATTTGATCTCAGATTTACCACTTCTTGCTCAAGCCTTGTACATTCTTCTGATTTTCTTTTCACCATTGCATTTAAGCATTCTTCAATTCTCTTCTTTTCTTCAAATTGCACTTTCAAACTAGTGATGGATTCATTTTCTTGCTTCAATTTCTCATTGGATTCCCTATGCCTTTCTCTAAACTTCTTGATTTTCTCTCTCAATTTTTTGATGCATTCATTTTCTTCTTTGATTTTTCTTTTAGATCTCTATTCTCATCTTTAGTCTTTTCAAGATCTTCAAGGGAAACTTTGAGTTCTCCATATTTTTCAAGCATGCAATCTTATATGAATCCAACTATTGGAATCTCTTTCGAAGGAATAGGAAGTTCAACCTCTAAAACCTTCCCAAAGTAGTTAAACTTCTTCTAAGGAACTAACCTCTGATACCAATTGTTGAACACCTAGAATACTGAGAGGGGGTGAATAATTATTCTCTTAAACCATTCAATCATTAAACATCCATTTACCAAAGAATAATCAACTACAATTAGAAAATAAAGCATGAAACATTCACAACATCACATAACGCATGAACACTAGGATTTTTACATGAAAAATCCAAAATGGGAAAAACCATGGTGAGGGTTAGCTCACAATATAATATTATCAGTTATAGTATATTTACAAAAGTGCTCACTGTAGGTGGACTCATTGTCCACAAAGAAAAATATAGAAGAGAGATGGTGGCTCACAACCTATTTTTAAATTGTTACAATAGCATCTTACACATGCATGAATTATAGTTCCATTGAAGCACAATAGCAATCTTTATCTGATTTTGATTCAACACTCTGCCTCACTCTTCATTCACATAATTTTGATCTTCAACTTAACATTCACAACTAAACTTTTCATTTCTCTTCTTAAATTCACATCATAGACATCATATATCCATTATACTTCATCAAAATATTGAAAATAATTTAACTTATATATCTGCATCAAACATAACATCAGTTAGGTCAGCCTAATTAGATGTAACAATCAAAATATACCTTGTCGGATCCAAAAAATTCATCCACATAACATGCCACAATTCAAAACTCAAAAAACTTTAAAATAGGTCGGTATGGACCTATAATAGATCCCACATAAGACAGCAACACTTATTCAACCTTCGCATACCTTCAAACATATTAGGTCGGCTTCACATAAGACCTAAAAGCAAAAACCTTCAACTGTGCATCCATATCTTGATACGTGGACCTCAAAACTTGATGAAATTATGGAATACATGCTCTACTAACATTTGGAAGCTTATCTTCAAAATCACAAAAGAAAAAACTCATTTGCGGGGAAGTGCAAAATCGCCCACACCATTATACTGTATAGAAAGTAATTGTGAATTGTTAGGCCAAACTTTTTTACTCTTAACTTTCAATCATCTTACCAAAACATGATAAACTCTTGGAATTAGATACATCTAATATCCATCAAAATAATATTAGAAGCGCAAAGTGATATCTCGATTTGCGGAGTGGTGCGGACCCAAAAACTGATGCACTATTACACTGAACTAGAAAATTTGACACTTAGTCAAATTTCCACACAACTGATCTTTCCAGACTAAATCATCTGGAAATAATTTATTCCTCAACAACTCAAAAACTTGTTAGAACAAATCAAAATGATTCGCAACAATGTTGGCATCAATGACAATGCTGCAACATATCATTATTTACCTTTCATGCTCATGTTTTCAAACAACTCCATCACTGACAAAATTCCTCAAACTTCCAACATATGCCTTACCGAAAGGATGGTAAGTGGTAAGAGTTAAGGGTGAATCCTGACACCCAAAATGGTTTCAGTGTTCATGGGATAGTGTTAAGGATTATGCCTTAACATGAAACAAAGGAAGGGGTAAGAGGAAACTCTGACCCCAATGCTCGAATGGCTTCAGTGTTCACGGATCCAGCCTTAAGGCTTATGCCTTATCAATTTGTTATTATGCAGTAAGAAGTATGTTTGAGGGCCAACACTCGAAAGGGTTAAGTTTGATGATGCTTGTGAAGGTTTGTTCAGGTATTATAGGTCGGTAGGTTGGCTTACATCTTAATGCAAAGGCATGAAAGCGATATGGTGGAAGAGAGAACCTCGACATCTGAAAAACTCATGCATGCGTTAGAGGTTGGTGGGAAGGTTTGCGATGGATTAAAGGCATGCATAAGGTAAAGATTAAGGATGATGGCAGAACCTCGCTAGGTGTAAAGAGCATCAGACATATGTGTTTGAACTTGCTTGTTAAGCTCTTCTATACACTTCAAGAATGAGGTAGGAGGGATTAGTGATCCTCAACCTCTGAAAACTTAAAGCATTGTTTGGAGTTTCACGCTTTGGTATCTTGGAGGTAGTGTGTTGGTTTGTGATGGTGTAAAGGGAGGTAAATGGTAAAGGGTAAGGTTGAAGGTTGAACCCTGATAAGCATAAGGAGCTTCAGACTTAGGTGTTTTATCTTGCTTCTAAGGCCCTTCCATGCATGTCGAGCATGAGGTAAGGGGGATTAGTGATCCCTGACCCCCGAAAAGCATGAATGAAGGAGTAATCCCACCATTCTGTGAATTCTTATCACTACAACAGAACAAGAAATTAGTGCCTAAAATAGCACCAAATTTTAGTGCATTTGAGTTCATGAATTAGACACTTATGTTGGTGCAAAACTTGGCGCAAATTGGCGTTCTTACTTCAGCGCCGGATTTAGAACCAGATTTTGTGTCGAATTTTTTTGCTTCTAGTTTGGCTTCTGATTTTGCTTTTGGTTTTTCTTCGAGGTTTGCTTCCGGTTTTGCTTCCGGTTTTGCTTCCAATTTTGCTTCCATTTTTCCTTCCACTTTTGATTCCAGTTAGTTGCTTATGTTTTTGCTTCTAAAAATGCTTCTTCTTTTGTTTCCATTTATTAATTTAATATGTTTTATTTCAATTTAATTAGTTAAATATATCACACCTCTTAAATAACTCATATCTTTATAGAGTACGTAAATTAAATAATATGTTTTATTTCAATTTAATTAGTTAAATATATCGCGCCTCTTAAATAACTCATATGATTATAGAGTAAGTAATATAATTATTTAACTCATATGATTAAATAACAAGATAATTATTGTTACCTGATTTTGCTTCCAACTAAATCAGGTAGACTTATGATTGTGTTTGCATTTAAACAATAAAATGTACATATCATTTTTTGCTAAGTTTCAGCCATGTGCATAAAAGAGAGTATCAAAAAATTGCATTATTTGATTAAGGGAATTGCATACAATAGAAAAGAGAGTCAACATTTATTACAAAGGTAGTGTTTATTGATAACCATAAGTGTATAGTGTCCCTCACAAGCTGAGGGACTAACTATTTTTATGCATATAAAGAAAAAACTATACATTTATAGATAAAAGGAAATGCATATGTAAAGAAGGGGGACCTGTCATTCTGAATGAAAAATCCCAGTTGAGTTGCCTTGCATCAGCTTCAGTCCTCCTGCCCATCTAGCCTCTAGTTGTCACTTGCCCCTGCTACTCCGAGTTTCCCTGCATTAGTGAGAAGAAGTTGGTTAGAGCAATGAAGGATCACCAATCAGTACATAGGAAAACATCTATAAACATATAATCTGATCCTTATAAACATTAAAATAGCTAGCATATCATAGATGTCCAATAAAACAAGAGTTATCAAACACATCTATCATATGCTCTATTTATCTAACATTTTTTTCTCTTTGTGCAGATATAGGATAAAACTTTGTTACTATTTTGTTTCAACTGATTACAACATGTGGAGTAAAATGTGGCTCCCATGAGGTTTGAGCCCAACATGTTGCCCTCATGATTTAGGAGGGATAGGAAATTGAGCAACTTGATCAAATAAATTATAAGCCTATTCTTGATGCATTAAATAAATATGGAATCATACCAGATGATCAACTTTCATTATCAGATTCAAAAAATGTAACAAAACGGTGTGAATTATCAAGAAAGTTACTCTGCATCTTTCACAATGAATCAAACAATAGGCTGCTTGGAAATATTACTTTGTTGGATATGTCTTTCAATCTTCTTAATTTGGATCCAAAGTCCATTTTAATAATGATATGTGTTGTATTTCATTGTCAACATTTTCAAGGAGCCAGTAAAGAAGGGAACAAGAACAAGGACAACAATTATTAAAAAATGAAACAGTTCATCTCTTCCCAAGAAACAAATGATTTCTATGATAATATGAACACTGAAGAACAGATGCATCATGTTCAATTATGGATAATCATTATGGTTGAGTTACTCAATGAGGTATTGCAAGTTATCAAGAGCTATCAAGAGCTATCAAGAGCTATCATGAGTTACATGGAGCAACACAAGGTGAACAATTGAATGCAAGGCCAAAACCATCATATCAGTATGTTGTCTCGAAGAGAAATGCATGAGAAGGAAAGCACATTGATGCAGATGAGTAACTAACATGAATTGATAATCATCTTTCTACTGATACAATGAGTATTCACAAACAACTATAGTACACACTCTGATAAACAACCAATGCATGATGGTTTGAGGAGATACCAATGATTCTATAAATGAATGTAGGGTAGTCATGAAGGGCATCCTTTGAGAAGGATTTATTTGTAATCATGTCAAGGGCAGACTTGGTAAAGCAACTCATCATGCTAGTAAAAGTGTGAAAAGATACTTGTGAAGTATTGCAAAGTGATATAGCTACATGAAGCATAAAGTGATGCAAAATTTGATAGTAATGATGTTGGAAAGAGATTATGGAAGAACTTTTTTGATTCAAATACAAGCTATCATCAATATAAGGTAATGCAGTGCCATTTCCACTTTTAAAGGATACATAAGATTAAAGTATGCAACAAGTGTATGTAACTCAAAAGGTTCATGAAAGCCTATATCAGTCATGCATAATGATGCTATGATTTAAATCAACAGATGACAAAGAAGATGAAGATTTAAGTATTCATTTTCTCCAAGAAAGGAAATATAGAGCCTCGGCCTATGTGAAACAAACCCTCAAAAATAGAAAAATACCTAGAAATGAAGGAGCGGTGTCATATTTCCTTTTAAGAAAATTCTTATAGAAATGAAAAATGAAAACAAGAATGGCCGTAGCCATGATAAAAGGTATTTCTTCCATCGTTGTACATAAAATACTATCTTCTGAAGAAAATACAAGTTCCATAGAGGGTTTTTCATTTTTCTTACAGAAAGACCAGAGACCAAGCATACAAGAATGAAGCATGAAAACATAGAAAAATAGAGCATTTTCGCCATTGTGTTGAATGGAGAGAGCTCTAAATGAGCTTTGACTCATAGAAAACAAAAGAGAAAATCAAGGTATACATCGACATAGAGCTTACCTGAGCTCGAGTTTGTTTGTTTTCATTGAATATGCAAGTTATTTTTCACCATGGGAAGCTTAAGAAAACTCAATCATGGTGGCCAAGAGAAAGAAAATCTTCCACAGAAGGAATGAAGAGAAGAATGCATCAAAAAAATTAGAGAGGGTGTGGCCAAGAAGCCTCGAAACTCTTCGAAAATGGAATGAAAATGCTACAGAATACTCAAGAAGCAACTTACCATCCAGTTGCAGGAGGATTTCGACCCTAAGCATGGAGGAATCAACTGAAAAATGCATGGAGAATGCTCAAACCCTAGTTCATCATGGCGGTCGAATACATAACTCTTTTCTTCCAAAGTTGCCAAGTAAAATGATTCACGGGTTTTCGAAAAACCCCAGATCAAAGACAAACCCAGAATGTCATTGAATAGAGCCTGTAGCCATAATCATGGAGCCATGAAGGAGGCTCAAAAATATAATAAAGAAAATTTTACACTTTGTTCTTTTTGGAAATAGAAAAAATATTCTAGAGGGGTCGCGGCCAAGCTATCACCAGGAAAGAGAAAAAATGCATAAATAAAAAAAATTGTCATCGTTTGATCAAACCAAATATGGAGAGTATGATTTGTTTCATTTCTTTTGCTAGTGAGCTAAGTCTAGAGAAGTCAGGCCAAGATAGAAGGGTTTCAAAATAAGGATGCATGGTTGAAACAAAACACCCATTCATTCATATCTATTAAGTAAATCGAGCTTGTTTTGACAGAAAATAGAGGTAAGATATAGAGAAATGGTGCATAGAAACTTACTCAACTTGTTGTTAGAAGAAATGCAAGCTCCATAAGTGCTTTGATGTCAGCCTCAAGACAAGAAAGACGTCGATAGAGTAAAGCAAGAGAAAAATGCATGAGAATTCAAGAAGGAATGTCTTTGAAAACACATTTAGATAAGTGGAAACAAATGATGAACCATGAAAGATTTACCTGATTCAACCTCAACATAAATTTATGTGAAGAAAACTCTCAAAAGAAATGATAAAATTGACAAAGACTCTTTTAGAAAGCTCGAGGTTTCAAACTCTAATGATGGTGGCATGTGCAAGGCAAGGGAGCTCGAAAAAACCAAGTGAAAATGAGAGTTGAAAATTAGGGCTTGGGTATTTTGTTCTAACTCATCATGGTAGCAAAAATATTGATGTGAAAAAACTCAAATATGTTTAATCAAATATTCAAACAAATTTAGAAAATAAAATACATATATTTTATAATAAAAAATACTATTATCTACTAAATTTATTAATTTGTATGTTCAATTAATAATTAAAAACTATTGATGTTATTTTATATAAAATAAAAATATGAAAAATATCTTTAACAATTATTAATTTTAATTTTAAAATATATATAAAAGAAAAATATTTAAATAAAACTAAAATGAATATGAGTTAAATATATAATTTAATCATTAAATTATGGTTTTAATTATTATAATTTAAAAAAATTGTGTGATTGTGATATTAAATTAGATTCCTTGCACCCTAAGATTTTTTTTAATTAAAATAGATCTACCTCTTGCATTTCTTCCAAACCATTCATATTATTATTGAGATACACCTCAACAATCAACCAAGTCTGCGCTCGTTCACCATACACCGCACTACCGCTAGACAATCAAAAGGATCTCGCGGGATGGTGGTATACCACACTATTGCTCGATAGCTAGAAGGCTCCTGTGATATGGCGGTATACACCGCACTACTGCTAGCAGATTAAGAGACTCCCGCGGTATGGCGGTAACCACACTACCGCTCGACAGGTAGAAGACTCTTGCGGTATGGCGGTAACCACACTACTGCACCTCTCTCACAATCACCTAGCAGTATAGAGGTGCTAAATCTGGCGCTAAATCCGGTGCTAAATTCGACGCTAAATCCAACGCTAAATCCGACGCTAAATCTGACGCTAAATCCAATGCTAAATAGCTCCTAATTTAGCACCTACTTGTTCTAATCGGCGCAAAAAATACCAAAAATGGCACCAACTCGATAAATAGCGTCGACTTTTTCAAAAAATTGGAGAAAAATACATTAAAATAGTGGGTGGAAGCAAAAAAGGGAGCTAATCACAGGGATTTGTTGTAGTGTATATTGACTTGGGTTGACCAATGTGGGTATGCGAGATAGTGATGCGTAGAAAGAATTGATTGCTTCACCCGATCACATCATTTTTGTGAATCAATAGAGATCTACAGTCAAAATTAAAGCAGGTTGAATCAGACGGTGGTGTTTTAAAGCAATACAGGTAAATTGGATATGCTAGATCATGATGTGAATTTCAAGATTCATGGCTTACATTCAGAGGCTAGATTATGTCAACAGTTAGGCGAATGGATCTAGGGCACGAAAAATGATGTCACATCCAGGTTGAATTCTTGTAAAAGAATGAAGGAAATGGATGCCACCATTAATGCAAGGGTCAGCTATGTAAGCTAAGGAGATCGAGAAAAGGGAAAAGGGGTGCACCTATAACACTGCCATTACTAAGCTCAATACACTATCAATAATATATTCAATTGCAGAAGACATCAAGCCCAAAAACTTTGGATTTAAACACATCCAACACATAACATGAACAAATCAAAACCACACGATAATATTCTGCATAGTGGAGCAATGTGAACCATAAAATATTTCCTCTGATCACTGAATATGCATACTAGGACTTATCCAATTCTTTAGTACACTTGGTCTTCTCTGGATCAACCCTTCTACATTTCTACAATGGGTTGTCATCAATGACAACACGATATACCGACATGCTCATGTTTCCAAGAATCTCTCCCTTTGACATTGATGACAACACACTCTTCCAAAACTACTCCCCCTTTGACATCAAGGGAAAAGGGCACCAAAAAGATACTTCTCTTCTATATTCAACACTTATCCAAAAATCTCCCCCTTAGTGAAATATTTACATTATACTAGCTCCCCCTTTCAATATTATCCATCACCAAATATGAAAAAAATGTACCACAACTCCATCTACTAACTCCGCATATGTACATTGAAATCAAAAAATTGCATATACAAAGAAAAACTATATGCCTTAGCTAGATTAGGGTAACATACCTTGATAAGACACCTTAAATTTTGCAAGGTGTGCCTCCCAATATTTATTTACAACCTCCTAGACCTTTTCAGCAAAGGAAAGCATACATCATTGAATCTCAAATTAAATATGGAGGTCTTCTCCTTCTTCCAAAGAACTAGGCATTGGATTATTTTGCACAGTCTTCTCAACATCAAATAATACTTTAGTTAAATGGATAAGCCTTGCACTTACCATATCTCAGATTTGACCATATTGTATTATTATTTTCTCCTTTTGTTATTGCAATGGAAAGAATTAACCATGTAGATTTTCAATGATAACCCTTGTAGCTCCATTTGTATCACACACTGGATCATATGCACCTGAGGCATGAGAAATTTGTGACTCAATGGAGTCCATTTTATCTTTGATTCTCCTTGTAGAAACATAACTAAAATAATTGTTTAGCTTCTTCCAAACAATTCTTAACATCCTCCAAGTTACCTTGCAACTTGGTGTGTGCAGTGACACACTTATCAGAAACATCAGAAAGCCTTTTATCATTGAGTTTCTTTTCCATTTCCTTCTCTATCTTTTGTTCCAACCCAACAAAATATTCCTTAAAGGAATCAAGCAAAAACCTCAATTGTTGCACATTGGATAAAGAATTATCAATAGTTATTCCAGGAAGGCCTTCCTGCAACACCTTCACTGCTTCATCCACCAACTCAGTACTATTTTTGTGAGTCTAGAGAATATCCTTCCTTGTGGAGGCATGAAATACTTCACCAAGTTGTAACTTCTACAGGGGGAATCTTATCCAGGTTCAATTGACCTTGTTGAATAGAAATTTGCAGCAATTGTGTAGACCCCATTGGTTGAAACTATAACTAAATATCCAAAATATTTTTTAATGGATCTCTAGAGGATCCAGAGGATTCACCACCATTTTTAGTGTTTTCTTCTTCATTCTTACCATTTTTTTTATTTCTCACCACTACCAGAGCACTCTTCTACAACCTTCTCATCTTTGGGAGGCAAAGTTTCTTCTTTCTGCGATTTAGTCTTCTCTGAGAGATCTTACTTATCTTATTTATTCTATTCAAAATTTACCTCCACATCAATTATCTCCTCATCTAGAGGGGTATTATCAATCATCATGTCTTCCTATACATGCTCATGTTGTTCTGCAACAAGCTCATTACTTTTCGGAAGGGGATTGTCATCCTGCATTTGATCAACATTTTCTAAAGAAGCTCCCAACTCTTTATCAATCTCTTCAACATTTTTTAGTGTCTCATTTCTCAGCCTCTAATTTTATTCCTTGTCCCTACTCATAGGAGTGCTAACTCTCTCTTTTTTTCCTAAATTTCTTGCTATACAACTTAGACAGCTTGAGTTTATCCTCATGAGATAGTGAGGAGTCAATCTTCTCCAAGGAAAATGTCATCTTTTCATTCTCTGCAATAGCCTCTTGTCTTCTCACAGTCAACAAATCTTTTAGATCATCTATAAATTGATCTTCTATCTCACTTAATCCAATATTGAATGTCACCATGTATTTCACTACAACTTATTCAATGGTATCCTTTTCATCATCATTTGTATTAAAAAACATTTCAACAGTTTCCTTCAGCATACCAAACTCTTCAATTCTGTTGAACAAAGAATCTAACTTCATAGGACTATTCTTTTGGACCAGAGGGGTCTTCTCAGATTTCGTAGCACTCTTTTCTCCTCTATGAAAAACAAAAGATTTATTTTTCTTATCTACTTCCTCTTCACTTTTTGTATCCACTATATTAAATTTCTTTCTCTTTGTACCAGTCTCTTCCTGAGAGACTTGAGACTTCCTTTTTTGAACCAACTAAGGTCCCTCTTCTTCTTCTTCTTCACAATTGATATTATTTTCTTTGATTGATTTTTCTTTCCTTCTCTTGGAAGACTTTTGTTACACAAAGGTACTGGATGTACCTTTCTTCTTCGAATCACTTGTTGGCTTTGTTCCAAATGGAGGAGTTTTAGATGGCTTTGTAATAGTAGGTGATGAGGGAACTAAGATCCTACTTGAACTTCTTGACTTTTTGGAGTGGTATATGGAGGAGAAAATAAACCTTTAGATTTCTTTGCAAGACCCTCTGGGTCACCAAACTCTCTCCCCAAATCAACCTTCATCTTCTCAACCTTTTCTACAAGATATTTCTTTTTCTTTTTAAGGCTTACTTGGATGGATTTCTCTACATATGTTCCAAACCTATCGATAGTTGGATCTCTAGGATTACTTAACACAATATCTACAAGACCGGTGCATATAGACTCATCTACCTTGTAAGTTAGTTTTGGAACCCAAATAGTTATGGGTTCAACTACTTCCATAAAGCAATGGTCTCTACTCACTATGAAAGTTATGTCATTCTTATATTTCTCAACAACACTTGTTGGAATCCTATACCTCTCTTACATCTTGACTTGAAAAGTTTTGAAGAATCCCCACAAGGGTAAATTTTGGGACTCAAAATATAGAAACCTTCTTAGGCGATCTCCTATATGTACCGCAACAGGAATACTATTATCCCATATAACATTCTTTGTTCCAGGAAAATCTCTAAGAAATTAAAATAATAAGAAGATAATTAGGGTACCATACTGAAAAGGGTACCTTGATTCTTTTGTCTTCTATAGATTATCCATCAATTGCAATCTCAGGAGCTCACACAATTTTTTCTTCACTTTCCTTCACCATTTGCTAAGATGTGTGAATTGTGATAGAAAAAATAGAGTTCTCTCTATTTGCATAGATCTTGTAACCTATCACCATCAAAGCATACTTTACTATTGGATCATCAATTCTATTTACCATTTGGGAACATTTGTCAAACTTTGCTCTAGTGAGCTTCATCACTGCCTCATTCTTCACTACCTTCAATGTCGAAACCGGTCCGCTGGAGCACAAACCAATCACAACCCTAATTAACTTTTTGTTAATCATGTGTATCATGTCCAACCACATGAATTTTTCATGAATTCTGCTAAGAACATATTTAACCCACTCATCCTCATAACAAAAATTGGGGAAATTGTTCCATACATCCATTTTTTTCTTCGTTAAACTCTCATACTTTGGTTTTAGCTCGAAGTCATCTCCAGTCAATACCTTCTCCAAATATTCTACCATCTTCAAATGATCATACTCTTCCATCTTCGTATGACTATAGATCCACACATCCTTTGTGTTCATTACATTGCTCAAAACCCTAAAGAATGCACCTTCAAGGTCTATCTTCATAAATTTATACAGGTGCTTCTTGAATTTATGTCAGTCACTCAAGCACATCAATCACTTGAGGAGTAATCATTTTGAATCTTCACAGAACTAGGGTTTGTAAGAAAATGATAAATACCTTTGGAATTCGTTGGTAGGGTTTCAAACAACACTTCAAAATTGCTTCAACACTCTTTTTTTGTCTGCTCTCCACTTCAAAATTCTCGATCATAAATTACTTTAGAAAACTCAAAATGAAATATAAACCCTTTTCTAGTGACCTAATATGCATTAATTTCAGCAATGAAAATTTATGTCAAAAAGTTGGCAAACCCTTACTATGTTGTTACAGGAACCTTCAATCACTCCACAATTTTTTGTAACAAGATATTTCACACTAAAGATACCACCAATAGATCAGGTATAACAGCTAACCAATATGTTGAATATATCAGCATCACATGCTTGGCAAGGGCTCTGAAAGTTTTTTGTTAAAAACTCCCCCTAAGCCAATGCTCTCTATCTAGTTTCTAGAGGAAACAACTACACTAGGAGTTGGCACAGACTCATTCCTCACCTCATTCTCTTCCTTTTTCTTCCATATCTTGTTCATTTCCTTCTTCATCTCCACCGAATCAATCTTCTTCACCACGTCAACCTCCTTCTATGAAACAAAGGGTTTTACATTCTTTTTTCTCCAAAACTTAGTTGCTATGTGTCCTGGCTTGTTGCATTTGTGACATATGACACTTTTTTGTTGAACAAACTTACTTCTTTCAATTTTAGATTTGTATTCAAAATCCTTATGCCCAAATCCATTGCATGTGTAAAAACAACCATTGAATGATTGGAACATCATACCATTATTGTAACCATTCATCATCTGAATTATGCATTTACTAGATTTATGAACAAATCTATTGCATGTATAACATTGTCCAAAAAATGATTGAAAATTATGATTCACTATGCTTCTACACTCTACTGCTTTGTGTCCAAATTTATTGTAAGAATAACAGTAACCATTTAAATATGAATACCTTTGTGCAATTGGTTGTCTGATGGAGGCCTTTTGAAATCTTTCTTCTGGTTCTAGACATATCTGATATTGCTCTTCTTATCTCCATTCTTCCTTTGTTCATCATTCTTCTTTTCAGCATTGTTTGAAGTCTAATTTTCCTTTGAACTTTATCCCCTTTCAAATCCTAAACCTTCTTTGTCCTTAGAAGCCTTTTGATTAGCAATCATCCCATCAAGCAAGGTGGAGCTCTTCTTGAATTTGTCTTCTTGAATCTTTTCTTTCTCCAGATCCGTCCTTAAAGTTACAATCTCTTGCTCAAGCTTTTAACATTCTATAGATTTATCTTTCAATTTGGCATTTAAATAGTCTTCAACTGTTTTTACTTCTTCAACTTGCACTTTCAGACCAGTGATTGTCTCATTTGATTGTTTGAGTTGCCCATTTGTTTCCCTGAATATTTCTTTATCTTTATTGAGTTTCTCCCTCAACTTCTTGATACACTCATTTGCATCCTTAATATTTTCTTTCAAGTCTTTATTCTCACATTCTGCTTTATCCAAATCATTAAGGGCTAATTTGAGTTCTCCTTCCATATCAAATTCACATTCTTCTTTAGTAAACCCTTCAAGGATGATCTCTTCTAAGGAAATAGGATACTTCCTTGTAAGTGTCATGTGTTCAACCTCCAAGATCTACCTCAACGATTAAGCCAATTGAAGGAACCAAGCTCTAATACCAATTATTGAAAACCTGAAATACTAAGAGGGGGGTGAATTAATATTCACTGAAATTCATTAACCTCATCAACTCAAACATGCATTCAAAGTATCTCATCAAACTTGTAGAAATGGAAAGGAACAATTAAAGCATGCATCACATCAATAAACACAAGAACACCATATTTACATGGAAAACCCTTGAAAGGGAAAAACCATGATGAGGATTAGCTCACAATATATCATAATTGCTTACAATGGATTTACAGAATGGTGGACTCACTATCTAGAAATAATGACTCACTACCCAAAATACAAAGTGATAGAAGAAATGGTGGCTCATTGCCAAGGATGAACTGCTAACAATACATCTGCAACATGTTGAAGGCACAGTACCAATAAAGCTCAAAAAATTGACTTTACACACTTCATAATTCACCACTATCACCTTTCACACTTCACACTACATCAGATCTCGCACACACTCTTAATTACATCCAATACTCTTCGTCACACAATGAATTAACCTTGTATATATACCACAACCAACCAAAACATCAATTAGGTCGGCCTAATTAGATAAAATATGTAACACAATAACTTATTTGCACAAAAATCCAACACACACGCTTTGTGGAAAGAACAGTTTCGTGTACCACACCAAAATAGGCCAGCATGACCTATAATCACTTTCATGATTCTTCTCTATACACAATTCAACTCCACACGACCCCTAAACCTTTAGGTCGACACCACTGATGAAGCAACAACTGAATGAACCAACTATTCATTCACAATTCGGTACGTGAACCACCAAATCACTTGTCACTTGAAGTGTGCACACATCTGACACCTTCCAACACTCCTCAAGACCACACAACATAATATTCATCTATGGTGGAATGTGGATCATTCCAACATGCACTCTACATTTGTAACACTGCCATTACTAAGCTTGATACAATGTCAACAATATCTTCAACTAAGGAATACATCAAGCACAAAAACTTTGGATTTAGACACGTCCAACACATACCATGAACACCTCAAAACTGCATGATAATATTTTGCATAACAAAGCAATGTGGACCAAAAAAATATTCCTTTGATCACTGAATATGCACACTAGGACTTAGTCAATTCTTCAGTACACTTGGTCTTCTACAGATCAACACTTATACATTTATACAATGGGTTGCCATCAATGACAACAACATATACTAACGTGTGCATGTTTCCAACAAACTAAAATGAAATTATATTGGCTTGATATTAAAATATATTTTTTATTGATGTCAACACTCTATTTATAATTATGTAAAAATAATGAATTTGAGACAAGGCAAAATAAAATGGTAGAAATTATCAAAAAAACATGGATTGACCTAGTAATAATATGAAAAAAAGCACAAAATTATTTCCTATGAAGGCTGATCTCCAAAGATCCTGGTCGAATCCTTTTGGAATTAGTAAATAAATTAAAGTTAAAATTAATCAATCCAACCATGATAGAAGGAGGTGCTCAAAATAATAAAGGCAACAATTTTATTATAAATAAAAGGCAATGATCCAATTCTAAATGAAAGGTAGTGATCCACTAATTAATTAAAGGCAACAGTCATTAAAAAGAAAGAAAGTGATTAATTTTTTAAAGGATACATTCATTTGAATAAGACACATCCCCTACAAAAAGACGCATCCCTTGAATGGTATAAATAGAGGTTAAAAGTGGAATCAAAAGTAACATTTTTAATGAATATTTTCTGAGTAATAAATAAAAGGAGAGCAGAAAATGAAAAGTAAATCAAACTTATACTAAAGATATTTTGAGTGATGAAGAAATAGAATTATGCTAGTAAGATGAAATTATGATATTCAGATTTAAGAAGGAAGATATGTGAATTTGAATCAGATTTATGAGAATCATTAAAAGAGCTAGAATTTGAATCAAATTTGTGAAGATTGAAAAGATTTAGATTTTTCAGACTTGTGAGATTGTGAAAAATTTAGGATTGATCAGATTTGTGTGAAGAATAATTTCATATCAGCATTTGAAGATCTAATAGGTTGAAGCCTATCAAATAAGAGGTTGTAGCCTCTTGCTGGGTTGGATCTTAGTTTGTGTGGAAAGGTTGAAATTTGTGTTGAGAGGTTGAAACCTCCAATAGGTTGGGGCCTATATTTTTTTCAAGTAGAGATTGGAATCTCTAGTAGGTTGGAGCCTACAAGAAAAAGAAGCCATTTATATATAAGAAAAATTGTTTCATGGTTTTCTCCCGAAAGGGTTTCCACATAAAATGTGTGTCTCATTGTGTACTTAATTGCTAAATCTTACATATGTATAGCTCAATTAATTGTTTAAATTTGAAAAGTAAAGTTTTGTAGATACTAATTCACCCCCTCCTCTCAATATCACAGTGTGCTCAATAATTGGTATCAGAGCAAGTTCCTTCGAATATAGCCTAACCGCTACAAGGTAGATTTGAGAAGAGAACTAATGGTCGAACAAGAATTTTATGAATTCTCACCAAATAGGGCACCATTGATTAAAAAACTAATTATGATTTCTAGAGCTTAAGAATGAAGACATATCTTAGTTCTTTTGGATATGACATTTGGAAATATGTGGAAGATGGATATACTATACCTACAACTCGTCTTACAAACAAAGATGCTAAAAGAGAAAGTGAAAACAATTCAAAAGCTATGAATTCCATATTATGTGGATTATCGAAAACTAAATTTGTAAAGGTGATGTGTTGTAAAACTGAAAAGGAAATATGGGATAAGCTAAAAGGAATTTATGAAGGGGATGATAAAGTGAAAAAGGCTAAACTTCAAACTCACAAAGAAAGATCTAAAAACCTTAAAATGAGAGAAGATAACATATCCAAATACTTTCTTCGAGTTGATGAATTTTTTGATAGCGTGATGGGACTTAGTGAAACAATAAAAAAGTAATTATTGTAAGAAATACCTTCATATCCTTACCCATGATGTTTGATTCTAAAATCTCTGGAATTGAAGAAATAAAAAACTTAGATAATTTGACCAAGGATGAGTTGCATGGCACTCTAACTACCTAGGAAATGAGGATTGAATATAAATCATTAAAGAGAGAGGTAGCTCAAAGAGGAAAGGCCAAAATATATGAACCTAATGATGAAATTGGTGAAATAGATGAAGAAGAAGCTCACTTCATTTGGAAGCCAAAGAAAGGAGCAGGTAAGTATTCAGGTAAGTATTCTATCGTATGTTATAATTGTGGTAGACTAGAACATTTTTCTTCTAAGTGTCTGTAGGGGATGATGGAAAAAAAAGACAATGAAGAAAACTATAATGTGTACAAAGGAAGAGGATATCAACAACCAAAGAAGAGCTATTATCAAAACCGATTCAAGAGAAGAAATAACTTCCAGAGGAAAAAGAGAAATCTTTAATGAATATGATGATGGATTGAACGAAAGCAATGATAAATTATATGGTGACCAAGAAGATATATTATTCGTGGCTATAGAGATCAAGGATAACATTGAGAATCAGAAGGAGGATAAAAAGGAAGTGGAAAATAAGAAGAATAAGGTTGATGAAGAAGTACATCTTGGGAAAGAAATTGATCTTGCATATAACGAGATTCATTCACTTAAAAGAAGAAATGCATGTTTAAAAACAAAAATTCAAGAGGAAAGTGAATCTAAATAAAAGGTATCAAAACATCTTAAACAAGCCGAGAAAACAATCATGGACGTAAAAATACAATATGAAGAAGAATCCAAGAAAATAATCCTAGAACTGAAAAATTAAGTGTGAAGAGGAAAAAAGAATCGAAGATGGAATAAAAAGCAAGTTAAAGGAAAGTGAAGAAATTTGTGAAAATTTAGAATATTACAGCTCATGAATCCTAACATTATATATCATAAAAGCAATAATTTTATACATCTGGATTATTTTTGGGATGATGAATAGAAATGTCAACTCATTCGCTTCGTACATGAATCCTAACATAATATACCATAAGTGCAATAATTTTGGACATCCGGATTTTTTTTGCAAAAGCAGTTTCTTTGTACCTCCTAGAAAAATGAGGTAGAAACAAAGAGAGAAGAAAGTTAAAAAGTATGGAAGAAGAGAGAAAAATCCATTATAGTTCAAACAACCCTACATGCCAGAAATGAAAGTGATCAATGGTATATAGATAGTGGATTTTCAAGACATATGACAGGTGATAAGAGAAAGTTCATCACTTTAAAAAGAGCCAATGGTGGAGCTGTGAGATTTGGTGATAATGCATCAACAACAATTTTAAGAATAGGATCCATTAGTTTAGATAATGGGAGAACAAAAACAGAGAATGTATTATATGTGGAAGGATTGAAGCATAACCTATTAAGTGTGAGTCAGATGTGTGACCAAGGGCACATCCTCACATTTCATGTAAAAAGGTTGTGAGATAAGTAAGGGAGGCAAGTCATAAAATCCAATTGAATAGGAGATAATCTTTATGTTCTAAGTGACATCCAAGGTGAGAAATGTTGTATGGGAAAATAAGATGAGAGTTTAGTGTGGCATAAAATAATGGGGCATCTAAACTTTGACAACCTTATCAAAATTAGTCAAAGAGAAGTTGTGAGATATATGCCTATGATATCAAAACCTACAAATATCCTTTGCAAGCAATGTTAGTTGGGTAAGAAAACCAGAGAAAGTTTTAAATCAAGAGTACTTTTCATCACAACTCCTAGAGCTTATTCACATAGACTTATGTGGACCCACTAGGACAAGAAGTATACAAAGTGAAAGATACTTCATGTTATTAATTGATGATTTTTCTAGAATGACATGGGTTACCTTTTTAAAAGAAAACTCTGAAGCATTGGAAAAATTCAAGATATTCAAATCCTTAGTGGAAAATGAAACAAGCATGAGGATTAAATTCCTTAGATTGGATAGAGGAGGTAAATTCACTTCAAATGAATTAGCAATTTTTTGTGAGCAGCATGGGATACGAAGACAATACTCTGCAGCAAGAACTCCACAACAAAATGGAGTTGTGGAAAGAAATAATAGAACTATTCAAGGAATGGCTAGATTTAAGATGAATGAATCTAAGGTTCCTAACATTTTTTGGAAATATGTGCACATAGAAGTTTATATCCTTAACCGAGCCAAAATCAGAGCTAATCATAATAAGACACCATATGGGTTATGGAAGGGAAGACCTGCATCTGTGAAATACTTCAAAGTGTTTGGAAGTCCTTGTTATATTAGAAGAGATGAAGAAGATTTAGGGAAGTTTGATGCAAGGGAAAATGAAGGAATATTTTTGGGTTACTCTTCAAGGAGTAAATCCTACAGATGTTTCAATAAGAGATTGCATAAAATGGTTGAAAGCACAAATGTGAAGATAAATGAGGAGAAAAACTATCAAGTTAAACCACAAGAAGATAACTATCCTTATGAAGAAAGATACAAGGAAGATGTAAAACAAAGAGAAGATGATAGAAATTGAACCTAGGACCACAAAGGAACCAACAAAGACACCATCTAATTTTGTTTTTGAAAAGGTAAGCAACATTTACAGAGTGTCGGACCCTTCACAAAGGGCCCAAAGGGCCAAAGGACAACATAGTTCAAAACCAGAATGAACTATAAAAACACACAGAAATAGCTGACTGACAGCTATAGAAACAAAGAGACTGAAAATAAAAGACTAGGAACTAGAGGGGACCAAGCCCACAACTGGAACCCAAAGCAGCGGAGATGCCACAGGTTTGGGGAGTCCCTTCTTTTTTTCAACACAACCGACCAAGAAGGCTCGGGAACAACCACCGAGCAAGGCGAGGGGAGAGGATCGCTAATAGCCACCATGGGCGAGGAGCCACCACGCAACATGGATGCCAGCAGCGAAGGAGAGGAGACCAGAGAGATCAACAAACCAACCGAGTCGATAAGTGAGGGACGAGCAGGAAACGACTGCACAGTAACAACAGATTGGGGCAGCAAAGGACCAGCAAATGAGGTAGCCAAAATAGGAGCCTGGGGAGGCTCAGACACCAACGGAGGGATAGGAAGATCGCCATCTTCAGAGGAATCATTAGAAGAGTCTGAGGAGTCTGAAGAGGGAGCATCAACTGTGAGGTGATCCAAAAGAGCATTTTTCCACCAAGTAGCAGCACCCTTGCGGCGAGCAAGAGGACAACTCAAAGCCAAATGACCAATAGAAAAACACCTCCTACAACAAAAGGGGAGGCCCTCATAGTCCAACAGTTGTGACCAAGGTCTGTCCAACACCATCAGAACCACATCACCATGGAGGGGTTTGGAAATATCCAAATCAACCAAAATACGGGTCACTGTAGTGTGCCCCAGATTACGATATGTTGAGTCCACCTTGAGGAAATGTCCGATGGAGTTACCAATAGCTTCAAAATAGGACAACTCCCAAAACTGGAGAGAGAGATTCGGGAGACAGACCCAAACAGGTCTGATATTCAGCAGCTCAGTAAGCGGGTTGAAAGAGCGCGACCAAGGCCTAATGGATAGGGAATGGACACCTCACAACCAACCCTTGTCCATCACACTTTCTCGATCAACAAGGGAGGAGAAAGTGACAAAGAAGAACCCCCGAGCACTGGGGTAGAGCTCAATCTATCCAGAGACAATGGGCTTCCAAGAAACAGAAACCCACTCATGGAGATCTAGAAGGGAGGGCCACAGGCCATTAAATCTGCAAACCGCACCTTGCCTCAAATAATACTCTTCATTTTCAGCAACTTTCGGACCACAGACAACCACAGGGGAAGCCCGAGCATAAGGCAGAGGACAAACCTTAGAGGAAGCAAGAGTAGATCGAGTGCCAACCTTAGAAACTGCCTCAAAGAAGGACTTTCGATCCGTAGGAGCACCAAAGGAAGGAGAAAACAACAGCAAAGGGATAGAGGGGCCAACAGCACCCACACCAGGCAGAGCATTGACCACACCATCCCCCAACAAGGAAGGAACCCCGGCAACACAACCCCCATCACCAGACGGAGAAAACGTAGCCCTATCCACAGAAGACACTTCCTGAAAGGCAACGCCAGACAAGCTCCCATAGAGAGAAGAGCCACCCACACCATCACCCACAGCACAACCATCCTGCGGCAACATAGAAGAGCCGCCCACACCATCACTCATGCCACAGCCAGCTTGCGGCAATACCACAGACGGTAGAGGCCCGACAGAACCATCTGAAGAAGGAGTCGCTCCAACCGCAGCAACAGGGGGCCGACCACCACACCCACCTGGAGACAGCACACCCGCAATAGGCCGAAGGGAATGCCCGCCAGAACCTATTTGAATTCGCCAAAGCCATCTTGCCGATTTTTTTTAGATTTTTGTTAAAAGGAACCATCCAAAATATTTGATAATAGGAGATGATGAGGTCAAAACAACAAAAAGAATGGTAAGAGATCCAAAAACTAAAAATGTGGTATTTCTATCTATGATTGAACCTAAAACTTCAAAGAATAAAATGAAGATAAGAATTGGATAGAAGCTATGAATGACGAGCTTAACCAAATTGAGAAGAATGATACTTGGGAACTTGTCCCAAGACCCAAGGATAAAATTGTTATTGGCACTAAGTGGGTGTTCATAAATAAGTTGAATGAATATGGCCAGGTTATGAGAAACAAAGCAAGATTGGTATGTAAAGGGTATGCTCAAATAAAAGGCGTTGATTTTGATACCTTTGCTCTAGTTGCTATGATGGAAGCCATAAGGATGTTCTTGGCTTATGCTAGTTTTAAGAAGTTCAGAGTATACCAAATTGATGTTAAATCTGCCTTCCTGAATGGAGATCTAGAAGAAGTCTACATTGAACAACCAAAAAGGTTCCTACTATCAAAAAATAAAGATTATGTATGTAGATTGAAGAACTTTATGGGTCGAAACAAGCACCAAGAGCATGGTATACTAGACTTGACAAACATCTACAACAAGGGTTCAAGAAGGGAGTTGCGGATAGCAACTTATATATTAAGATTTAAGGTAATGATTAGTTAATTGTGGTGGTCTATGTGGGTTACATCATTTTTGGAGGAAGCAATGATAACATGTGTTAAGGATTTATAATGGAGATGCAGAAGGAATTTGAAATGTTCATGCTAGGTGAATTATCCTTCTTTCTTGGTTTGCAAATATCACAATCAGAGAAGGGAATATTTATCTCACAAACCAACTATGTAAAAGAGATGTTGAGAAAATTTAGAATGAAATATTGTAACTTTTACACCCTATTGTGTTGTTACCTAATTAATATCACCTTGTTTGGTTAAAATGCTTTAATATATATATTTATGATTGTGTTTTGCATATGAATCTTGATGGAAATATGATGAATGAATGTTTAATCAAGTTGATATTTTATAATGTTCTGAAGATGGAAATATATGATGCATATGAATGAATTGTTATCGGCTAACTATTGTTGCGATGTATTAAGTTGGATGCAAGAACAAATTCGAACCTCCAGAAGAGAGGGGGAGTATCACTCAGGAGAAAAACTTGGTCTGGTAACCCTGATGAGCCTAATTGAGCATACACACACTCACTTCCTAGTTGGTCTAGTTGATTAAGATAGTTCAAGAAATGGTAAGTAACCTTTCATCAGGGTTTGTGAATTTTGTATTGGGTTACAATCTTGTTTTGATTGGAGGTATGTGATTAATTCTTTATGTTGAGAATAAATTCTTCTTTGTGTGTTCATATTTATATGTTAATCGGTGAAGTACATACATAGAATGTATATATGTATATATGTATATATGTACATGTCCATGATAACTCATACATATGAGTATATGTGTGCATGAGTATATGTAGGTAGACGTACCTATGCATGGGAATGTCGATTGGACAAATGCGACATATATATATACACTTCGTGTATATACATCGATCAATGAGTATGTCAATATATATGGGTATTGAAATAATGTTATATATATTTACGTTAATGGAAATTTTTATACATATATATTAATATACGCATATATGAATATGTATAGATATATATAATTATTTTAATATATGTTTATATATATATAATTGGCAAGTAATGTAATTGGTAATCATGTGGATATAATTATATATATATATGTATATATGGATGAAGTATATATATATATTAATTTAATATATATAATATATATATTATTGTTTGGTATATATTAAAATGCTTTGAATAAAGCATGGCACAATAATATAGCATTGTTGTTTGATATATTAAAAGTGCTATGTAATAAGTAAAGCGCATTATGTAAGCGTTACCATATACATTATTGTGGCTAAAGTTTATTGTGCAACACATAAAATACAGAAAGAAAAAGTCAAAAGACTTAAGTGTGGTGCATGGATAAAGGAGAATACTATTAAAATGTTGCAAGTAGAAATGAATGCAGATTCAACATTGTTGACAAAGTCTTTGAATGCGCATAAATAAAAGGAGCCAATTTATGAAAGGTGGCACAAAAATCTGTAGAATGTGGAAGCCATTTCAAGTCTTAAACCTACGCCATGCCCAGGTAAAGCAATATGATAAGCATGAAACTCAGTCAAAGAAAATATGGCAGAGATTTGTGAGGGTAGTCGACTTGCAAATCAAATAAGAAACTTTTAGTAATGTGTTGTTGTGCCTTGACTCAATAAAAGAGTCATGTTGTCACAAGCATGAAGTCGACTCATCCATTCAATGAGATCGGAAATAAGAGGACTATTATGTGTTGCAATATGAGAGTTTAAATTAGCTGATTCGATGCATGTGAATAGGAAGGTGGAAGATTTGTTAGCTTGCTTGTAGCATTATGATGCTCAAATTTAAGTATATATACAGATGCTCTCTCTACCATTTTTTACACCTTTCATTCTGATTTATCTGTTGTTATTTTGTTGTATTTTTTGTGCAAGCATTATTTTGTGAGTTTTTAGTGGGAGAGAGAGAGAGAGGGAGAGATTTGTTTGGAGTTACGTTTTGTTGAGAGTTCTTGAGAGGAGGCTAGAGTTTGGAGATTAGTTGAACATTGAAGGAGTATCATTCGTGATTGTGGAGGTTGAGGTTGGAAAGCAACCTTATCAAGTTGGAACTTTATATCTAGGCATGTTGATTTATATTCCTCTATTATTTTTTCTTGAAAGGTTATTAGATTATAAATGCCTTTTTTTGGAAAAGAAATTGCTTTTGGGAATTCTTGTTATGCTTGTTCTTATGAACTTAGTTATTTCCTAGTTTGGAATAATCTTGGAAAGCATGCTATGCTTGTTCTTATGAACTTAGTTATTTCCTAGTTTGGAATAATTTTGGAATGTATGATATGCTTGTTCTTATGAATCCTAGAATGGAATATTCTTGTTTGATTCTTGATCGAGTCTCGAATTATCGAATACCCTATTAATTGGGAATACATTTATATCATGTTGAAGTATGTATGGCTTAAATACTATTAGGACTATACTTAGTTTGTTAAGTCTATATGGATAATGCATGAAAATTGAAATGTGGAATATGTTGCTATCCTATAATGCTTTTATAAAAATGTCATTTTGAACTTAAGAGGTTAGCATGTGGTTATTCCTAGGGTTAGAAAAATCCATGGGAAATGGGGTAACCTAGCTAGACACTAGTGTGTGTGCATGTATTATTTGCATGGTTATACTTGGGGTTAGTGTAATCCATGGGAAAGGGTGTAACCTAGTAATCAGTTTGTTATAGGCTTGGTTATAAAATTCCTGGGGTTGGGGCAATCCATGGTTAAGGGAATAACCTTATTGGACATTTTTTTATGTCATCACCTTAGATTGAATGTGTGTTATGTTTATGGTCAATACCAAATCGAGCTAAAGGGTGGGTGGACAAATGATTCTCACTTGAAGTACTAGGTGTTGAATTATTTGGCCAAAGTAGTGTAATTAACCACTGTTTACACTATCAGTTCACTGTGATCCATGATTGCATTCTAGGCAGGGAAGTCATACATGTAGGTTGTAGCCAATGTATGGTAGCTCTAGATATGTAGGACACAACACTATGCTTAGGAAGGTCAAGATTATGGGGTTACCAAACCAATCTCTTCGTCGAAGGGTAAGGCCATCTTACCAATTAGGTAGATGTGTGGGGGACCGCAGTAAGTCCATGGTTGGCAAAAAAGCACTTTAGTGATGCTCTCCCTCATATAGTTGGCGACCAGGATTTGTGGATGTAGCACCATTTGGGGGACACCTAGATTGTATGCACCAGTGATTGGGACATCTAGAGGTATGCACTGACATTGGGGACATCTAGACCATTGTATTTTATTTTTATATCTATATCATTGAGCTCATGGAAGCTATGTATGTGAATATGTATCTCTACTCTTATTGAGAAATTAAAAATGGGAAATATTATCATGAAATTATGTAATGTGAAATCGTTACTTGAATTATTGAAATGATTCTTTGTTATGCAATGGGAAAGTTTGAAATGGTTATGTTCAAATGTGCACATTGTTATTCCTATGAAAAGGGGAAAAAATATTTCTCATAATGTTAGTAGCATAAACTTTCACTTGTGAGTAAAACATAGTAAAAACAATGGGTAGAACAATGGGCATGTTACAGTAACCCTATAAGTACCCCCATGGTAACAAGATGTAAGTTAAGTAAAGATGATGAGTTGCCTGAAGCAAATAAAACACTTTATAGATCAATGATTGGAAGTCTTTTATACTTAACTGCTTCAAGGCCAGATATTATGCAAGCAATTGGCATGGTAGTAAGATTTCAAGTTGCACCAAATGAAACACATGTTCAAGCAGTGAAACAAATACTTAAATACTTGAAAGGAACATTGGAGTTTAGCCTATGGTATCCAAGTGGAAATGATTTTACTCTAGTAGCATACACAGATGTGGATTGGGCAGGAAACATTGATGATAGAAGAGTACATGTGGAGGAGCCTTATTCCTTAGTAGCAGTTGTTACTTGATTTTTTTTTTAAATCAGAATAAAAAAGAAAAATAAATATTTTTTGTGAAATTAGCAAAGCATGCAAAAATAACAAAAGAGTTCACTAACTTGAAGGAAGTCAAAGGGTAAAGGATAAGGATTAGAAATATCTTTTTCCCAAAGGATAAGGATTACAAATATCTTATCCAAAGAGGATAAGGATGACAACTTATAGGATAAAATTGACAACTCATAAAGCAAAAAGGTGAATCTTATCCACAAAGGATAAGGATTACAAATATCTTATACGCAAAAGGATAAGGATTACAAATATCTTATCCATAGAGGATAAGGGTGACAATTCATAGGATAAGATTGACAACTCATAAAGCAAAAAGGTAAATCTTATCCACGGAGGATAAGGATGGCAACTCATAAGAGAAATATTTAAAGTCGACATGAATTTGTGAAGTTAGGCTCTCAAATCTATAAATAAGAGGCCTATGTTTTGTTGCAGAGAATTGGGAAAGTTTATTATGATAAAGTGACATTCAATCCTTGAATTTTTCCAATCAAAATTAGGTCTTTACTTTTATAATTCTCTTCATTGATTGCATCTTCAGCCTTGTTTCACTCTATAAATAATGGTTGATTGTATGCTTATGATGTAATTTTTTACTATTTTTCTAGAAAACAATCATTGTAGCTTCAGTGAATCAAAGATCAGTATTTTTGCCTCTGCTTGTTTCAACTTTCTGTTTTTGAAAGAAAAGCAGGTATTATTGTGAGTTATATGACTCCTTGGTTGTTGTTGTTCTAAGTTTACCTCTGAATTATTGTTACAAATTACTATGTGAAGCTTTAGATTGAGATTCATAAATTGTGTTGTTGAAAGGAAGTAGAAATATGCTATATTTGGTGTATCACCTTCATTTTTTGTTTTAGATTTAGATTACCAATTATTTCTTATTTTTTTTCTTGGCAAAGATCTTTAGTTAGAGTTATTTTTTAGGTGATTTACTAAGGGGAAGCCACCCTTTAGTCAAAATTTGACCTCAAGTCTTGTGAGTCCCACAACTCAAGACGACATCCCATGTTTCACAAGATAGTCGGATTCAATTTCAGCAGAGTGCATATTTTAGGTGATAACATCAACCTTGTATCATGGATGAGCAAGAAACAAGCATCAATTTCCCTATCTACCACAGAGGCTAAATATATTGTGGCAACATCATGTTGCACTCAAGTGTTGTGGATGAGGCAAACATTAAAGGACATCAATGTAGAATATGATAAACCTATCACCAAATTTTGTGACAATACAAGTGCAATTAGTATCTCGAAGAATCCAGTGATGCATTCAAGGACCAAGCATATTCCCATAAAGTGTCACTTTTTGAGAGAGCAAATGGCAGAGGAACAAGTTAAGTTGGAATATATTGCTACAAAGGAATAGATTGTTGACATATTTACGAAGCCACTTCCAAAGAACACATTCGAGTACTTAAGGAGAAAGTTGGGAGTAGTCCCATATTCATCAAATTAAAAGAAAGTATATATTCAAGGGGAGCTACCCACAACATTATCTTGTAGCTCCATGGAAAAGGAAGTTCAGAGATAGTTGGAGGACCCTTTGCCATTGATGTCAAAGGGGGGTCTAGTTAGAGCAAGGGGATGCCCAAGAAAGGGGGAGTAGTACAGACAAGGGGAGCAATACAAAAAGAAGTTGTATTCAAGTTTAGATTGCCATCAATGACAAGGGGGAGATTGTTAAAATATATTGTCATTGATGCCAACACTCCAGTTATAATTATGTAAAAATAGTGGATTTGAGATAAGACAAAAATCAAATGGCAAAAATTATCAAAATAATATGGATCGACCTAGTAATCATAAGATAAAAAGCACATAATTATCTCCCATGTAGGCCGACCTCCAAAGATCCTGGCCGACTCCTTTTCGCATTAGTAAATAAATTAAAGTTAGAATTAATCAAGTCGACCACAATAGAAGGAGGCGCTCAAAATAATAAAAGGTGGTGATTCAATTAAAAATAAAAGGCAACGATCCAATTATAAATGAAAGGCATCGATCCACTTATTAATTAAAGACAAGAGTCATTAAAAAGAAAGGCATCAATTAATTTTTTAAAGGACACATCCATTTGAATAAGACACATCCTCTACAAAAAGGCGCATCCCTTAAATGTTATAAATAGAGGTTGAAAGTAGAATCAAAAGTAACATTTTTCAATGAATATTTTTTGAGTAATAAATAAAAGGAGAGGAAAAAATGAAAAGTAAATTAGACATACTGAAGATATTTTGAGTGATGAAGAAATAGAATTATGTGAGTAAAATGAAATAATGATATTCAGATTTAAGAAGGAAGATATATGAATTTGAATAAGATTTATGAGAATCATTAAAAGAGTTAGATTTTGAATCAGATTTGTGAAGATTTAAAAGATTTAAAAAATTTAGACTTGTGAGATTGTGAAAAATTTAGAGATTGATCAAATTTGTGTGAAGAAGAATTTCATATCAACATTTGAAGATCTAATAGGTTGGAGCCTATCAAATAAGAGGTTGTGGCCTCTTGTTGGGTTGGAACTTAGTTTGTGTGGAAAGGTTGAAATTTGTGTTCAGAGGTTGAAGCCTCCAATAGGTTGGAGCCTACAAGAAAAAGAAGTCATTTATATATATAAGCAAAATTGTGTTGTTGTCTTCTCTTGAAAGGGTTTCCATGTAAAATGTGTCTCATTGCATACTTAATTGCTAAATCTTGCATACGTGTAGCTGAAGTAATTGTTTAAATTTGAAAAGTAAAGGTTTGTTAGATATTGATTCACCCCCCACCTCTATATCACCGTGTGCTTAACAGATATCAACCTAAAAAGATTTGTTTTCTTTGAATTCTTGTGATGCTGACTATTTAAAATAATTTTAACATTTCAATTGTCAACAATAATACCAAGGTGGTTGTTTAGATTATCAAGGTTAGGTTGGGACAAATTTCCTTTTCAAATGCTAACAAAGTGTGATAATTTGGAGCTTCAAGTTGACATTGGCCATCAAGTTCTAGTGATAAGCAAGTAGGGTAGTGACAATTGTATAATCAAGTGGGAAGCATAAGTATATACATAATAGTATATAGACATTGTGGAATCGGAAGCAAAATGGTCCCTATCAAAAAGATAAAAATCAGCTTGTAGTGCTGAAAAGAAAATTGTAGCAATATTTATATCAAAATGAAGGATTGTTTTGGCTATATTTAAATTTCCTATATATTTTGTAGGCTTAATGCTTTGTTGATTGGTGAAACTTACTACTCAAATCATGCCCTGCACTTGTTCAGAAACTACATTCCATTTAGGATAGTCATATACATGGAGGTTTAGAAAGCCCACAAAGAGTACAATAGTAGTACATGAATGCTTTAGAGATATATAATGTAGCATTCCATGCATGTTAAATAGGTATCAGACAAACTAATACATGCCTTGAGAGAAGTCATGCACTAGTCTTGTGGGCTCATCTTAATCCCTCCCAAAATAGGTCATATATTTTCTCTTTAACGATTTAGATAGATTTTAGCAACAAATGTCCCATTGAAATGGAATGTTCCTCGTGCTTTGATTTTCCATTGAAGCTTATACCTATAATATCTCAAATTCTCAACTCAAAGTCCATCGATGTTTTTCACTCCATCATCCACTTATATGCAAAATCAAGGAAATTTTACTTGAATAATAATAGCTAAAATTGTGGCTCAAATAGTTGCTCTCTTCTTTTGTATTAGCGGGTCTTTATTATCTAATGGAAAAATATTTTAACACTCCCTTTGCTCTTTTACAAATCTGCTAAAATAGTTATCAATGAGAACATTTCAATATCATTTATGGTCTTTTGAGATTTTACATTTTGTTTCAAAAACATTTTCTATTACTCTATCTTGAGCTATTTGATTCAAAACCTATTAATTTGAACTTCGTAATTATTTCTTTTGTCATATAATTCCCTTTCACACTCTTCATTTAGTTCTCTTTGACATTGTTCTAGAAATTGCAAGTACTCTTAAATCACAAATATGAACTACTTGATCTCCATTTTGTAATCTATGATGTTTGCTCAGCCAAAGAAAACTATCTTTTTAATAACTTTCTTGAGCTTGAGGATTTTGAGATTCTAGAGGCCAACTTGGATATCATGAAGTTGAGTGACTTAGGAGAAGCTCCGAAATGGGAGCTCCATCATCAAGACCTGCAACCCTCTAGCATAGCTCTATTTGTAGTAGCATGAGTCATTGGCTATGTTTGATTGTTTAGAACTTTGTACTTAGTTTATAGGTTGACTTTGTACAATCTATATTGTAATTGAAATTTTATCGATTGTGACCATCTAGTTATTATTTATACACTACGAAGTATACTTTGTGCAATGCTACGTAATCAGCAATATAAATATAAACAACAAAATCCTATTTTCTACAATTCATGTGATAAACTCTCTTTTTTATTTTGCTCTCTATATCTCTATGCTATGGAAATGCCCTTATATTTCAAAAAAAATATATAGTTTTTATTTCTTTTTCTACATTTTTTTATGTTTTTTCTTAAATTCGATTGTTTCTCAATTTTTTTCTGTTTTTTTCAAAAAATCTTATACTTTTGGTTTGCCGATTTTTTCCCCAAACATTTTTTGCTGCTATGCTTGTAACAACTGAGACGCTGAAGGTTTATCCAAGGCTTAATCACATAAAAGGAATAAGATTTGGAAAGAGCAAAATTAACCATAGCACCAGCCATGAGATTCAAAGCTGAATCACTAAAGCTACATTGAAAAGAAAATGAACTGCATATAATCTAACTTGAAATGCAAAGAACAAGCCTCGGGAGAAGATGACCCTCTTCAAATCATGGCTTGTTTCAAGAAACCGTGTTTTGAAGAGTCTAGGATTGGTAAACAGCGTCCTTGCATATTTTATGTGTCTAGGATCGGTAACAAATTTGACGTGTTTTGAAGAGTCTAGGATTGGTAAACAGCGTCCTTGCATATTTTATGTGTCTAGGATCGGTAACAAATTTGAAGGGTCAGCCTCATCAGTATCATGGTGATAAGAATCTCAGTAGTCATAAGTTAGACCTCATTGGCGAATAGCTTTATAACACAGCCCAGATATCATTATCCATACTGTGTGCTGATCGTTAGAGTGAATAAAACATAGTACAAAATCTCAAGTATGAATCCATACAATCAAGTATTTGGATAAAGCATTTGCTAGAGCATAACCATCAAGAATTCCCTCGAGCAAGTTAAATCGTAGGCAGGCAATTCTGCCAAGTATGCAAACTATGCCAAATATTCGAGTCAAGTACAGTTTACTTCATATTGGGAATTAAAATGACAAGACATGGAAAGATCAGAACTGCAGCTAGTGAGAAAGAAAAGTGGGAGAAGAATTTTGACTTTTTTAAAAATGTTTGTAATTCGAATGCATATTCATGAAACATCCAATATAATATTCATGCTGGAAATACTATGTTGAACATCAATTACTCCAAACATTTTGAATTTTTTCAATGTATGATAGCCACAATTGCGCAGAAACTAATATAGATCCAGTATAAAATTGAGGCAAAACAATCAAGGTTACTTTGACCAATTTTAAGGTGAAATTGCATTTGGGACCAGCGCCCAAGAATAACTCTAAAGACCAAGAGGGTATAAGAACAATTCAACTGGATTTCAGAGGTGCAAAGATTGCAACGTGTGAGCTTATCAATTGGTATGATATAGAGATTACAGAAGTCCATATTTACATTAATATTTGACAGGACATTGTTGGTTAATTAGTCAAAGAGTTGCCAACAAGACCAACAGGAATATACATGTACTGCCTACCAGATGAAAAATATATTAGAGAAACCCTAATCATTAGGCCATTCTTGACCTCTAAACAGCTAAGCTAGTAGATTTTGAAATGTGAATGGCATATATCTTTCAGCTTATTTGTAGGACTTTGGTAATATAAACATAGAAGTGTCATCTCCATTTGATTTATCTCTCTTAGAATAGTGGAAAATCGTCCATATCCAGAAATTTCAAGTGCGGTGGCTTTTTTGAGCTTGTCTCATCATATCTTGGGTATATGCTACCATTCAACTCATGAAAAAGGTTGAGATTATCCACTAATTTGTGGAAAACATCACATCCTGCACACTGCACACAGATAGATTCAGGAGAGACATCAGAGACTGTCATGACCAATGTACTAAATTTTTACAAATTTCTTTACCAGTAAAATTGTACATCTATAATATTCACGCAACTTATCCGTATCTATAAATGAGAATTAATTATAAACCCTTTGACAGAACAACTTAAAACTTAAGAAATTGTTTCCTTTTTGCTCAAATAGATTTATTTCTTACTCTTCAAGTTAAAAACTCCCGTATCACTCTTCAGCAAGAAAGTATCCATTCCAAAACACTTTGGCCAAGAGTTGAGACTAGTAGATACCACAAACCTGAACAAAAACAGTTCCATCTGTATAGGCATGTGGGTTGATAGCACGAGTTGTGCGTTGGCCACAGACACCACAAGTAAATGCAACTCTCATCCGTCGGCGAGGGGATTTGGTAAAGAGAGACCATGGATAAATGGACTTCTCAGCAATTTCAGTATTTTCACTTGGACCTTCTGATACAGCAGGCCCTTCCATTCCAGAGCCTGTGGTCCATCCTGTTCCTCCAGCTGCCTTTAGTACCAGTCCCATGGCTGTATCCTGCGAAAACAAGACAAGGGTAAAAAGATGAATTTTCAAGATTCGGATTACAAAGCTTCTAGTTTGCTACACCATCTCGTAGAATTAGGTTTAGTTGCAGAATTAATTAGTGACACTGTATGATATAGGACCATGCAATTGGGGTTCGTGGCATTTTCTCTCATGAATCTGAACAGATAGACACCTGTCTTAATTATTTGTCCTGGATGCTTGGGAAGCACATTAACCTAGTGCGCAGAAGCACCATATGGAACACTGTAGAGTTACTCGCTGCCTAGTGGAATGAATATACCCTATTCTGTACAGTGTAGAGTTGTGCCCAGTTAGTCAAGTCGGTAGGGCACAAGTGTATTGCAAAAAGTGAAAAAACTAAACGACAAAGAATACCTGGCATGATACACAATTTCAACGTAAGGAACTGTGAATTCTGATGACTAAACAGGTTCTAGAGCAATGAAAGTCAATCTGATTGTACTTCATATTAAAATCAAAGCTGGCACTGCCCAAAATCCCAGTTGAAATCACCAAAATCTATGGAATCCACGTCTATGATAATCAAATACAAGGAAACCCTGTAGAATAATTTTGAAAGGATAGATACCTCTCAGTTGTGACATCTAAGCTAAAAGCAAGGCCCCACTGAACTCCAGGGAGGGCATTTACAAATTCAGAAAAAAATCTAAAAGAATACGAAATCCAACACTAAATGCAATAGAAATAAATTGTAGCACTCAACTACATGGCAACAGTTTTATAGACATACGGAGTGCATATGTAGAACATATTATTATCATTTTGTCTCCTTGTGGCCATTAGATCTTTTATATTTTGATTTGATTATATAATGGCATTTCATACATTCACGCATGTTGAGACATGCTACCATGTGACTTATTTTAAATGTAGCATTGTAATAATGTGCGATGATCAAATTCATTTGAACTATCATGTTAATATTTGAGATTTGATAATACTGTGTGGTATGCAAAAGGTGGGTGATGACATCTACTTTATGGGCAGATCACACAATTCATACCAATACTTTACAAGGTTGAAGGAAGGTGCATTGGGTGTAACTGAAGAGCACAAAGATTTACTGAGAGGGGGGGGTGAATCAGTAAATCAATCACAAACTTTTATTTCTTAATCTTTTCAAACTTTTTACAATCAATTTTTGATATGAACCAATTTCCCCAAATTGATACAACTTTATTGAAATACTATTTTTTAAAGTAGGCACCAACCTACAGATTTACACCAAGATGATTTAGTAGAATGTAGCCTACAAGGAACACCTAGACCTTTACAAATTTAGTAGACACCTGCCTACAAGGAGCACCAACCCCTAATGCAAGGCACCAATCCTTGACTTGATGGAAGTGAGACTGCCTTCAATCTGATCTGCACAAACCCAACTCTCCAATCTGCTCTATGTGATAAATAATATCACCTTCAGCCCACACAAGGAGATGGAAATCTGACTGACCTGCACTCTTACTCACACAACCACTCCCTCAGCCACTTCTCTTTCACACTCTTTTTATATGTTCTCAATACCTCCACGTTAAGGGTGGCATCCCTTATTCATATCCTTTGAAGTGAAACATTGCTTTCTTTAATACATTGATGTCTTTTGACTTATTCATACTTTACAATGCAACTTTGAATAAGACAAATTATATCTGAGCGCTGTAATTAATTTAATTCACACTTTCTTTGAGCGCTGGCATGAATATATTCATTGCTTACTTTAGTTAAGACTCGTTGTTCTCTAAATAGAAATCGCTGCCTTATATTCTTTAGATATAACCGCTGCTTTGTTAATCTCTCCTCCTAATCGCGACTTTTCATTTTTAATGACTGCCTTCGAACATTGTTAGTCACTTTCTTTATCATTGATAAATCGTTCCCTTAATTTAATCACTGCCTTTAAATGACTTCCAATCGCTGCACCTTTTATGAGAGATAATTGCTGTCTTCGAAAGTTTGTTTTTGTTTTTCATGCATCGCTATCAACATTTTAATGAATATATTAATTGCGGGATATATTAATCTCTACCCTCATTTACTAATCATTGCTCTTTTTTGAATCGCAGCTCTTTCTTGAATATTTATTGCCTTCCATAAATGATTACATTCGTATATTCATATGCTTTTACATTAACTTGGCCTTCGTATATGTCAATGATTTTTGACCGCTAGAAGTGTATAGACACGTTAGTCATGCAGGCCACGATATCCATTATGCGACTATATTAATGAGATTCATTTATCTCCATATGGTTGCTAAGACATCTCATCCAAACAGTAGTATGAAGTGGTCTCAGGATTTTACCCAGCGTAATCCATTGATTCCATGATAACGGCTCAGGTAACATACTAATTCAATGTTGCTTTTACCTATTTTAGACTTGCTCCAATCTGCTATCCTCAGATTTTAGACTTACTTCGATTGTCATTGTTTTTGTATTAGACTTATCTCCAGTTTATTATTCGCATCATTCAAACTCGTCCATATATTAATAATACTATGCATAGATAAAAAACCTTCTTAACATGACTTTGACATCAATGACAATACTTCTAACAATCTCCCCCTTTGTCATTGATGGCAATATTTTTAATGGAAACTTTGATCCTCTTTTTATTGCTCCCCCTATGTCCACATTCTCCCCCTTTGGCATCAATGGCAAGGGATCTTCTAACAATGTCTTGCTTTTTGTTCCATGAAGCTACAAGATACAATGTATAGCTCCCCCTGAATGTATGCTTCCACTAATCAATTTGATGGGTGTGGAACAACTCTCAATTTGTCCCTTAGATATTCAAATGTATCTCTTGGAAGTGGTTTAGTAAATATATCAGCAGTTTGCTCTTTTGTAGTTATGTATTCTAAACACACTTGTCCTTCTCCTACTTGTTCTCTCAAAAAGTGATACTTAATAGGAATGTGCTTGGTTCTTGAGTGCATTACTGGATTCTTGGAGATATTGATTGCACTAGTATTATCACAATAGATAGTGCAGGGATGGTCATACTCCACCTTGATGTCTTTTAAAGTTTGCCTCATCCACAAAAGTTGAGTGCAACATGCTGCTGCTGCAATATATTCAGCTTCTGCTGTAGATAGAGAGACTGAAACTTGTTTTTTGCTCATCCAAGACACTAGATTTCCTCCAAGAAAAAAGGCTCCTCCACTTGTACTTTTTCTATCATCCACATTGCCAGCCCAATCAGCATCTGTGAAGGCTTCAAGAGTGAAATCATTGCTACTAGGGTACCATAGACCAAATTCCATTGTGCCTTTCAAATACTTGAATATACGTTTTACTGCATGAACATGTGTTTCTTTTGGTGCTGCTTGAAATCTTGCCACAACTCCAACAGCTTGCATTATGTCTGGTCTTGTAGAAGTTAAATACAACAAACTTCCAATCATTGATCTATAAAGTGTTTGATTCACTTCTTGGGATTCATCATCTTTGCTTAGCTTACAACCTGTAGCCATAGGAGTGCTAACAAGCATCTGCATTCTCCATCCTATTTGCCTTTTAACATTTCTTTCACATATTTGCCTTGGGAGATGAAAATACCTTTATTTGTTTGTGAAATTTGCAGCCCAAGGAAGAAGGATAATTCTCCCAACATTGACATCTCAAACTCTTTTTGCATACATGATGAGAATTCTTTGCACATTTTGTCCTTATCTCCACCAAAAATGATGTCATCTACATACACCACCACAATCAATAAGTGTCCATCCTCTTCTTTGATGTATAAATTGTTGTCTACATCTCCTCTTTTGAAACCTTGCTCTTTGAGATACTTATCAAGTCTAGAATACCAAGCTCTTGGGGCTTGTTTGAGCCCATAGAGAGCTTTCTTCAATTTGCACACATAATCCTTGTCTTCTGATAGTAGGAAACCTTCAGGTTGTTCAACATAGACTTCCTCCTCTAGATCTCCATTGAGAAAAGCAGATTTGACGTCCATTTGATACACCTTAAACTTCTTGTGACTTGCATAGGATAAAAACATTCTAATTGCTTCAATCCTTGCAACTGGTGTGAATGTTTCTTCAAAATCTACTCCTTCAACTTGTGCATAGCCCTTGCACACTAACCTTGCTTTGTTCCTTGTGACTTGACCATTTTCATTTGATTTGTTTCTAAAAACCCATTTTGTACCAATTACATTCTTATCTTTTGGCCTTGGTACAAGTTCCCAAGTTTCATTCTTCTCTATTTGATCCAATTCTTCATTCATTGCACTAATCCAATGTTTGTTTTTGCTTGCTTCTTCAAAGGTTTTGGGCTCTACTTGAGATAGGAATGCTGCATGACCATCTTCATTGTAATTCACCATTTTCCTTGTAGATCTACATCTATCTTGAAGAATCAAATCTTCAGGATGGTTCTTTTGAACAAACTTGGAAGATGTCTTTGGTGTCTTTATGGGAGTCTTTTGTGAAGATTCTTCTTCCTTTGCCTCTTCCTCCTTTTCTTCCTCTTGAGAGTCCTCATCCTCTTTGTCTTCATCATTCATAGTTTGAACATGGTGATCACTTTGTCCAACTTCTTTGAATTGCTTTCCCTCATCAATTCTTACATTAGCACTTTCAACAATTTTGTGAGTTCTTTTGTTGTAGCATTTATATGCTTTACTTTTTGATGAGTAGCCAAGAAAAATTCCCTCATCTGCTCTTGTGTCAAATTTGCCCAAATCTCCTTCATCTCTTCTAATGTAGCAAGTGCTTCCAAAAATTTTGAAGTACTTGACAGTTGCTGGTCTACCTTTCCAAAGTTCATATGGTGTCTTCTCATTGTTCACTCTTATTTGTGCACGATTCAAGATGTAAACTGCTGTATGAATTGCTTCCTTCCAAAAGGAATCTGCTATCTTGGTTTCATTTAGCATTGCCCTTGCCATTTCTTGAACTGTTCTATTTTTTCTTTCTACAACCCCATTTTGTTGAGGGGTTCTTGCTGCAGAAAAATGCCTCTTAATTCCATGCTCTATGCAGAAATTTTCAAATTCCTTTGATGTGAATTCTCCTCCTCGATCTGATCTAAGACATTTTATCTTGATGTTTGCTTCATTTTCAACCAGCTCTTTGAAAGCTTTGAATTTATCAAAAGCTTCAGATTTTTCTTTCAAAAATGCAACCCAAGTCATTCTTGAGAAGTCATCAATCAGCAACATAAAATATCTTTCTCCATTCATGCTCTTGGATTTGGTTGGCCCACAAAGATCTGTATGTATGAGTTCTAATGGCTTTGATGAAGAATGCTCCTTAGACTTAAAGCTTGACCTTGTTTGCTTTCCAAGTTGACACTCTCTACAAATGATATTAGAAGGTTTTGTTATCCTTGGCATATCTCTCACAGCATTTGATTTGCTAACTTTGACAATATTATCAAAGTTGAGATGGCCTAGCCTCTTGTGCCATAACCAACTTTCATCCTCTTGTACTAGGTTGCAACTTTCACAACTTATCTCCTTTAAGATATACAAATTATGTTTCCTTTCAGCTTGAGCAACCAGCTTTCCATCTTTCTTGATATCACATGTATTAGAAAGAAATGTGATACTATGTCCTTGATCACAAAGTTGACTAACACTTAGAAGATTTTCTTTTAGGCCCTTAACATACAAAACATTTTCTGTTTTTGTTCTCCCATTATCTAGACTAAGTGTTCCTTTTCCTTTTATTTGTTTTCTTGTATTATCACCAAATCTTACTGTTCCTTCATCAGTAGGTTCAAGAGAGATGAATTTGCTCTTGTCACCTGTCATGTGCTTTGAGCACCCACTATCAATGTACCATCTATCTTTCTTACTTTCAGCATGTAAGGCGGTTTGAATGAACATTGATTTCTCCTTTTTCTTCCACACTTTGATAGGCACTTCTTTCCTTTTAATGGACTTATCTTCCTTTTTGTTTTGCTTTGGAGAATCATTAAAAGCTGTCCTACAAGCTTGAGCTTGGTGCCCAAAGTTATTACAATTGTAGCATAAACTATTATAGTCCATTAATGGTGTGAAAGGATTATAATCTCTCCTAAGGTAGCTAGGAATATTTTTTACTTTATTTTTACAAATTAAGGCCTTGTGGCCAAATTTGTTACATAGAAAACAATACCCATTGAATGTATATGATTGCCTAGTGTTTGATTTTCTTTTAGGATCAGTACTTATCCATTCTTCTTCAACTTGCTTTGAGAAGGTCTTGAAATCTTCTTTGGAGTTAGTGACCTTCTTGGATTGTTCTTCGAAACTACCTCCCATTTTGCTTTGAAGAACATCTTGAGCCTTCATTAGCTCAATCAACTTGCTGGATTCTTCATCAATCTTTGTGTGTTGAACCTTTGTTTTCTCTAGTTCCAATTTTAGCATTGCTATCTCTTGCTCCAGCTTGTTACATTTCATCTCCTTTGTATTGAGTTTGTTTTTCAATTCTTCTTCATTTCTTTCAGCTTCCATGATTTGAGCTCTCAAATCTTCAATGGTTTTGCTTGAATTCTCCAAGTCTTTTGTTATCACTTTGACCTTCAATTTGTACTTGGTAGCTTTCTTCTTCAAATCTTCATTCTTCTTATAAGCATAGTGCAGTTCTTCTTCAAGATCCACTTCCTCTTCTTCATTACATTCTTGATCAATCTTTTCTTCTTTATCAAAAACTTCATCCGCATTTAGTTCTTCACATTCAGCCATAAATAGTATTTCCTCTTCACCATTGCTAGAGCAATCTTCACTTTGTTCTTCGGAGGTGCTACTATCTTTCTTTGAATAGAAACTCTTCTTATGTTTTTGAAACTTCTTCTTTGAATTATTATTGAAATTCTTCTTTCCCTTTTTCTTGTTGCTGATTTCTTTTTCTTCTTCACTAGAGCTGTTTTCATTTTGAGGACATTTTGAGGCATAATGTCCAACTTTTCCACAATTGAAGCACTTAAAAGGAAATTTTCCTTTGTATTTTCCTTTTCCTTTCTTAAGTTTACCCATGAAGTAAGCTTCTGCTTCATCATTTGATTTTTCATCCTTTTCTTCATGCTTGTTCCTCCCCTTTTTGGATGCTTTGAATGAGACTTCCTTTTGTGGTGATCTATCTTCAATCCTCATCTCATATGCAGCAAGGATTCCATGTAATTCATCTTTGGTTAGCTGATCCAAGTTTGTTAATTCCTCCAACACTGCAACCTTGGCTTCAAACTTTGTAGAAAGAGATCTTAGAATTTTGTCAATAATGAAGTCATCCTTGATCTCTTCACCAAGTCCCCTCATGATATTCACTGTTTCATCAACACGAAGGAAATATGAAGCAATATCTTCATCATCCTCCATTTTGAGAGTCTCCAACCTTCTTCTATGAGTTTGCAACTTTGCCTTTTTAACTTTTGCATCTCCTTCATAAATATTTTGAAGTTTGTCCCAAATTTCTTTTGCTGATTTGCATCTCATGACTTTTGTAAACTCAAAATCTGTTAGGCTGCAAAGAAGAGCATGCTTGGCCTTTGCATTGTTTTCACTTCTCTTTTTCCCTGCTTGATCCGTTGGAGGGGTAGCTGGAGGTGAATACCCATCAACAACAGATTGCCACACATCAAAACCAAGTGCATTCAAGTATGCTTCCATCTTGATATTCCAAAAGGCATAATTAGTCCCATCAAAGATGGGTGCTTTCACAGTGTTGCTTGAATTCGCCATATGTGCTCTTAAGGATCTCCTTTAAGCGGTTAGGCTTTCAAGAAGGACCTTGCTCTGATACCAATTGAAGAGCACAAAGATTTACTGAGAGGGGGGGGGGGGTGAATCAGTAAATCAATCACAAAATTTTATTTCTTAATCTTTTCAAACTTTTTACAATCAATTTTTGATATGAACCAATTTCCCCAAATTGATACAACTTTATTGAAATACTATTTTTTAAAGTAGGCACCAACCTACAGATTTACACCAAGATGATTTAGTAGAATGTAGCCTACAAGGAACACCTAGACCTTTACAAATTTAGTAGACACCTGCCTACAAGGAGCACCAACCCCTAATGCAAGGCACCAATCCTTGACTTGATGGAAGTGAGACTGCCTTCAATCTGATCTGCACAAACCCAACTCTCCAATCTGCTCTATGTGATAAATAATATCACCTTCAGCCCACACAAGGAGATGGAAATCTGACTGACCTGCACTCTTACTCACACAACCACTCCCTCAGCCACTTCTCTTTCACACTCTTTTTATATGTTCTCAATACCTCCACGTTAAGGGTGGCATCCCTTATTCATATCCTTTGAAGTGAAACATTGCTTTCTTTAATACATTGATGTCTTTTGACTTATTCATACTTTACAATGCAACTTTGAATAAGACAAATTATATCTGAGCGCTGTAATTAATTTAATTCACACTTTCTTTGAGCGCTGGCATGAATATATTCATTGCTTACTTTAGTTAAGACTCGTTGTTCTCTAAATAGAAATCGCTGCCTTATATTCTTTAGATATAACCGCTGCTTTGTTAATCTCTCCTCCTAATCGCGACTTTTCATTTTTAATGACTGCCTTCGAACATTGTTAGTCACTTTCTTTATCATTGATAAATCGTTCCCTTAATTTAATCACTGCCTTTAAATGACTTCCAATCGCTGCACCTTTTATGAGAGATAATTGCTGTCTTCGAAAGTTTGTTTTTGTTTTTCATGCATGGCTATCAACATTTTAATGAATATATTAATTGCGGGATATATTAATCTCTGCCCTCATTTACTAATCATTGCTCTTTTTTGAATCGCAGCTCTTTCTTGAATATTTATTGCCTTCCATAAATGATTACATTCGTATATTCATATGCTTTTACATTAACTTGGCCTTCGTATATGTCAATGATTTTTGACCGCTAGAAGTGTATAGACACGTTAGTCATGCAGGCCATGATATCCATTATGCGACTATATTAATGAGATTCATTTATCTCCATATGGTTGCTAAGACATCTCATCCAAACAGTAGTATGAAGTGGTCTCAGGATTTTACCCAGCGTAATCCATTGATTCCATGATAACGGCTCAGGTAACATACTAATTCAATGTTGCTTTACCTATTTTAGACTTGCTCCAATCTGCTATCCTCAGATTTTAGACTTACTTCGATTGTCATTGTTTTTGTATTAGACTTATCTCCAGTTTATTATTCGCATCATTCAAACTCGTCCATATATTAATAATACTATGCATAGATAAAAAACCTTCTTGACATGACTTTGACATCAATGACAATACTTCTAACAGTAACTGAGTCAACCCAATAGTGAGGCGGCTCAAGAAACAGAGACATCTTGGGACAGAGAAGACAGTGAAATTTTAGCCATCACGGTTGATTAGTTGTCTTGGCATTTGACATGGTGCCATGACTAGTGTTTAATGTCTCCTCTTTCTATCTGAAAATTTGTATGTAACTCACCCAACGGTCAGCAACAATTTTTACTGACAGTAAGTGGGAAGGTTAATTTCCCTTTGCATTAAAAGGGGCAGCTAATATATGTAAACAAATAAAAATTATATACAACACTTAAAAATATTCACAAGTTTTGATCTGGGATTTTGGAATAATAGAGAAAAGTAAAAACACAACTTAATATTTTTGGGCCTTTACACAAGACTTAAGGTGAAACAAACCCTAAACTCCTCATGCAAAAATTTTATGGGTTTTCCAGAAACACAAACAGGCATATACAGATTTTTGAGTAAATTGCAAAGAACAAGAATTTGTACACATAAACAAAAACAAGGATTCCTGAGATAAAACATAGATTCATGAAGTTTTATGGATGAAAGAAGAAGGATAGCAAAGTAGAGACCAAATATCATCTCATAATCAATCAACCCATTACAAAGTTTGAATTTATTAACTATTTTCCCAAAACCTATAATATTTTCACAAGGCTACAACAGAAAGTTAAACAACAAAATTGGAAATACGAAGTTGCATATATAGCTTGAATGATAAAATTATGTCTATCACAACAAAATCATTATTCGCACAGGTTTACACTTTAAAGTTTAAACAATTGATAAGAATTATATTGCAGTAAAAACATATACGGCAACAATCTTTTCTTGAAACGAGCTTTTAAGAAAATTCTCAGAAAAAAGAGATCCTTTCAAAAGATGCATTTACAATGTGCATAGCACTCATTAATAAATTTTTCAAATGCAACCTGGAAACTTGCACAACAAACTTTAAAATAAATCTGCTTACCTAATTTTAATCATTCTAATTTCAGTGACTTCACTTCTACTTTTTCTATTATGGTGGAGATTTTGCCTGTTTTTTTCCACCTTATCTAATTAGATTACAATTTTCACAAATAATATATCTTTGCACACCTCTGTAATATATTAATTCTAAAAATAAAAAAATGTATATGATTATGTGTAAGGACTAGCTGAAGTTTGCACACTTTGTAAATAATTAATTCCAAAGAGAAATGAATAAATATAATTGTGTGCAAACTGCAAAAGCTAATAATAGTTGAAATTTGCATACTTCCATAAATTATTAATCCTAAAAAATCTAATTATTGCAAAGATCAATAAAAAGCAACACTAAAAGAGACATTTATGTCGATATGCGAATATTTATACTCTTCTACCCAAATTTGACCAACTTAAAGCCATGATTTGGCCCCCTAGGTCACTTTATGATGTGTGAAGACTCTCCGACAAAGCTAAATCTCAGTCTGGTGCCTTATCCATTGGACAAAACAATCGATGAATGTCATATTACATTAAGTCCAAACACTTTAAAACTATATATGAATCATAGTTCAAAAACTCAGGAAAAAACTCGGCAAAAAATCGGTAAATTTTTCAAACATTAAAAAACACATAAATTTGTAAAAAATATTCTTCAAAAACATGCATTTTACTGAAATTAGAGGACACATTACTGAATTCCTTCATATATAGATTAAAGTTCAATACACATCATAAATAAAAAAACAAGTTCAATACATATAAACTTCCGGTCTCAATATAAATAAAAATTAAGAATTATAATTTCAATATTCATAATCTATAAAATTTATTTTATGACTAAAGCTTCTAAATAGTTGTGTGGGTGTTCCTCAAACTAGATCGTAGTGTTGTAGTTTCTTGTTGAAGAAAAATATCATCCTCAACAAAAGCCTCAAAAGCATAGGATTATGATGTGAATGCAATGAACCCCCATTGATCGCTCACCTTTTGCCTCCTCATGTGGTGCTACATCTGCTTTCCATTCCGCTACCTCCCTCTCCAAATCAGAGGGATCATTAGCATTAAACATGGGATCCACATCCTCAACAACCCAATCTAAATATGGATCAATATCATCAAGGCCCTTTTTCTATCCATTCCAACATTCTTAGAAACTCCAACTTTCTTGGAGAGCACCAACTTTTTCGAAAAGAAATTCTGACAGTGGCACAAAGTTTCAGAAGCCAAGACATACACAACAGTACTTCCCGTGTGCAAAACCGATATTCTAGGAGCACTCCAAACTTCTTGGAGAATTCCATCATTTTTGGATAGCACCAACTTTTTGTGGACTAAAGTCCTATGCACTTAAGTATTTTTTCTGGAATTATCAAGGCACTTTAATTGACTTATTTTAATATCTTATGTAAGACCTCGGGATGAATTAAAAGGGTAAATTAAGTTCAAATTTTAATATTAAAGTTGTCAAAAAAGTAAAATTAAATGACAATTTAAATTTAATTATTTAAAAAGATGTTTTAAGTTTGCTGAAAAAGTGTCACTAAGTTGAAGGTGGTGAAAAGTGGTCATGAGGACATTTTATGTTATTTTATTAAGTGAAAAAATGAAACAAAACATTTTTCGAAAAAGCAACAAAAAAGCAAAAAAACTTTCTTGAAAAAACGGTAAAAAGGCAAAAAAAAAAGCTTTTTCCTAAAATAGCTCTAGAAAAGTTATAAAAGGAGGAGAGTTTTCAAAAAATACATTAAGTTCTTTTTGGAGTTATTTTATTTCTCAAGAATGAACATACGTTCATCTTCTCCATTTCCTAAGGACGAAAACTGTTCGGAAATTTGAAAGCTTCGATGCCAAAAAACCCTCCATGTTTTCGAAGTAATTCCATCCAAGGATTACTAGTGTTCAACAAATATTGGTTTGGGGATGAAAACCCTCATTCCATTTAGAGTGGTTTCATGCAAGAATCACCATTGTGCTAAAAGTTGTAGATTGAGTTTCAAATTTAGATGATATTTTGTTGTAGTTAGTGGTTTTCAACATTTGGATTTGTAGAGATTTTCCAAGTTTTTTCCAAATAAAATGTTATAGTCCCTTTTTTTCCAAATTTGTTTTTGTTCATTTACTAGTTGATTTGTGTCTTTTACCACATCCTCCAATAATGGCCCACTCAACTTATAATGGCCCTCTACCTGTCAATCAATGTAGTGACCAATTGCTCCCAATAAGGAGTTTGCACAACAATAAATGGAATGTTGTAGTACTGAAAATTGGCAACATGTCAACTTGGCCTCATGTTGCAATTCCTGATTTCATGCAATAGCTTTTGATTAAGGTTGCACAATAGGAGAGTAATGAGGGACAAAGACTTAGAACTACAACTGCTTGGACTACCTACAACCCATATTCATGGCCCAGTGGAAAAAGAACCCCCTATATCTCCCTCCAATCTGTAAGAACCCTTATAGGTTCTAAGTGAAATTTTTCCCTTTGCTGGTCTGAAAATTTCTGTCTTGCCTTCAACTTATGTTTCAACAAAGATTTACTATAACATGTAGATTAAAGGATTCCAAGCATAAACAGAAAGTGATGCACTAGAACTTAGTTTTTAGGAATTCAACAAAGATGAACACAAACAAGATGAACATACCCATCAAGATAGCTTATCCTCTTTATTTGATTTGAAGCTGGTTACAACAGAAAATACTGAATATTACAATCTGTTAGGTCTGATTTTGAGTTTCAGACCTTCAAGGACACCCAGTTTGTGCCAAAGCACAAGATAAAACCCTAGCTGCTAGGATGGACAATGAAGCTAAGTGTGTGAAATGATAAGCCTAGCTGGAGATGACTGAAAATACGCTGTTGCAGCCTATTGGAGGTTGTAGTCGCCAAAATCTCCACAGATATGGTGATGAGATCAGCTTGAAGACTGCTGTAATGAAAATCTGACTATGTTTTGAACATGGAAATCGCCCAAAATGCCCTTCTATGTCAAGCGAACCTCTTGAAATCTCTTCTTTCCACAAATCAAAGTCTCAATCTGTAACTGGAGCTGTGCTAAAGCAATTTGATTAAACTCACTGATGAATTTCTGACTGAAATCACCTCACAAGGTGGAATGGAGACATCACCAAACCACAGAATTCTCAAGGGAGCAGCACCTTGAATCGACTGAAACTATTTCCAGTCAAGAGATCTCTCTCAACAAACAAGATAATAATACCAAATAACATGTCTTTCTCATGCCCCAAGCCTTCTTTAAATAAGATCTTAAGACAACGCCCCCCTAGGGTTGAATTAGATTTACTTTTATTAAAATATTTACTTTGCTTCAAGGCTAAGGCAACTAGCCCAAGTTGTCCCAAAGGGGATCAGATTTTGCTCTATTAAAATATTCAATTTCTTTTTGGCCAAGTCTCTAGGAAAATCTGATTGCCTTTTTGGCTTTTAGAATATTATAAAATTCTATCTTGGAAGCTTCCTTCAGCTGCCCCAAGGAAGAGATCAGATTTGATTTTAAAATATTAATTTATGGTAGCTTCTCCCTTAAGTCACCTAAACCGCCATAGGAAGGGGAAGCTTCTAGAAGCCGATCAGATTGGATGAGGTCAACTCACCTCCTTACTTGCTTGTCCTCCTTGTGTGTTTGGTTGTGCAAATAGACCTTCTTGCTTGCTTTGACCAGCAAGTAGACCTCTCAAGTGGAAAATAAGATCAGCATTAAGCTTAGCTTGGATTAAAGGTAACACTCTCTTAATTCTCTAAACACATTTTACCAAAATTTGATACTTAATGCCAAAATTCATTCCCTTTTCATGCCTTCAAACCCACAAGAATGCTGGATGGGCTAGAATCGAGCCACCATGATGTCACTCCAAGAGTGGGGACATTACACAATCCTATGGAACTCACGATACCTACCAAAGCCTTTGTTGTCCTCTTTTTCTCTACTTTCTTCTAACCACAAGATACAAGAGCTTTCACCTCTCCTCAACCTACTAAGACGCTATAATACATACCATGATATCTCAACAACTCCATGCAAGGTGATATTTGAGGCAACTTATGCCTCCTCTCATATACACCCCACAGCTGTTGCAAACTCCCATTCCTAGCTTTGTACTTGTTGTCCTGTGTTTCCTAGTACTATCCTTAGACTTTCCGCCACCTCTCCTATGTGCAGATGCCATTTTGTTTTTCAATAAAGGAGATGAAAACTTTCATAATTATAAGATGTGGCTAATAAGTTTGTTAATATTGATCAATCCTCACTCCCAAACACAAACAGCTTGAATGCTCAAAAATATGATGCGAAATTGATGAAAATGAGTTTTCTGGGGGGCGAACTGACATTTTTTGTTGTTGGCCAAATGTTTGACTCAAACTCATGACTTTGTGTTTTCTTGTGCGAGTTACAGACCACAACATTAACAAAGGTGTCGTATCCATACATATTTGGCATGGAAAAAAATTGAATATTGTTTTGGTTACAATCAGGTACAAGGGTACACATACCAAGGGTTTGGGGAGGCATAGCTTGCAAAATATTGTGTAGATAGGATCCATGCGTACTTGCTGATTTATCCTATAGAAGCACAATTTTGTTGTAGATCTACCTAGAAGTTAACACCCTCATATTTTAACTCTTCATCAACAACTTGCTATTCTTCATCTTTCATAAGGAAATATTCAAGTTTTGGCTTATTGAAAGATGCAGAACATTCAAAATATACCTCTTCCTTTGCATACAGAGTAAGTACCAAATCAAAAGTGGAGTAAACCTCCTCAAGGGAAAAAGATTGAGATGCTTGGGTAGGCTGAAATTTTTCTAATTTGCCATTTGAACAGACTCCAAGCAGCTCTTTAAATTAAAAGGAAGAGGAGATAGCAGCTTGACTCTTGATCGGCTATTATACTAAGTTGCCGAATCGGGTACGGGCACAAGTACGGGTACGTGGGTACGACAATTTTGGGGGGGGTTGGGTACGGGTACGTCCGTATATATATATATATATATATGTGCAACCTAATGTATGCATAATTACTATTTTACTAAAATTAATAAATTATAATTATAATTATTAATAATGAATATATTACTATTAAATTATTAATAATTACTATTTTAAAAATTAATATTAGTAAAAATAAAACAATGATTTATTTATAAATATTTTAAAATCTATATAGTATATTATTATATAGATATTATTATTAATTTATTATACAATCTATAACTAATAATAATAAAATAATAATGAATAAATCAATAATATCTATTATTATTAGAATTTGTAATATTATTATTTAATATTAATTATGATTATACAAATTATAAAATACAATCTATATAGTATATACAATTTAATTTTATAATAATTGTTATAATAATATTATAATCGGTATTATATAATGAATAATCTAAAAACCTAAAAAATGCACGCAGTAATTAAAGAACAATCAGCGAAAATCGACAGAAAACGAACGAAAGAGGAAAATGCGGGATGAAGCGTGCTGGTCAAAGACTCCACTTAGGTAGACGAGATGACACAGAAAAAACTCAACAGAGACAACGCAATAAAAACTCAGGCAGGGTAGAAACCAGAATCGTTTACTCATAGCTAGGCAAAAAATTCATTGGTGGAGATAGATAAGAAGGTACCCCTAGAAAGGAGTAAAAGAAACCAGAAATGGGTTCTTTTACTCATACCTATGAGTTTTACTCCTTCAAAACAGTCGGAATCATTTTGGAAAAGTCGAATTGAATCCACAGGTAAAAATCCGATTCCTAGACAATTCGATTCCGAATCTGAAACGATGCCCTGGGAGCAGCGATTTGGCAACTTAGCTATTATACAACAAGCATCATTTTGCATGACAGTAGGAACAATGGTCTGATTTTGACCATTGAACTTTTCTGTGTCTTCATCTTCACTAGAGAACATGTCATATACCTATGCAATCACTCTTGTATCTGATTTGATAATTTGCTTTTTTTCCAAAAATAAATCTTCATCCAGCACAGTAAAAATGAGAAAAGTTCAAGAAGTAGGCAAAATCTTCATCTCCTGTGTGGGACTTTGAAGTGCAAGAAGAGAGATGCTCTATTGGAAAGACCGATTCATTGGCGTCCTATCAACTCCTTTCTTGAAATCACCGTGTGAATATTTACAATCCAATTTATTTTTCCAAATAGTATCGTATTGTCCTCTATCTCCATTGCATGTTGTTGAGCAACCACAATATCTACAATTTTGTTTATCATTAGTGGAAATTTGATTTTTGGATCAAGTGCAACAACAAAGAAGCAATGAGTGTTGTCCAGATTTGGGTTTGCAAAACTTGGAATTGTCCTCGGCAATTTGTTCAAGTGTGCTATGAAATCTCTCGTGGGCTTATCTTCCTGAATCTGGAATTGAGAATTTGGAACAGCAACTTATATTCATGGTAAGCAGGCTCGATCAAACCTTGCCAAAAATTTATTTTGCATGCAATTCAAATCCATAATACATGCACATGTTGTTGATGAAATCATTCAGCAACAAATCCAATTAAGGTTTCAACAAAAATTCTAACAGTCACATCTTCATAATAACCCCAACAATCCCACATTCAACTGTGAAAGCTCCAATATGTCCATCTACACTCTAAGATCCATCACCTACAAACATCAGACAATTATTTCTGAAACCTATAGGTAGATCATCATGTTGAACTAGTGTCAATGGTTCAAAATGCCAAACCCATGGGACAGAAGCAACTAGCGCCATGAAAAAATTTAGGAAAACAAAGATAAAACATCTTTCTTCTCCAACAAAGTTGCCAAAAATGGTTAGTGCTTTAAAATGTTGCCCCTTTCTATTTGAAAAATTGTCTGTGACTCACCTAATGGACAGTGACAATATCTACTAATAGTATGTAGGAAAATCACCCCCCAAAAATTAAGTGATTTCCCTCTACATTGTAAGGGGCAGTTCCCTTATGCAAAAAAACAAATAAAATTATCTTCAAGACTTAAATATTCGCAAGCTTTGATCTAGCAGCTTGGAATGATTAAAAAAAAAAGCAAACATGCAATGCAATACTTTTGGGCTAAGTTACCGATTCGTCCCTAGTAGAGCCCAGATACGATACGATACGATACGGATTCGGGATACGGTATGAATACAATACAAATTCACACTGGATACGTTTTTCAACCTGCGGATATGGGCAGGGTACGATCAATGCTCTGTGGATTCGAAAAAGGCGAATCCGATTCGAACCCGGACCGAATCCGGCTGCGTGAACGCCCAGGCCGCGGAAAAAGTGACTTTTTCTGGATTTTTTTATTATTTTTTTGACTTAAAGTTGACTTCTAAATAATAAAATATTGATTCCAACCCTAATCTTTGCCTCCAAACACATCAAATAGGTAAAAACACTCTCATTTAACAAATTGTGAATGAAAAACAAGTTTTTTTTGCCTCCATTGCTGAACTTTCTCTCTTGCTTGCACAAGCTTGAATAGACTTGAAGGCTGATCGTTGGTTGTTCAAAGTTGATTTTTGTGCTATTCAAAGTTGATTGAGGTGGGATATTGAGCCAAAGCAGCTTGACTTGGATGCTTCCACAAGTCACTTAGTTGCACTTGATATTGATGATGACTATCAGCCTGAAGCAGCTTCTGAGCATGAGAGTGGTAGTGTCAGTGCTAGTGGCAGTGCTTGTGCGAGTGCCACTGATGTTATTTGTGGTTCTACACAAAATGTAGCATCTAATGATGCTGATGATGCTGCTTTTTTTGATGACCCATATGATTCAGATTGATCAATGATCAATAATTATTAATGACTGATCGTAAACACTTGACATTTTTATGTTTGAAGTTTGAACTTTAATTTATAATTCTATATCATGACATTTGAGTATAAAGTGGTGGTGTATTTTTGCTATGTTATTTGACTATTAATATGGTGATGTATTCTGAAGTTAATTACTGCTGCAAATATGTATATATTTCTGATTTTTATATGTTTTTGTATTAATGTACCCAACCCCAAAATAAATTTTGACCGAATCCTGTACCGGATTCTTGTACCGGTACCTGAATCCAAAAACGAATCAGTAACTTAGCTTTTGGGTCTTTGTATAGGCTAAAACAGACACTAAACACCTCACGCAAATATTTTTTGGGTTTTCTTGAAACATAAACAACACGTGCTCAGAATTTCAAAGTAGATTGCAGAGAACAAGAATCTGTGGACACAACAAAACAAGGATTGATGAAATGAACATAGATGTGCAAGGTTTTACTTTTTATAGATTAAACGAGGAGAATAGCAAAGTAGAAAGCAAATATCAACTCATAATAAATCAATTCAGTACGAAGCCTACATTTATTAATTATTTTCCTATTACCTGTAAAATATTACACAACAACATGGGTTAATGTGTTAAACAATGAATCCGAAAGGTGCATACACAATTTGAATAACAGAATCGTGTCCATCACAATAAAATCATTACTCACACAGGTTTGCACACTTTGAACAATTGACATGAATTGTATTGCAGTAAAAACACATAAAATAATATTGTTCTTTTGAAAAGAGCTTTTAGGAAAAAATAATTCAAAAACCATTATATTCCCAAAAAACCGCTTATAATGTCCATTGCACTTATTAATAAAGTTTTTCAGAAGCAACTTGGAAACTTGTACAAACACACCCAGTCCTAAAAATATATCAGCTTTCCTAACTTGAATCCTACCACTCTTGGTTCTACTTTTTCTATTGTGGTGGAGATTTTTTTAATGTTTTTTCTACCCTATTTTAATTACAATTTGCATAATCCACAAATAAAAATATATTTGCACACCTTTGTAATTTATTAATATTGAAAGCCACAAAGCTCTCAGTTTTCCAAAAATAGACTTTATGTTTAATATTAACCTCTAATAATGTGATGAATTCGACCAAATTTTAATATAAAAAATTTATCACTTTTTGATCACCAAGATTCTGTGAGTACGAAGTGAGTATACAGTGAATAAATATGATTATTTATCTCTTTCTGATCACCAAGATCCTGTAAGGGCATGATGAGTGCATATGGTGGATGAATAATAATTTTTATATATTTTTTTTATTTATATAACAAAGCTAGAAAGTTGGAACAATAGATAGCACAAAGAAAATGAATATTCTGCAACACACCAGAGCTGATAATTATTATTGAATATGCTGGAAAATATCAAAGACACACACATACAGCCATGCTGGAGAAGACAGATCAATCTGATACTGCTGCATACATGTTACTCCAATCTACAAAACACTTTCAGCACACATCCAATTCCTATTTGAGATTGTTCACAAGAAACCAAAGGGATTTTGTCCTCCGATTTCTGCACCCATGATTTTTCGTCCTTGAATCAATAGGTGAACACAGAGTTCAAACAGTACAAAAAATATGCGAGAAGCAATGGATCTGACAGAAAACCAAGTACCTAAATTTATGGCATGGTGACGGCAAACTTGGGCGCCCGAATTCCAACACCCCATGGGTTGTCCCTTCAGTATAAGATAGCAAATGAAAGATTCCTCAAAATTCATGCCTCATATTTGCTTTGTCATAAAATCTATCATCGAATCCATCATATTTTCTTCTGGGATATCTACGATTGGTTGAGTTGGGAACCGACAAACTGTCCACTGCTTCTAGCTGGGGGTAAAGAGGAATTTAATCAGGCTCATGCAACAATTAAACTTTGCAACTCCCTCATAATGCTCTGCCATAGAATCTGTCATTTGTGATATCCCTCATAAACAGATTCCCTTCATGAAATCCCACACCCCATATCTAGAGATGCCCTTCAGTTGTATCAGTGGTACAACTGATGACGTGTGACATTCATACTTCAATTCAATAAGGAATGGGTACGATGATGATCACTGGGGTAAAAAGATCAAAGAGAAAATCAGCATGCATCCCTACCATCCACAACTGACATTCAATTTGAGTCACAATAGACAAAAGAGGGAGTTGTGGAAAAACGTCATTTCCAAAGACATGGTAATTAGAGCTGAGATGAGAGAACTTAGACCATTTGGGAGAATGAAGATGTGGTCTTTGATAATACATTTTACTGGCAGAAGTTGGAGGGTGTTTCCAGTCTTTCTATGTCCTAGAAAACATTTAAAATCAATCTATTTCCTGTAAGGCAAATTTCTATTTTGTTATTTTATGCACAGATGTTCTGATTAGCTGATTACTCAAATGAAGATACTGTAAATTGCTGATTCTCCTTTGTCTCTTTCTCTTTACTGCGGCCATACTTGCATGTGTGCAATGGGGTGAGAAAGAAAAATAATTATTTATCCTTGCAATTAAAATATGAAAATCATACGTTATTGCAATATGAGGCCTCATTCGGTGTTGAAGAAAATATCCAAACCCAACCTTCCATATGCTGGGAATTCAAGAGGCACTTTTAAGGCAATGCTAACAGCCCTTCTCTTGTCCCTTTGTTCTTCCAAATATTTGCTGCATTTGGAATGGGGAAACAAGTCTGAACTGCAGCTTTTTTATTTCCTTGGGCACATGTGGGCTGAGAAGTAATGCATGCTTAAGTTATTAATCTCTACCACAAGGAGGGGGTTAAATTGTGCAAATTCATATATAAAATTCCTTATGGATTCATAGGGGAATTCTGGTTTCGATCTACTTGATTGATCCAATAGACTCATTTTTATTATACACATGTAATGTGGTTGATTTTTAACTTTTACTTTCTTTGGCTCATCACAAGCATGATTTCTCTGAATTGTTTTATTGTTACACCAAACTACCATGTTTTATCTTTAAAACTGAGCATTGTGAGTATGAGAGAAATCAGAATTATGTGTGTGGAGGAAAGTTCACTGTGGCAGTTGAATGCAGTGGACAGTTAGAGCAAAGTGTGTGACAGCACGGGGACAGTAAATACATTCCTATTTACCACTTTAAAAACCCCATGAGCCTGCTGCGAAGGTGGACAGGAGGTAAACAACACACAATCATGCAGCACTGATATGGATGGAAGTATTGAACATGTTTGTCATTGATGTGAAAGGTACAGTATTTTGTTTATTGAAAAGAGAATTGGAATGAAGTATTACTGCTGATTATTCATCAGATCATCATTATTTTTAATATGATGTTTTGTTGAAGTGCTTACTTGCTTGCTTGACCTGCTTGAGCTTCTTGCCTGTGAGCTTGAGCTTGCTTGTGTTCTTGAGCTAGTTGGTTCCCTGGTTGGGCTAGCTGGTTGCCTAGTTGAGCTAGCTGGTTGTATGGTTGAGCAGGTTGCTTGAGTGTTTCAGCTGCTTGTTTGTTTTCTTGTCAGCATCTCTTGCCATGTCAGATGCTAAGTCAGATGTGATGCCAAGTATGCGTTGAATGAGCCTGACCTTGAATGTCTTCAACAAAAGAAATAGGCATAAATATTATGAGTGCCCGATAGGCATGCTGGCAGCTCATTTTTTTTAAATCGTCGGTTCCTTCCAGAAATATTTCTGACTTCTTTACTTGGTAACGGCTTCGATTTTTATTTGGGGCGGCTCTTATTTGGTTGAAATGGCTTCAAGATGAATTATCGTGGCTATGAGAATCTGGATAAAGGCATTTTCTTGTCAGATACAATTATTTCGGTGCCTATGTAATTGTTTCCTAGTGTCGACTTTTTAAAAAAATGGCACGAATTCTTTATGGGCGGCTGGCTCTAAAATGAAGTATGTGATATTATGTGGCGTTAGCCATAACAAGAAAAGGTTATCGCTGTTCTTTGGGACTGGTTGAGCTTGTGTGTAAGTGAGAATATTCAAAGACCCCTCTGTTAGATGATGCTGAGAAGATATGAATTGAGCAGAGCTGATGTTGCTGTTTGTGATATACATTTCTGTGTTTCTAAGCACAGTTGTAATGGTGAAAATGGAGCTATCGTCAACATTCAAAACATGTGGTGGTCTGTATATTGGAAGTGTGCTGCTCTGAGTTAATTCTTTGTGAGATAGGAAGCTCAAAAGGATTGTTCTGTTCATGAATGTATACTGATTTTTCAGTTATCAGCCTGTTTAGTGGAGTATGGTGCCCTGATATTGCTACAAAGAGGGTCGACTTTGTGTATTGTGACTGGGAGAGTAAATCTGGGATCTCATATTCGCCTTCTGGAGGTTGGTGCAGGGATTGAAGTGTTAATTCTTTTGAGTCTGCTGATCTGAGTGTGAGAAATCTGGTTATACCTTTTTGGCATGGGCAAGTTATGAAGGGAGGTTTTGATGGACTGCTGTAGATGATGTTTATATCCTTGAATACAGAAATTTCAGAGGTTGATCAGCAATATTATATGCAAGCTTGTTTGTCTTAGTGGGTGTGCAGCTTGAATTCATTGATAAAATTCAGAATTGGTGTTTGTGATTAAAGTCAGTTTTGCGAAGTTTGAAGTTGGTGCTTCAGCAACACTGGAGTTGGTACTTCAGTCGATCTGAGTTGGTGCTCACTTATGTAAACAGGGTTGGTGCCCTTTGGAGTAATAAAAGCAATATTTTGCAGTGGTTTTTTGCCCGAAAGGGTTTTCCACGTGAAATCCAGTGTTCTTCATGAATGGTTGCTGTTTATGTTTTGATTTCTGATTTATATGGTTTTAAACTTTTAAGTTTTAAAGTTTGAAATACTGATTCAGCCCCGCTCTCCCGCACCGCCTCCCGCCCCTCTCAGTATTTCTTGTGTGCTCTTCAGAAAGGATATAGATTCACACTTCAAAAGCTGGTTTTGATGCACAAGCTTTTATCCCTAACTTTGTTGGTTTTAACTGTTTGAAATTTCTCAGCCTTGCAATATATTATTCCTCCCAATCAGTAATGTAGTCATTTGTTCTCAAATTGAATGGCAAGGCATTGGATAAATCACTTCATTCGTTTTACCATTGTGTGTACAAGAGATATTTTGGCTGTGTATCACAGTTTTTAAGGGTGGCATAAAAAGGAATGGTGTTAATGAAATTAGAGCTGTAATGTCATCTATTTCCTTGTACAAATGGAATAAACAATAAAAGTGGAAAAGTAGTTAAAACAACAAAAGTGGAAGCGTAGTTATTCTCATTCCTTTACTCAAAATATAAAGTACCTGATTGCAGTCTACAGCCATGACCCTGCTATTGCAATGCCCTAGTCACATACCTTGATCCAAAAAGGATGTAATTACTTGTTTTATGGTCAGTAAATGTTGTGATGAGACTTCACTATTTCTCCTTGCCACATTGGAATTCGCAGCCCTCTTTCCCCTTTACTAGGAGGGTTCAAGTTATTTTCTATGACTTCAATCTTGTATGCAAAAATTTGCAGTTTTCTGTTTTTAAACTCAGAAAAAAAATTGTTCCAAAAATGTTTGGATAAACTCGGTTGATAGAGATATCACTCGCACCATGATTGGATGCCTTGGCAAAGTCAGATGCAGGAGTGGTGAAATAGATGACAGTTCCAACCACAGTCAAGCTCTTGCAATGTATTCGACGACATACATACTTGTCATGAAGTAAACAAGAAATAGCCGCAGGTTCAGCCACAGAGGAATTCATCTTAAATACAGTTCTCCTTCATCATTCCACATGGCAGGCATTCCATTGTCTCTTGTCAACTCCTTTGTTCCTCTTCTAGCTTAAATAAATGCCTTTGAGTTGAGTGAACACCTATGAAAGCTTGTGGAAATCCATTGGAAGTCTTTCAAGAGATGTAACCACGGGTGACAAGAAAGATTGGTTTCACATAAAATGCATAGCAGCAATGCTAAGCCTTAGGGTTATTCGTAATTAAAGGTGGATATTATTTTTTCTCAATTTTCAAGAGATGCTTCTAGGAGACATATAAAGACACAACAAAGCTTCACCTGAAGTCTCCTAATGTCTAGAGACATTCCCAAATAGATCTCCAAGATGGGGACACATTTCCAATACGGGAGATGAGTAGCAAAAGTCACGGTATGAGTCTCTAGGTAACTATGATGAAAAGATTCGTATGGTAACACTTCCAATGGAATATCCATAGAATTAACATATCAAAATTCCAAAAGGATAATGTTTGTTTATTTTCTGGTATATAGATATGTGTACTCCTTTTGACCAATCAAAGCACTATGGGAAATATTTGAGCATTTAATATATACATCACCGGGATATCTACATATTAAGGAATCCTTAGCTTAAATCTGCACAAACTTATATTACAAACGAAATTCAGCCATGAAGGATTGAGTGAAATGATAGGAGCATTACAAGTTTACTTATCTCACAAAAGTCATGTTTCAACCTCTAGAGAAGTGAACCCTTGGGTTGTTAGATCAAACACTCTCATTTTAGTTGCACAAGAGGTACCGGTTGTGTAGGAAAAGCGAGAATTTCGTAATTCTTGAGCTGCCAAACCAATGCCAATAAAAATTTGTCTGAAACTTTCTTCGGTGGTAACACACACTTCATCTTCATAATTCGCAGCCCCATACTCTCTCTAGTATAACTCACCATTCTGGGAAGAAGGTAAAAGTGCGCAAAAAAACATGAATTGTATGAAAAATACTGAGGAGGAGGTTGAAATTTTTTAGGAGTGCTATGCATATCTAGAAGAGAGTTTCATCTTCAGACCTCACGCATCCATCTGCAATATTCACAGCACTTCCTAAATAATTTGCAGCTCTTGGAAAAGAGGAAAATTAATCATCAGTTCCAGAAAATTGTGAAGGAACAAAAAAATTGTGGGAATGTCAAGTACGCAAAGTAAACAAACCCACTAAAAATTGACCACTACCCATTCATATTTGCAGCAGTTTGCAACTTTTTGAGAGCACAGTTCATAGTTCACAGCTTGCTCAAAAGTGACCTTTTAAGGTTTTTGAAGTGTGATTCATATCTCAAGAAGATATTGAATTCAGATAAAAAAATTGGGCTTGTCACCTGACACTTTAGAAGCATAATGGCCCATTAATTCATTTCTTTTACACGTTATTCACAAAGATTTGCAGCTCTGAAAGTGGGGCTGTCAAACCTTTTTGGACAAACATTTTCAGGATTTCAGTTTATGACCAGGGTGTAAATTTCGCATCTAGCATTCACTTTAAGAGAATCAACACATTTTTTGTAGGTTCCTAAGCCTTCCAGTATAATTGATAAAGTTTTTAGGAGCCCTAGGTACACTGAAATAATGTTTGAAAACATAGCACCTATTTGAGACAGTAAGAGCTGAGAGAGTTCTGAAAAATATATCCACAAGCATACTTTTTGGCTGTTTCGTAGGTGCAAATGTGGAAGCGCACACATTATTTAACCAGCTTTCCCCAGGGACGTGTCCCTAGGAATTAGACACCATTCTGGATGTCCAGAATGTTCTGAGAGCAGGGGAACGGGGACAGGATATCCAACCCCGCCCCACTTTTCTTACAAAACTGGGGCATTCCTTAAAAAGGGTGGCATCCCCTTATTTTCTGCTGAAATTGGGGACACCTTTGCGTTTCTGATACCTCAGCGTGTGCCCCCAAACTTGCATTTTTTAAGCTTGTTGTGACTGATATCAAGCCTTCTCCCAGAGGAGAGAGAGGAATCTAGGTAGACTTTCAGATTTAGCAAAGCTAAATTGAAAGCATTCACATGCTAGAATTTGTCTCGTGATTCCAGTCCATTTGTATTGACACTGGGAAGACTTGTTCCACAAAGCTAGCAAATTCTGGGAATCTTTTGCAATGTTATTCTTGAAAAACATCAACGATTTCATTTCCTCGGACAAAACCTAGTTGAGCCAAAATGCATTCACAAAAAAATGATAAACATCATCTCATTGGCATCTATTTTACTTTACAAAAGCAAAAACGTAGACAGGAGGTCATCAATGGTTAGAAGCAAGGAATATAATTAAGAACACACGGACATCAATGAAATTGGAAATCTGTTGAATGGAAAGCAAACTCGTGATTTCATCTTATTGGTAGTAGTCAAAAGCTCATTCGGTTCCGAGTGGCATTGGCTCACACACCTACGTATTTGCTTCCTTTCAACTGTAAAAGGAATTTTCAAGAATTATGCTTTATATGGACTCGTTTATATCTTTAATAGATCTATTTAAATGTTCATAATTTTTAAAATTTTCCTTTATTTTAACTCGTTTAAATTAGTTTTTTAATTTTTAGTTTATCTGTACCTTGGAATTCAAATATTAATTTTATATAAAAAGTTATTTAGTGTCCCCTGCCGTCCCCAAAATCCAATTTTTCTGCCATCCTGAAAACCTATCCCAGAAACTCTGGGAAACACTGTATTTAATAGAAATCATTCATTCATGTTTTTCTAATTGAATTATGTAGTTTTTATTATAAGTGCCACCGTTCGGGATGCTACATAAATAATAAAAATTTAAGATCTGAGAAGACGTATCAAGCACAATAACATACATCAATAACAAGAAAGAAAGAAATATAAAATAACTTAAGCAAATGGAATGAGCTTAACCAGTAAATGGACACCACTGAATTAATATTGGGAGAAATGAATATGCCTATGATGGTCGAAAAAGATGGCGCTTCTGTCATGGATTGCTCCACCTGAAGTATCATCCAGGCCTATTACGTTGATTATCGAAGGCTGATTCTATTCTTGCCCTTTTTGAAAAGACAAAAAATTGCAAAAGCTGGGGAAAGTCTAATCAAAATTGATAATAGAAATGCCACTATCCAGAGGAAAACTGCAGCTCTAAAAACTAAATCTTGCTTCTCTGAATTCACCTTTTGTACGCTTTCACATCACACCACATCCATGTCTGTGTCGTCTACATAGACTATTCTGGTCTTGTGGATATTAATACAATCATTTCATTTCATTTCATTCCTAAAGTAGTAAATCATGACGGATTTCGTAGCAGAAAACTGAGTTTAAAATCACGAAACAAGAAGTGTCGGAGCCGTGTCAACTAATGGCATCCACAGCTGGATGCAACATACCCCGAGTGATGAAGCTTAGAAACCCCGAGAACATGGCTTCTAAGCCTATGGTGACTCAAGCTTAAGGTTCCATCGGTTTAATAAGCGTTGCAAATCACCCAGGAAAAAACAAAAAGCAGAACATGGGAAGGTAAACATAAAAATAAAATGTGTACCTTAGATAGACGCTGCAAGGATGTAGCATCCTTCCCCTGAAATTTGATCAGGGGAAACCCAGCTGTCTTCTTAGATGCCTCTGTGTTCCTTTCATCGTCTACAATGACATTACACAGCCAGATTCAATCAGCGGTATTGAGAGAACTCATAAATGGGAACGAAATATGTAATTTGGACCATTACATCAATTAAAACATACTGCAGGACAGATTGGTATGAAGATTAAACAGGTGATTTTTCCCCCTTAAGACATATTGTAGGACAGATTGGCATGAAGACAAAACAGGTGAACTTTTTTCCCCTTAAGAAGTGCTCACATGCATACATACCTGACTTTTTGTGAAGAGCAAATACCGAAAGCCTTCTGGTCTTTAAAGAATGGGCGCTCCTGTTGCAATCATAGAGAGCGGATAATCCACAACCACCCCTCAAAGTTACTGTCGCTCCAAAGCTCTCCATTCTCAGTCCCTTGACAACACCCACCAACAGATTTAACCTCGTTTCTCCAAAATCAAGATACCCACTTCACGAATTCCTTCCTTACTGCCACACAAATCAGAGTCTCACAACCCCGCAGAATACGGAAGGTCAATTGCGTGGGAATTGGGAAATTGTGGGCGCTGTCGGATTTGTTTGGTGATATTTCTTGTTATTATGAAATTCCGTTCCACATATTCCTTCCTGCCGATCCTCTCGGCTATTATTGTGAAGAAAATCTGGATATATTTGACCATATAATCTCATTCAATTTTGTTTAGAACTCAATATGGGTCCCATATGTTTATGGTCTTTATCTTATTAGTGCCTCAGGAACGCAGGATAATGTGAGAATATGTAATGGTGATTTTTCCCATTTAGGTTTGAATTGCGCATCTTTGTGTTTTAGGCCTATGTACTTAGTTTTGTTTGCACTTAAATTTATATTATGCCTATAATTTATTCCTGAGATTTTTATTATTAATTTAATTTTTATTTATAATTTAATGTTATTAAGTATAGATTTAATTTGGTTATTTGATTCAAGTTATGTTTATGTGTGAAGTCATTTTTATAATTGTTATTTTGGTTCTTAAAATTGTAAAATCAAAATCAAATATTTAGTTAATTGGTCTTGTTTTATATTTTGATTTCAAATTGATTTTGCTCAAATCTTCACAAATTGGTGTTATGTTTATGTATAAAAAGATATTCATTACTTTCAATTTTTTGACACTTGATTAACCAATTATCATTTGAAAATCATTCATTATATTTACACTTACTTTTGAAGAATTAAAAGAACAATCATTTGCATTTATTATATTATCACACAAACATCACAAAATAATCATTCTAGAATTCATGTGCATTTTGAAGCATGTATGTCATGGTATTTTTAAATATTACCAACTTGAAAGAAAAAACCTAACTAAGAGTGTAAGAAAATCACTATCTAGTAGTTTACTTTGTCAAGGACTTCATAAGGTAGAATTTAAAGATCATCAAAGGTTGAGTTCTTAGGCACAAAGTGAGTTGGCAAGTGTGAATTAGATCCAAAAATGTGAGGACAATCTAGCACAAAGCAAAAAATAATATTCTAATTTTGGTCTGCATACATGACTTTCTAAGGCATTTCTAGATTCTAAGGCATATAGATCTTATAGTCTTTAACAAACAACAACAATTCTTCAACCACAATGTAGTGTCCACCCATGTGTCAAATGTTGCCTTGCCATAATGTTTATATGATTAGATTAGAGGTTATATTAAGTTTATTATGATATGATGTAATTAGAAGATTGTTGTGTCTTGCTAGATTGTATGTCCTCGTTAATCATTATATGTTGCTTCAGATATAATATTTATTGTCACATTTGATGCTTCACCTTGAGTGTGCAAGATATATATAGGTGTTTGATCAATAAAAGGATGTGGAGGAGAATGACATGGATTCATTTGGCCTTCTCATCATACCTACTCCTATGGTCAAGTTAGTGACCCTTTGACTTATATGGTACATTTAGTTGCTTAACTTATCTTATTTGACTGTGAATAAAATCATGTCCCTTGTGCTTACCTACTTTTCCACTAATCTAAGTCATTAGTGATTTTGGATCCTTATGTTGTGGATGAACCCACAAAGTGGTTGTTTCCTTTGTGTGTATTTATTTAATTTGAATTCACTTGCATGGGATTTTTAATTTTTTTGATTTATTGTGTTTGTTAAATAACTCTATGTTCTTAGTCAAAAAGTTAGTTATTTAATTGTACATGATGAAAACGAAAAAACTCGTCTTCACTAAAATTCACATATTATAAAAAAAACTTCCACAACTTCGCAGCTCATTCCAATTTAAATAGACAATTACAATTGTCTTTTAAATTTGATTATAAATTTACACTAAAACAATATGTAACTCTAGCAAGTACATTCAAATTGAAAGGTAATTAAAATATATTTATTCAAATTTACAATTCACAAACGAGAACATTTACAATCTACATTTTTTCTTCTTATCTTTGATTCTCTGTTGGAACACCACTCTACATTAAATATCTTGAAAAATTGCATGGCTTTTAATTGTTGATTATTTGCCAATTCCTATGGCTAGACCCCTGTTCTCTATTTTTCATTTCATCTTATTTTCTCTCTGTTTTTTCTTTTAACTGTCATTCCTCCCCTCTCCTTTCTTTAATCTGCACAATTTTGTAAATGGTGTCCTATCATCCCTCTATGATGCACAACTTCCTCCTCTATTCTTGTTTTAATTTGCTCACTTCTTCTCTTTCGAGATGGCACCTATCACTGGAAGTAAATTGTTGTTTTTTAACCTCCCACAACAACCCTTGTCACCCCCATGCAGCCTCTTCTCTATCCTCCTCAACCTTTGTGCAACCCTACCTCTGCAATTTTTTAAAATTCCTTTTTGTTTTTGTCCTTCATTCCATTGGCGCCCTTTCAACTTCTCTCTCCCTTATCGCACCCCTTCACATTTCTCCAATTTTTTTGCACTTATATGCATTTGATTTTTCAGTTTTAAAATTTTAAAATGGCAAGACTCTATGCCCCCTCAAATTTGCATCTCACATTTTGTCCATTTTAATTTTTTAAATGTCTCTTTCCATGTTGCCAAGAAGGGTGTTTAAACAAGATCCTTTGAAAAAATCGAAAGATTCTTCACCTTAGCACTGTAATGCATCAAAGGTCAAATAATTTAACAATTAAAATACTCTAAAGTTGTATAATTTAAATTCATTATTTGAATTTGACACTATCGGGAGTGTCACGGGTGTTGGCAGGCGAAAAATGCAAAGTCATCTATTTTACACAAAAATTGGTGAGCACACCTTTAATGATGCCATGAACATTCTCACCAAACTATTTTGTCTTAGTCTTCACAGAATTTAAAATATTAAAGTTTCACCAAATTGCCAATGTAAGTTGGAAAACAATTAAATATGAAAAAACCTGAAGGGGTCTATCTCTAAAACCTTCGACATTTATTCCTAGATGCATTCAAAAATTTGTTCGTAGAAGGTTCACCAAGAAACCTCAGTAATCTCCCAAAACAATTATTTCAGTGACAATTATTAGTTGAGTGTCAAAGCCCAAAGTATTGAAAACTTGCAACTTCTAATATGTCACTCACTCCAAATGCCAAGAGATGCCAAGCAAACCAAAACTAAAATAAACAATAGAAAATATTTTTGGTCAATATTGATTGTGCATGTACATGGATGCTCCTACATCAGACATGTTGGGTACAAAGAATTTTGTGAATAGAAATCACAAAATGGAGTTGAGTAGTGGGACTACTCTTTCAGGTTGAATGCAACTTGCAATGGACTCCATCACTGGGATAAATGCACAAATTCAGTTCTTCTTCCTCTTTTTCCAACACCTTTTTGAAACACTCACCATCTTCCTCCAACAACACTACACTATCTTCTTCCTTCATCTTGTGGACTTACATCCACCATGTGTCATCCTCCTCCACCAAATACTCCCTACTCTCCTCTTCTCCTTTTTTGTGAGATTCAACCCACCACAAACTGACCACCTCTACCAAGTGCTACCTGCAACATCCTTTACATGTTCTATATGTAAATATACATTATCCATGCACCAATCTACAATTACATCTTATACTTTCTTCTTTGCAAGAAAACTAAACTCTACTTTTACCTCGTCCTTCACCATGATTGCAATGTCATCTTTTGTTGCAACATCTCTTGCATCATCATCAACTCCAACATTGCATTCTTCGCCCTTCATTGTGGTCACAACTATATCTTCATCCTCTACTGATATCTTCTCTTTGTTGCTCACTTCTTCATTTTCCTTCATCTTCTTATCTTCTTCATGTACATCTATAGAGGTTGCTCTCACATCTTTCTTCTTTCATCTTGGGTTGCAACACTCTTTTCCTCTTCTCTTCTTTTTGCCATCCTCGTTCTTCTTCTCACTTATATTTACCAATCTCCTTTCATCTTCTTCAATATTCCTTTCCAATACCTCTATCCTAGTTTGGATCTTCCCCAATTCTTCATGGAGTATCTTTCCCATCTCTTCAAACTTTTTATTTTCCACTTCTTCCCAATATTGTTCCTAGAACAAAATTTGCATGGGTCTCCTCATGACCCATCTCATCTTCTTCCTCTCACTCGTCCCCATCTCACATCTCATGCTTTGCATCTTCATGATTTCTTCATTGTGCTTCCACTATAGGTTGCCTCACATTCGACGCTCTACCTATATACTCAAACTCTTCTAAATTCACTCTCCACTTGCATATCCTAACATAGGTTGCCTCACGTTCAGCACTTTGCCTATGCGCTCAGAACCTCTAGCTCTGATACCATTTGATGAAAATGAAAACTCTTCTTCACTGAAACTCATAGCTTATAAAAAAACTTCCACAACTTCGCAGCTCATTCTAATTTAAATAGACAATTCCATTTGTCTTTAAAATTCAATTCTAATTTTACACTAAAACAATATGCAACTCCAACAAGTACATTCAAATTGAAAGTTAATTAAAATATATTTATTTAAATTTATAATTCATAAACCATAACATTTACAATCTGCATTTTTTCTTTGTATCTTTGATTCTCTGTTGGGACACCGTTTTGCACTAAATACCTTGAAAAATTGCATGGCTTTTAAAATTATTGATTATTCACCAATTCCTATGGCTCGACCCTTGTTTTCTCTTTGTCATTTCATCTCTCTCTGGTTTTTTCTTTTAACTTTCATGCCTCCCCTCTCCTTTTGTTTAATCTGCACTTTCAATTTTTTAAATGGCATCCTATCATCCCTCTATGTTGCACAATTTCCTCTATTCTTGTTTTAATCTGCTCACTTCTTCTCTTTCCAAATGGCGCCTATCACTGGTAAGTTAACTGCTATCTTTTAACCTCCCACAAAAGCCCTTATTACCCCCACACAGCCTCTTCTCTATCCTCCTCAACCTCTATGCAACCCTACCTCTGCAAAAAAAATTAAAACTCCTTTTTTTATTTTTGGCCTCCCCTACATTGGCGCCCTTTCAAATTCTCTCTCCCTTATCGCGCCCTTTCACATTCTCCAATTTCTCTGCACTTATATGCATTTGATTTGTAGTTTTAAAAATTTTAAATCTTAAAATGGCATGACTCTATGCCCCCTCAAATCTACATCACATTTTGTCCATTTTAATTTTTTAAATGTCTCTTTCCATGTTGCCGAGAAGGGTGTTTAAACAAGATCCTTTCCAAAACTCAGAAAATTCACCTTAGCATTGTAATGCATCAATGACCAAAAAATTTAACAATTAAAATACTCTAAAGTTGTGTAATTTAAATTTATTATTCGACTTTGACATTGTCGGGAGTGTCATGGATGCTAGCAGGCGAAAAATGCAAAGTGCTCCATTTTACACGAAAATTGGCAAGCACACCCATTATGATGCCATAAAAATTCTTACTAAACCATTTTGCCTCAGTCTTCACATAACTCAAAATACTAAAGTTTCACCAAATTACCAATGCAAGTCAAAAAATAATTAAATCTGAAAAAACTTGAAGGGGTCTATCTCTAAAACCTTCAACATTTATTCCAGGATGCATTCAAAAATCTGTTTGTAGAAGGTTCGCCAAGAAACCTCACTAATCTCCCAAAATAATTGTTTTAGTGACAACAGTCAGTTGAGCATCAAATCCCAAAGTACTAAAAACTTGCAACTTCTAATATGTCACTCACTCCAAATGCCAAGAGATGCCAAGCAAACCAAAACTGAAATAAACAATAAAAAATATTTTTGGTCGATGTTGATTGAACCTATACTCAGATGCTCCTGCATCACTTCATGAAAAGGTCATGCATTTTAATATTGTAAAAATATTTAGAAAAAAAATGTTATAAAGAATTGGCTAAATTAAATAGATTATAGCTAATTTGAAAAATTACTATGTTAACCATTTAATGGAAATTCCTATATATAGGGAAATTATTATGTTAGTCGTTTATAATAATTGTCAATGTGCATTTCATTTAGAATGATAGTGAAATATCTAATTTTAAAATAACCTCTTATGAAAATAGCTTGTTAGGTGTGAAAAGGAAAAATGTCATTTTGGGGTTTAGGGATTTTTTGAGTAAAAAAGAAAATGAAGGGTTTGATCATTCAGTTTTTTCTGTATATTTTCATCTCTCCTTCTTGTGAGTGTGCTTACTTGATTGGGTTTTTGGATGGTGATTGCTTTGTGGAGGAGTGTTAATCTAGTGGAGATGATGGATCTTGAAGCTTCATTGTGTGGGGGGAGAGGGGGGGAGGGGGAGAAAAGAAGAACTCCTCTAATTTGTGTGAGAATTATATTGAAAAGACAAAGGTATTCCTCCTTTTGTTCATGTACTTGTTTGTTGTTTTTTGCTTTTGGCCATGCCCTCACTATTTGGTTGCATTTGGCATTTCATTCCTCTAGATGGAATTGAGTTTGGATTTATAGAATAGATGTATGCATTTATTTTATGTTGTGTTTTATTTTGTAGAAATTTAAAATAATGTTGTTGGGTAGGAAAAACTACTCCAAAAAATTATGTGATTGAAAATTGTGAACTCTAACCTATTTAGAGCAAGGGTATAACTTGATTTTAAAATGATAGACTTTTTATTTATGGTAAAAAAAGTGAATAGTGAAAAAACTTGAAGATTCTATTAATGGTGATTGAGCTTTTTGCGTGTTTATTGGAATTGTAAAAATGTGAATTTTTGAAGCATGTAAAAGCTCTTTTATGATGTACTATAAAATATATCATCTTGAAAATGTGATTTCCTACCTTTTTATACAAATGTTTGTTTACCCTCATTTTTGTGTTATAATCTTTTGGGTCATTTTGGGCATTTTGAGTTAGGAACCCTATATTTAGGAGTAGAAGGGAAGCCATTGTGATGCCACTCTACATAATTATCTCTCTTCTCTTATTTTTATTAGGTCACTATACCTATTTATGTATGTGATTATCTTACATGAGTTTTGTTGGATCATCACACTCGTTGCTTGGTGTTGGTGGTTATCACCATTCCCTTGTGTATTACCGGATATCGATTATCACAAGCCTTATGTGTAATTGTTTAATTATGATTAAATTATGTATGTTTATTCGATGATGATGTCATGCCTTCTTTTTTGTTCTATGATAATTTCATGTAAATGATGATTTATCATGTATTAATGGATGAATTATAATATAGTTTTGGAGTGGTTTCCTTCTTTCCTCAACTACATTATAATGAAATTATTAGTGGATGAATGATATAGGACAAGGCTATGTGAATTAAAAGTATCAATGCTCTATGTGTTAGCCTATTATTTTCTCCTACTTTTGGTTGGGTCATGAATACTCAAGTGGTGATTTATGCATTACACACTTTATGTGTGTGTATCCAGGTATGATTGTGCATTAAACTTATAATGTATTGTTATCACTAATTATGCATTAGACTCTTGATGTGTGTATTAATGTGTGGTTGAGTATTAAATTTTATTGGATAGTTTTTCCCATGGTGTGTGTAACCCTTGTGAAACTTGTAGACACCTACAAATTTCCCTAGTGTACCGAGTCCCTATCACCTAATCAATTCCTTCACCTGGTCTTAATCAACTAAACCTATCATCTTTATCTAAAGTCCAACACTTAATTAAATGATCATATTATTTAACTAATCCCTTTTTTCTATCTCACCTCACAATAAATCAATAAATAATTATTATTTCTACCTATTTTCCATCTCACACATGGCTAAAATAATCAAATAATAATATTATTTAATTATGCATGTATTCTCTCAACACATTCCAAGAATAAAGTGCATCTGAAGACACTTTTACATATGGTCCCATTATTCTCTCAACCCAACCCAAGAATATAGACCCACTATATGCTTATGTCCCTTATTTCCCTCATGGTCATAACCACTTACTAAACTTAGTAAGTTCATCTTAGCCATTCACAATATATTAACCTCCATCTCCACCATACATCATCTCATTTATCCTAGGGAAATCCTCTCAACCATCCTCCATTATTGATCTCACCATCAAATCTTGACCATCCACTCCCCCTTCCAAAATTCTATAAATTTAGGCACTTTTTCCTTCATTACAAGAATCATCACTTTATGTTAGGTGCATGTTGTCAAAATAGATATCTTCAATCAAAGGAGCATCCACATATCACTATTCATTGGAGCAAATCAAATCACAAGGGATTCAAGGGTAATATTTTAAGTTGATTTTGATATTATTATGTTGTGTTGATCTCTTTTGTGAGCTCTATCTAGAGTTTTTTCTTGGTTTGAAATAGGAACTTGCATGCTAGTTTGTTTTTGTGATGCATTTCAAATATTTGGCATTACACAACCCTGGTGCAGACTATTGGCTTCTTGCTTGAGACCTTAGTTTTTATGTGACATTGGTTGTGTTAGAAGTGTATCTATGATCTTCTCTCTGTAGCTCAAGGTTTTCCTAGAGTGGCATATGCATCTATTGCACTCAATGATGGTAATTTTGTTTTTGATTAGATAAGTAGGGAAGGGCGTTGATCCCATGGTTACAAAGGTAGACAAAAAGAAACAATGAAGAGGTGGGAAACAACACCACCAGCCAACCAAAAAATAGCACCAAAGTTAGCTCGCAAGCCAACATTAAATATAGTAACCATGAACCAACCAGTTCTAATAAAAAATAGTAAAAAACTATAAGCATACTTAGCACTATGCAAACCATTAATAAGGTCCACAGTATTCCAGGTGGTATTCACCATAACATAACTAATAAAATAGTGTAGTCTAAAAGATTATAACCATATGATAAGAGACTCATCAAAAAAACAAAAGAGCAACAACCAGAGGCATTATTTTCCTTTCTTCAACAGGTCCCCATACTCTCCCATGAGAGAAATATAATCTCTCCATTCAGGTCCCTATGTCTCATCCAGGGTCTTCAGGGCATCAGGTTTCCCCTGTTTCCTCAGCTTCTTGGCAATTTTGAGTTCTCCAAAAGTCACACCCGTCATTACCCTCCTCATCAATTTGTTTGTAACCCTCATGAGTGTAGCCAAAGCCTTCTCCATATCTTCAAACTGTACCTTTCTCATTTTTAATAGGGTAACATTTCTCATTTTTCCCTTTCTTAAATATCTCTCTTAGGAACTTAGAAATTTATCATTTTAATACTTTTTTTAGTTTGCATTTTATACTTTGAAATTAAGGATTGCAATTTTACGTATTTGATTATGTAATTGGTCTCATGACGTGTCTATCCTTATATTCATTGGAGATAGGCTTGTAATTATAATTATTATTTTGTTATGCATTCTAGTAGAAAATACATGTGTAGGTGAGTAATTTCATTTGAGCATCATAGATGTTATTATTCATTCTTTTGTAAAAGGTTCTTAAATGATATTTTATATCGTAGATGTGTTGTAGTTGTAATTAAAATTGTGGTGTGGTTAATGCTCATCCAATTCTAATTTCTACATAATTATGATTATTTTTTATACCGTAGTAGAATGATTGATAGGCTTGGTATCATGCATTGAATAGTTAAATTTTATCTTATTTGGAAAGAAAATATTTAGGTGAATTAAGTTTTGGGTTGTGTTATCAAAATGAAATGAGATTATCTATTGTATCATGTCCTTGCTTAGTTATGTTGCATGAAAATTTAGGTTGTAAATTGTGTTTTAATTGCATGTTAGGGTAGGCTTGTTATCCATTAGAATACAATTAATTTGTAGTTGATATTTATAATGATGAATCTTGTCATTTTGAATTTAATATTTTAGGATCCTATTATTTTGAATTAGTATCATCCACATGTTTGGGATGAGATTCATTTTATGGTAACACATCTTGTAATTATTTGAGAATAATTTAGTTATCATCTTATAATGGATTTAGCAATTTTAGGAAAACATTATTATGTGATATATAGGCTTAATTTTCTTATAAATTTGTTATGAACTTGAAGCTATGTTTTTTTCATTTGAATTCTATGAGTAGATAGAATCAATAATATGATGTTAAGTAGTTAACATTATGTTGAGTTGAATTGCTTGCTTATGCATATCACATCTGATTTATGTGTGGTGTCAATAATTGAACCATGCATAATGCAAGTGAATAAAAATCCAAATATCACATGTGCACCATTGCTAAGGCATACACTAGATCACTATTGATTTTTTGAGAAAAACTAGTTAAGTAGAGGATAATACAATTGATTATTCTCTTCTCGTGGAAGAATAGTATCATGAATAAAATTGATTTGATTGTGTTAAGTGAGAATCACTCCAAAAATTCCACTCACTTCTCTATAGAGGAGGAACTAATAGAAAACTATTGTGTTTATGTGTTGAGGTGGGAAATTTTGATGGGAAAATTATTGAAATAGGGTGGTTATATGATGATAGTTGTTGTCAGTAACATTGATATGAGATCATTACTATCAACTCTTACAAAAAATTATGATTTTTGTTACCAATTTCTCAAATAATGTTTGTCTTTTTTATTGTCTATAAGAAAGTGATTTATGATTTTACCTTGTATTTGAAATATTCTTGATGTGTAAGTTTTTATTTTTCTTCATTCTATTTCTTGCAATATTTGGGATTGCTATTACAATTGGTCTTGATACAAAACCTCGTGGGTTGGTTGACTAGCCCTAATTTATCTTAATATAAATGTGACTCAATCCTTTTGAACTCCATGGTGTATCAACATAAAATGCCTAACAAGGAATCCCAAAGGGGATTCATGGATGCATTAATCTCAAGAGTTTTGACCTATTTTGTTGTTTGAATATTAAGATGTTGAGATCATTTGATGCTTAGACTCAAGACACTAAAATACTGTCACCTTCTTCATCAGCATTCCATCATAGTCCATCAATACACCGCTTCATTACCCATTTATCACCTAGTATTCATAATTCCTAAACATTTAATTAAATAAGTCCTAAAACTATTTAATTAAATTGAGATAATATTATTCGTTGATTTAATAAATATTTATCTACATATTTATCTAATTATTTATTCATTTTATCCACATATTATCCATTAAATAATTAATTAATATTAATTTCCACCTAATTTATGCACCTATAATCCACTTAATTAATTATTAAATTATTAAAATCCACTTCACTCGCCCATGCAATTAGTTAATTATTTAATTTAAATAGTCAACCCCCCTAAATCCTCCATGCACTCAGTTAATTCCTTCATGTAGGCATTAAATCATCAATAAATTATGTTATGTCCCCAAACAATTTGATTTGAGCAATAATTATTATTTCAATTAAAAATCAAAATATTGTACAACTCTCCCATGCTTGTCATCTCTCCTCATTATCTCTCCTAATCTTGGATCATACTTGAGATTCAACATTGAATCTCAGCCATCCATCTAATTCTCCTAAAAATCTATAAATCAAACCCAGTATTCATCATTTCATAAGCACATATTCATGCATCCATATTTTATCAATTTGTTATCCAAACAATACAGTTTTTATACTAGAAAATTGAGCACCCACATTCCAAAATGAGCAAAGAATCGCATTGAACTCGATCTAAGGTTTGTATGTGTAGATTTGACTATTTTGATTATTTGATTTTGATGCTTGTTTATTTATTCTAGTTTGTATGCATTCATAGACATTGAGTTTGTTGTTGATTTTTGTGTGCCTTGTGTTGTGATCAACAACTTTATTTTCCTTTGTTTTTATTGTTTTTGAGTTTTGATAATGTTTTTAAATGTTATCTAATTAACTAATTGTAGAAAATTAACTTTTTGCTAAATGAATATAGTTCTAAATGCCTTTTTTCTAATCCAATTATTTTTTGTTTTAAGTTTCATTTTTCTAGTGAGATCTATTCTACAAAAATACATACAATGCAACTACTTTGAATTTAAATCTATTGAAAATAAGAAAACTTCTAAATACTTGAGAAAATATAGGCAAATTTTACTTTTCCTAAGCAAAAAGAGATTTCCTAATTCCTAATCAAATAAAAAAAATGAAAAAAAAAAAAAATTAATTAGGTAACTTGTGTAAATAGAAACTTTCAAGAAGCTTTTTAAGGTTTCTTGTGTCAACTTTTGTCATCAAGGATCCAACTTCCTCCTTCTATAATAATGGTGTCATCTTCTTTAGTGATAGGGGGAAAGCAAGGATATATTGGCTCTACGAAAATTAGAGATTACCTAGAAGGTAAGGGAAGATTTGAAGCTTATAAATCAAAATTAAAAAGGTGCATGGAGTCTTGAATGAGAATAAGAATGTTGGTGGGGGTTGCAAAGATATCCTAGATCCTAAAGGGCGATTCTAAATTATCAAAGAAGAAGAGAATGATGGCCTTATGCAAGGAAAAATCTATAATGAAATATATATTGAAAAATCTCCCTCAAAACCATGAGAATGAAGGTACTTATAGAAGAGAAACTTCATAAATTAGGGGGATTGATTAGAAATTCATTAGAGAGCTAATAGGGAGTGGATTGAAGAGCTGGTTGGGAGTGTATGATGAGAGATTTGTTATTGCATTGGAATTCTTGGAATCAAAGATAAAGAATCAAATCAACAATAATTTAGAAAATTGCTTGAGGATTATACAACTAAATATGATATCCAAAGATTTCCTTTTGAAAGGGAACTAGGAATATGGAGGTCCATGTGTGGAAGAATAGGATGTGCAACACTTCAAAAAATACTAACACATCCAACACAATGAATAACACATCTAGTGGCACTAATGAAATATAGATAATTGGAAGTATGCAAATAAAAGAACACAAAGATTAGGACCACGATGACTTTGAAGGTTAGAGTGAGTGAATGAATAGAAATTGGAAGAGATTTAGTACTTAGTAGGTATTTATACTATATTTATATTCCAGATTATTGTTATATTTTTTTGTCTATTAGCAATACACATTTTTTAATTTCCTTGTAAGAATTAAAGAATTCATATTTTTTTCAACATTTCATTTTAGAATCTAAATTTTAAACATGTTTTCAAATTTTCTTTATTTGTACCTATAGTGTTTATTTGGTAACAATAGTCATATAAACACACAATTCTCAATTTCTATTTAAGAATTAACAATCTAACATATTATTTTCTAATGTTCTATTTTAGAATCTAAATTTTAAACATTGTTTTCAATTTGATTTTAAACATTGTACTTAAACCATCAAATGTCATCACATAACTATCCTTTATAGAATAAATATTTTTTAGTGATCCCTTATTTATATTCAATCAAAGCCTTGGAGAAAACTTCTAACCTATCATCATTTCTAGTAGGCTAAACAATAAAGCAAGGAAAATAATTAATAATAATATTATAAATTGGGCATTGTGATTTCTAATTTAAGATGCTACTTAATAATATATTTAAATAAAAAGTGTTTTAAATATTAATATTAAAATGAAAATTATATCTAAATACTCATAAAAATTGGACTCGTGGGGTCATTTTTTAGCGTCACATAAGGAAGGCACTTGGATTCATTTGAGCATCATATATTTTCGTCATTTTTAAAAATTCATTTTTTAAATAATTTTGAGAATTATGTTAAAAATATCAATCAATGACAAAAATATTTGGTCAAATGAAGATCTTGGAAGATGAAAACCATCTTAGATTTACAATATCAAATTTGGGGATGAGTAATTTCATCTCCAACCTTGATAATTCCATTTGGGAATTTCATGTGACCTAATTTTGATCATTTTTATATTTGGAGCAAATCATTGACATTTGTAATTTAAAAAAAATAGAGATTGTTGTTGTTGTTTCATTAATATTTATTATTGTCATTTGGCCAATTTGGGGTGCCAACATCACAAGAATGATTCTCATGCCTTTTGGGTGATCATACCTCATTTGTGTGTAGTATTATTTGACATCATTGCAACCAATTTTCATCACTTAAATTTAAGCACCATCATACTTGGAGGTCCATAACATATTTGGAGCCAATTAGAGAGTTGTCATACATCGTTTATTACATTTGTTTGTGGGTCATCATTATTTGTAGTGAATGCAATAGCTTGGGAGGGCATATCCAACATAATTTATTATTTATTAAAAAAATTTTGGCCCTTGTCATGGTTGTACAACCCGAAAGTAGTCATATCACTTCATCTCCCATTTGTGCCAATAGTTGTATTAGTGTTTTTGGGTGTTTCAAAAACCTTACAAGACTAATTTTTATCATCATTCACATTAAATTTGTTAGTTGAATAGTTATATGCCTCTTGTGAGATAAAAAAATAAATTATTAAAAGTCAAAGTATTTTTCTAGATTGTATATCAATCAATGTACTTGTTCCAGTTATTGCAAATAAACTAAAATCAATTTTTAGAATGTTACAAGTTGATATTTGATATAGATTTAAGTGTCTTTGACACCCTAAGGTTTCAAACTTGTTGATAAATTACAAATGAGGGTTAAATATATTTATTTCTAGTCATATCAACATTTATACTTATTGTATTTGAATTTAAACTATTCATATCTAAGCACAAGTGTTATATGATTTCATATTAGTTTTTCCATACATATTAGTCATAAATCAACTAGCATATTTGTAATAAATTTGATATCTACAAGTTAGATTTGGTGTACATGATGAATTTGGGTTTGCATACCAACATCAAGAGGTTTAAATATGTTTTTTTTTTTTTTAAAGTGGCAAGCCACTATATATTATTATATTATAAATATGTATTTTATACAAGAACTAGCTCAAAGAGCATACTGGGAGGAAAGAGCCAGTGAGAAAACCTCCGGTTGTAGCTCATAAAATTCAAAAAACTAATCTATGATCAAATATATTGATCAATTTACATTGCTTATACTTTACTTAAACCATTGTCTTACACTCCCTGAACATAAATATTCAGAGCATACAGAGATGCCAATTACATTTATAAACATGGCATATACACATTTCTACAATGAACTTGATATTCCTCTTCATTTGTATTTTGTAGCAACTTATCAAAAAAACATTTGAACGTGATATGAAAACCTGCAAAAATCCTTCATTGTATCTAGATTCAAATATTCCTCCATCTGCATGAGATCCAACAAGTTATCACCCTGTTCTTCATTTCCCTCTTCCTCCATGTGTGAATTAATTGCTATGTTCATGTCAGGAACAGGTTCCAAGACTAGTCTCCTATTATTTACACCTTGTGTCTGAGATTGTAACACATTCTGGTGTACAACTTGAGTTGGAGGTTGAAAACTTGAATGAAGAATAACTAGATTTCTTTGTAATAAAGGAGTTGCATGATAACAATTATGATGAAGTATAAAAGAAGTATAATGGTATTTTTCCCTGAAAATTTTAGACATATCTCTCCCCAAATGATGTGAATATCTTGTTAGAGCTCTATTCAAGTAATTGGGATCTAAGAATTCTAAAGATAGTTTTAAAGCATCATAAACATTGACATATGCTTTATTGTGAGGTAAAAAATGTGGAGGGAAGATACCACCCACGTAGCCTTCTCCACGTGAAAAAACATATTTCTGAGCACTGGTAAGAAGAGCCTCATTTTGAAGAAAGATGTCATTTACCATTTTTTCTACTATAACATTCACAGAATCCAGAAATTGGAGCATATCCATGATATTAGATATAAAGATTGAAAAAACATTTGATGGAAAAATCAACCTCATGGCTTTCGGTTGAAGAACTTCACTACGAATGATGCATTTGAGACATTTATAAACACATGGGCGATGAAATTTAAAGATAATTTGTAAGTGCTCCATTTCAACCTTACCAGTAGTCGGAGATTCCCAACTTTGCACAGGAAACCACATTCTTAAATTTTGAGGAAGATAATCCATTGAGTTCCCTGTTCTTTAGCAAGCGTCGGGCTCCACACAAATGCACAAATTTTGGTTAGAACTAAGAGACTGAGAAAGAGAACCAAACTCAACCAGCCTCACCAAACCAAATAAATCTTTGGAGCACAAAATATTGAGAGTAACCCAGATAAATAGACAGAGGGATGCTTGCTTCCAATAAAAAAGTCCTTACTATCATTTCGGTTACTTTTGAAATAAATTCTAGCACAATCCAGATCGTGCTAAATTTATTTCATTTAAATTTATTTATCAAGGTTTGAAAGGTAGTGTACTCTCCTTTCTTCATAACTAGCCACATGTTACTCACCAAAATACCATGTGATGATTATCCTGAGTGATGAAATTAAGCTCCAATACCCAACACTACATGTAAATAAGCCATGATAAATACAGTAATTACCATGATCTGGTAGCAAATATTATATTACATCATGCTTAGTTAAATGCATGACATTATGAGATGAAAGGTACACATCGCATGTTTTCCATACTTTCTGATCCCAATCCCTTGATAAACAATGAGTGAATTAAAGCACACGGGATAGACATGATATGTACCAAATGAAGTCAGCAAAAGACATCACTTTCTAGATTTTCTTATGACAACAAAAACTCCATAGCCAATACTTGATTCCAAGATCTTGCTAATAATATTACACATGTAATTGCCAACTATAAACATGCAAGTTGGAAATATTTTAAAATTGTAAAATACAAATTTTAAAAAATAGTTTTTAAACTTGCCCCTCCACACTTGACAATCACAACAATAAAGATTATTTTTCCATATTGAGAATGAAAATCCTCTAATCAAAGAACATTTTCCTCTTGAGAGATAATATTTTTGAAAGCTAGATCAACTTTTCCAATTTTGACTATATGAACCACTTCCTTTTCAGCCTGATCACAGCCCAAATTAGCTAAATAATCTGCTACCATATTTCCTTCTCTGTAATTGTGAAGTAATTGAAAATGAACTACTTTATCAATCAAAATCCAAATTTGCTTGATTATATATTCCAACTTCCAGTTTTGAATTTTTCAGTCCCGGCAAGCATTAATTAAAAAGAGAATCCCCTTCAATTTGGAGATTTGGAATTTGAAACTTAAGTGCCAAACTTAATCCAAGTAATAATGCTTGAGCTTCAGCTACATTATTTGTTCCACTTTCCAACTTAACAGATTTGGCACATAAAACTAGGCCTTTATGATCCCTAATGACTATACCTACCCCTGAAATTCCTGGATTGCCTCTGGAGGCTCCATCAAAATTTATCTTGAAGGACCCCAAAGGAGGTGATGACCAAACAATCTTAGATCTATCTTTTTTATTTACTTGATGAAGGCTACCCTTGAAAGGAAGTGAAAGAAGAGGCCATGATAGAAGAATTTTTGAATCCCAATCAGAAAAAATAAAGCCAATATGTTTGTTTTTAGCCACAAAAGCATTAACTAATTTTGAAATTGATATTTCTAGAGATACTAAAATATGATCAGTACACTGTTTTTCTTTCCTAAAAATGCATTTGTTTCTACCCCACCAAATAGACCACAACATAGAGGAAGGGATCACATCCCAGATGCTAGCAAAAAAGGATGTGGAATATAATTGGGGCCAACTTGTGAATAAATCCCATATTGACTTGGGCAAAGCTAATTGAATATTCAATTTTGACATGAAAAATAGCCAACAACTTTGTGCTATTGGACACATAAGAAAAAGATGATTGATATCTTCTAACGCTTGATCACAAAGTACACATTTAAATGGAGCAAATATTTTCAATTTTGCTAATTTGTCACTTGATAAAATTTTGTTCTGAATTGCTAACCAAGCAAAGCATCCTACCCTAGGAATTTTTTTTGAATTCCAACAAAATTTATAGGCTCTTTGGATGAGATGTTGAGAAACTCTTTGGGTTAGAGAAAAATATCCCTCTTTGACAGAGTAACAACCATTTTGAGCTTTTGACCAAATTAACCTGTCTGGGGAAGAAGAGACAAAGACTGTCCTTTCATCCAAAATTGATGAAATGAGAACATTATGATTTTCATCAATTGATTCATTAGAAATATCTTTCCATTTAACCTTTCATGTTAAAGGATCCACATGATCAAATTAATCGAAAACATTTAAACCCAGTTTTTGATTCAAAAAAGACATTGAAGTTCCCAAATTGTAGCTTTTTAGCTTCTTATAACCATTCCACGAATCTTCCCAAAAAAGAGCTTCTTTACCATCATTTATTTCCCAAGTTAAATATGGTAGGATTAACTTTCTACAAGACAAAATAAAATTCCACATTGCAGAGCCCGAAGGAGGATTAGAAACAGTGAAAATTCTTGAAGAACACTGACTGTCCAAATATTTATTTTGCATTAGACGACACCATTTAAGAGAAGGGTTTGTATACATACGCCAAACCATTTTGGCCCCTAGAGCCAAATTCCTTTCATGAAGATTATGGAGACCTGTCCCACCTTTTAACTTATCAAGACACATTGATTCAATAGAAATGAGAGGAATCTTTCTTTTACTATCAACATTTCCATACCACAAAAAAAATTGATAATTTTCTGAATTTGAAATATGATAGATTTAGGAGCTTTCAGAACAAACATAAAATAATTTGGAATCGTTGATAATATTGTTTTGACCAATAATATTTTTCTGGCTAGGGATAGCCATCTTCCTTTCCAGGAGAGCAATTTTGATTGAATACTTTGAATAATTTTGTGCCAATAAGAAACCCTATTTTGTCCTGAAAAAATGGGATACCTAGATATTTACTTGGCAACTAATCTTGATTAAATCCAAATAATTTAACAATGGTTTGCTCAACTGGAAGCTTAGTGTTGAACAAGTAAATTTTTTATTTGTCTTCATTTACTTTTTGACCTGAAACTCTAGTGTATTTATCCAAAAGATTTTTTATATTTAGAGCTTCGGAAAGAACAACTTTACCAAAAAGCAAAGTGTCATCAGCAAATAAGGAATGAGTGACATAAATATTGGTATTAGGAATCGAGACTCCCTTGATTTTCCCTTGAGCATTAGCTAAGAGGAATGATCTACTCAAAGCTTCTGCTAAAATGATAAATAAGAATGGAGACAATGGATCACCTTGACGAACACCTTGTGAGGAATTAAAAAACCCCATAGCAGACCCATTTAGTAGTACAGAGAACCTTGCACCTAATATGCATGCCATTATCCATTTAAACCATTTTGGAGAAAAAATGAACTTCAAAAGTACTTGTCTAAAGAAACACCAATCTACCCTATCATATGCTTTTTGCATATCAAGTTTGATTAACATTTAAGATAATTTATTTGATGCAATGGAGTGCAAGGTTTCATGGGCCACAATTGCTCCTTCTGGAGTTTCTCTACCAAGAACAAAACCACCTTGCTCTTTTGAAATAATTGAAGAAATCAGAGGATGAAGGTGAACATAAATGGCTTTGGTGAAGATTTTATATATTGTGTTGCATAACGAGATAGGTCTAAAATCCGAGAAGGATTTAGGAACTTGTATTTTAGGAATGATAGCAATATTTGTAACATTATATCTTTTTAATATTCCCCCAGATTTTCTAGATTCCTCCAAAGCACTTAAAATATCAAAACAAATGAAATCCCAACATTTTTGAAAACAAATAGCTGTAAAGCCATCTGGGCCTGGAGCCTTGTCAAGAGACATTGAAAAAACAACCTCTTTTAACTCTTTAAGAGAAAAAGGAGCGAGCAATCTAATATTGTCTTCAGAAGACACCAAAGAAGGAATGTGTTGTAAAAGCTCCTCTTTTTCAACTACTAAATTCCCATTATTATTTACATTGGATGTTAAAAGATTAGAGAAAAACTTAACTGCTTCCTCCTAAATATCCTCCTCTTTAAGAAGAATAGATCCTGAAACACTATCTTGAATTGAAAAAATCGAGGATTTAGATTTTTTAGTTTGAGCTGATATATGAAAAAATTGGTGTTCTTGTCACCATCTTTAAGCCAAAGTTCCTGAGACTTTTGCCTCCAGTAAACTTCCTCACGAGATAGTAATTCTTTCCATTCCAGTTGCAATTTCCTTTGCTCTTCAAATGATGAATTATCAAGACCATTTACAATTATTTTTTCATTAATTTTAACTAACCTTTTATACACCAAGTCTTTTTGAGTAAAAACATTCTTAAAGACTAAAAGATTCCAAACTTTTAAATTCTTCTTGATATGATCCAATTTCTTACTTAATTGGAACATTTTTGACCCATTCACAAAGGGAGCACTCTGCCACCATTGCTTTATAAGATAGATCAGATAAGGATGCCTAAGCCACATTGACTCAAACTTAAAAGAGAATTGAGACTTTTTTTTTATTTTCTTACCCGAGCTAAGAAATGAGATAGAAAAATGATTTGAAGCTACCAAAGGTACAATTTCTGAAGAAAGAGAATAATTTGAAGAAAGCCAGTTTGAAGAAGTTAAAAACCTATCCAATATTTCTGCAATTTGCAAGAAATTTTTCCTTTGGTTTGTCCAGGTAAAAATACCATTTAATGGCATTACATCCACCAAGACATTATCATGAATAAATGAAGCAAAATCAGACATTATGACTTTAGGAGGGCTAATTCCTCCTTTTTTTTCCATGTCATTTGCGATAGCATTAAAATCACCAGCTAAAACAAATTTTTCTTGACCTAACAAATCAATGTTTAGCTTGAAAGTATCCCACAATAAAGTTTTAGAAAAGGTGCTAGTTAGACCATAAACATTCAATAGCCAAAAAGATAAATCAAAGTGAGTGACGTGCATTAATTGCCAATTTTGATCAAAAGAAATATCAGAAATACTAATTGACTTAGCATTCCAAAAAGTTATCAGACCTACCGAAGCACCTTGAGAAGGTGAATGAGAAGCTTCCCATTTGAGCCAAAAAAAATTAATTGCTAAAAAAGACTCCTCTGAAGTTTTAGTTTCTTGTAAAACAACAATATTAGCCCCTGAAGCATCCAGTTGATGCTTAACTTGGGACTTTTTATCAGAGGCGTTTAAGCCTCTGACATTCCAAGATATTAGTCCATTGCAACTTGGGAGAGTAGCAAGCTCTCCTTGGCCTTTTTTGTTTTGTGGAAAAATCTAGATTAGCATCTAGGGTTGATTGTAAACCTGTTGATATTTCTTCTTGCAGCTTTGAAGCTAAAGACTTTCTTCCTCTTTTTGTAGGAGATTTTTTACTGGTGGAAGGAAATAGCTTTGACTGAGAGATAGACCAAAAGTCATCTAAAATAACTTCTTCACCAAAGACCTCTGAGGCAATGTCATCTATCAATTGCTCACCTATAGATACTAAAGACTGATAAAAAAATTCATCAAATCATCCTCTGAGGGCAGATCAACATGATCAAAATTTTGGACAACTAAAGCTAGATGAGACTGAGCATTGTCAAATAAACTTTGTTCAACAAAAAGGCTTAATTTCTCATCACAATTGTTTGTCACACCCAAAGTTAACATAAAGGTGCATTGATTAGCTTGGAGAAAACTATCAAAACTAATTTGAGGTGAAAAAGTCTGTAAAGAATAAATAAAAATCTTTATTGGTGACAATAGAGAAAGGTCCCAACCTGAGGCAAAAGAATACACAACCGGTTCTTGCAGAGATCGATTTATAGGATTCTTACCAAGAACAAATCCTGATGAGAAGGAAGATTCATTATTGAAAGATGTATGGTCAAATATAACAATTCCTTTGAGAGAAGAAGCACAAGGAACAACCTCTTCCTCCTCTTGAAAAAGGGAAATGTGACGGCCTGAATGAGAATAATTTTAAAAAAAACCCTTTTGAAATAGGCTTATGAGACCTTTTTAAACCAACATAATAATACCAATTGAAACAGAATACAAAAATATTTCCAAGTAATGAGAGATCAACCACCAGCTTGCCATTAGAACCAGAAGATATAATGACAGACGAAACTATTGGAAAAGGATCTACAAATGGATTAACAGGCTTTGTAATGAAATTCGATTTCCCACAACTAGGTTGCTCACACCTTTTGAAGGGTTGAAGAGGAAGATGGCATAAAAAACAAAATTGCTTAGGATCTTCCAAAACTACCTGTTGATCCCATGTGTCGTGCACTGTTTTAATTTGGACACTCTTTAGACTGGGTTTTGAAACATCCATTAAAACATAGAGCCTGACTAGTTAAGAGGGATAAGATAAGTACTCCATATCTTGATTCAAAAAAATGCCCAGTTTGTTCCCAAGAATCTCAATAATACACGACTCTCTATATTCCAAAGGTAAACCCTGTAACTGGATCCAAAAAGGAATAAATTTAACCTTGACATGGTTAGGGTTAAAATTCGGAGTCCACAAATTTGTAAAGAGAACATTTCCCTCACGCATCCAAGATTTTTTCCGGAAAACAACATTTATAGAGTCTTTGTCAGAAAAAATAACCATCACCTTTATCTAAATAAAGAACTTGATTTGAACCGTCCCAGGTGTTAAAAACCCAAGATTTTAAAAAATCGAGATCTGGAAGAAAGTTCCAAAACTTACCAAGCAAGGAAACATCCTTTAAATCTGAGATTTGCGGATCAATCATGGAATTAGGCAACGTGACATCAACTCGATGAGGAGAAGGATGTTTCTTTTTATTTTTTCCCTTTGGTAGCCATTTCTTACCAGAATGTTCTTGAGCAAAACATTTTGCATTCCAAGTGAACTGATTATGAACAGGCTTCGCCTGACCACAAGAGCAAGAGTTGCAACCATGACCAGAATCAAGCGAAAAAGGAACCTTAGGGTTTGAAGCTATTGTCTTCGAAAATCCTTTTGGTGAAGGAAGGACAATGGAGTTGGGGAACATAAGAGGATTAGGATCCAAAAACTTAGGACAAACAAGAGGGATAGAATTAGGGAAAGTGGCCAAAACAAGATTCAGCTTTGGAATGAAGGGAGCCCCAGGAGACGAGTGACGCCCAGCCGTAACATCAGCCCATGAATGAGATGAAGAGGATGATGATGGAGGAGATTCACAAATGTCAAAGATAGGCCGGTTACCTTTGAGAAGGGTTTTCTTAAAGTGAGGATTGCAGGAAGGCTTGATAGCGTGAGAATCTGGAACCCACTTCCCATTCTGAAAAACAGAACCAGGAGAACCTTTAAGATGATGGAAGCTGGAGGAAGAGCTCTGGCCGCCCGAGAAAAACCTAGATCTGGAAAAGGAGTTATGAACTTTGTTAGAAAAAACCAGCATTATCGAAACCAGGACAAGAGTGAGGAAACCAAGAAGGGCCAGAAGAGCCCTCGAGAAGAGCAGAACGGGAAGAAAATTTTGAAAATGGTGGGTTTCCAAAATTTCCCTTCCGCAACGTACGATCCCATTTTTCCCCCATTGCTCCAAGTAGTTGATCGAGGTTTACAATATTGCATTAATGTTTCTCAAAAATGGTTTTGACATCTACATTCGCATTTGATTAGTGTTTTGGCTATTGAAAGCTTGATAAGAAGATTCCAACTACTTCCTTCCATTTTTTTGTGTTGTTTTCTACTTTGTTTTGTTGTAAAAATAAAATAAAATTACCAAAAAAATTTTTTTAGAAAAAATTAAAAAGGGGACATTGCAGGGGTACCAAATCTTAAGTCTTTCCAACCTATAGGGTGGAAAGCTAATATTTTAGTGAAAATATACAATGGATGCATGAGACGAGGAGACCTTAGGTGCTATGAAACAAGAGATAATATGGATCAAAACAAGTGACCTATATTTATTGAAGCAAAGTTCTTGCCAAGGGAAGAATATATAGATCCTATTCAAAAGGGGTTGATACAAATGCAGAAAGATAAGAAAAAAGCTAAGACCCTTTTGAAAATTTTAACAAAAGAGAAAGACAAGAAGCATAAGAAAAGAGCCAAGATTCAAAATATCAATTACTAGATTAGTTTATTATCAACTATAAAGATTCAAATTGATTTAGAAACTCATTGAATAAGTATCCTATTTTAAGAGATGTGATTAGTAGAGTAGTGTGACTTAAATGAGTGTAAAATTCTTGCTTTTGAGGAATATGATGGAAACCATGACATTTATAAATCTTATATCACCTTTGAAGGATTCTTGGATATATTCAACGTAAAAAGAAGAGAAATTAGAAAGGAGTTGACAAAGAAAGAGGAAGAATTAGAATCAAAACTACAAGAAGAGGTTAAAGAGGAAATCATGGAGCATGAACAAAGAGTACATCCCTAAAAAGGAAAAATAGTCAAAACCAAATACTATGAAGGAATAATCCATTATAAAAGAATAGGGGGGATTTAGCATGCACTAGGAAGGTATAGAGATCCTAAGATAGAGGAAGATGTACCAAATTATGAACTATCCATTGATCTCATAAAGGGTAAGTCATTGTTGTATGTGATTGACTTTCAGAGTATCTTTGTGAATGAGCATGTATTTGAGGAGGATACTTTTATCGACCCTAACGATGAAATCTCAAGTCATAAGGATGAATGGGTTGAGAATATCTCAACAATTTTATTATACAAAAATAAGGTGAGCATTTTTATTATAGCTCAAGGTATGAAAAGGATGGTCATATTGCACTCCATACTATATCATTACAATATTTTTTTTATCATTAAAAGCATTATAAAATAAGTGATAGGGTGAAGGATACAACTTGCATCATAGGGCATATAGATTCTTTGATCCAGGTTAAAAATATTTTTTCATATGGGGTTCAAGTGATATTTTGAGGTGCAAAAGGAGAAAAGAATTCGATGAGATCAATGCCACTATTTCCAATGAATACTTCATCTTGTACATTTGGATAGAAGGAAAGATTGTAAAAATTTATATGATATGTTGTGAATTATAACAAAGTTGTGAAGGATTAATGCTCATGTTTTATAGGTCACTTATTGGAGCCAAGTTATATACTTGAGGACAAGGTTATGAATTATGGCCTAATAGATATGTCACAATTTTTAGAAAAATAAAATTCTTGAAGTTGGAAGGTGGTAAGAAAAATAGATATCGTTTTGATGTCTAATAATTTTTAAATAAGGTGTGGTGTTATTAGAATTAAGCTATGAATAGTTTTTTCATGCTTGGATATATGAAAGAGAATTCATAAAAAAATGAGATACTATAAGATGGCTTCACCATTTATTGCATCATGAAGGCTCAAAAACTTGTCATTACTTTCCAAGGATGGAAATAAGGTGTGTGATGGATTATCTATCATGGGTCTATGAGAGATTGACATAGTATTGGGCATACAATGATTATATTCTATTGGAGAGTTCACTATGGATTTGAAACATTGTTAAAAAGTGGTAGTGATTTGAGGCATCAAAGATAGAGCTCCAAGAGTTACCATGGCTAAGTGGATGGATCATCAAATCACAACCTCATCTATAGGTGAGACTTATTTTCATGATGGTATTTGGTTTATTTTGGATTAGCATAACATGGTATTTAATGTTCTAAGGTTACCACCAAGTAAAGAGTTTCATCATGAGTCAAGGAAGATTCTCGTGGGAGACATATTTCATAATGAATAAGCTATGGGCACCACAAAATATCTCAAGGTCGAGATCACATTAATATCAAAGTAGCATAATGCAATCTTGAGAGAGTAACTTCAAATTTGAATATTTTGGTAAAAGACTACAACAAGATATAAGGGGAATGTGTGGTGATTTCATATTACCATCATTTTACAAAGGAAACATACTAGGGTTTTCTATGATCATAATTTCTAGCATTAGGGTTATTGTCACTAACATTTTTAGCCACCACATTATATCATTTACAACTATAAAATTATATTTTAGCCATAAGATTGAGTAATTTTTAATTTGTTGTTGTTATTGAAGTATTTTTAGTTATTGTATGGTTGTTTCTATCTTATACATTATTGATGTTGCTAACTTTTGTAAGGGATTTTTGTATTAAAACTGTTTTACCATGTTCCTATAGAATATTTTGATGATTTCAAGTCTTGGAATATTGTTATTAGTCATGTAGAATTGTAGATCTTGAGATAATTTTCTTGCTTTTTGTTATTTGTGAGAGGTTTCAACTAATTGGGATACTAAAAATAATTATTCTATTTACAATACTACTAATTTAGATGAGATTTTAGGTGGTTTATGGTTGTTCCAACCACTTTATAACCTACACGCAATCTAATTTATGTTATTTTTTAGAGGATACGACATGCAAAATCATTGTACAATCCATGGGACTTTAAGGAAATTGCTACGAAGTTCAAATAGAAGCTCTAAATTCTTCATCACATGGGAATAGCAAAGTGGTACACTAGAAAAATGATGATAACTTCATAAGATAACCCTTGGACTTGTGGAAGTTCATGGTGTATTAAAGAATTAGAGTGAAGGAATCATTAGTCATCACACCAAGGAGGAGCATCTTGACAGTGGATTTAACTCCTTGCCTAATCCTATTCAAGGATGGAAGGAAAAATTCAAGGATCTCATCACATATTTTTTAGAGGTTTGCATTTATGATATTGAGGATTGTATCTAGGGAAAATAGTTTAAGCATACATGATATCAAAATGCTAAGACCACAAAACAAATATCGTGAAATAAAATCCCAATACATCAACCAAATTCTGAGAACGAAATGCACAAAGAAAGAAATAGAAATGCAAACCCTCGTGATGTGCTTCTCTCACTCCATTATGTTGTCCTTCTTATTCCTTCAAAAGATTTGATGTGTAGCTCTCAAATGTGATCAAATGCACTAAATATTGAAAGCAATTTGATAAAATGATCACAAAGAAATTGAAGATGTGGTCCCTCAAATTGAGAAATAAGTCCTCAATTTATAGATTTCAAAAAGATAATTGAATGGACAAGATTGGATGATAATCAATGGACAAGACTGAATGCGAGGATAAGTTAGAAATGAAAATTGCATTTAAAAGTGGAGGACAAAATGAGTTAATTGAAAATAAATAAATAAAGTATTTATTTTCATCAAAATGTATTTTTTCAAAAGTGGAGGAATGAAAGAGTGAAGGATGAGTTAAATTGAGAAAGAGAAGAGTTAATTGAAAATAAATAAGGAAACTATTTATTTTCAACTAAAAGCTGCCATTTTGAAAGTGGGGAGTGGATTTGGAAACTAAGAGTCATGAGTGGAAAAGGAGAAAGAGTTAAGTGAGATAGAAATTAGAAAATGGAAGAGATAAATGGGAATGAAAATTGGAAAGTGGAAGAGAAAAGTTGAAGTGAAGTGAGAGAAAGTGAGAATGAAATCTAGATGAGGATAATTAAAGATTTTATAATTAAATAAGATGAATTATCCTCACCTTTCAAAATTAGCAAGTTAGAAGGATAAATGCAATAAATTAATAAATATAATGAGCCCATATTAGGTAATTGAATAAAATGAATTTATTTAATTACAAAGAAGATGGAAGGGAATAAATAAATAAATGTTATTTATTTGTCACACTATGATATGGGGGAAATTAATTAAATAATTAATTCCCCTAGGACACGTTAATGTTGAAAGGGTTAGTTGATGGAACAAATTAATCAATTGAACTGATGACAGGGATGATTGAAATTGAAGATAAACTAAATAATTAAAGAACTTTTTAATTTGAGAGGAAAGATAAAGTAAGGGATTAAATAATTAAAGAACTATTTAATCTAAGAGGAATAGTTAAGAAGAAATAGTGATGAACATTAATTAAATAATAAAAAATATTTAATTAATGGTTTAGAAGAACAATAATTAAATAATTAAAAATTATTTAATTATAGGGAATTAAAAGAAGAATATAAGCACTAATTAAATAATAAATTATTTAATCAATTTTAGATGAAAAATTAGTGAAAAGTGTCGTCAGAGACCTAGGACAATTTTCAATGTCTACAAGGATCATGCACACTTCTTGGATATTTGATTTCAAGTGGCCAATTTTTTCTAAAGAATTAATTAAGTTGCAAGTATTGCATAACAATGTTGTGGATAATGGATATGGAAGATGTTATAGCACTTGTTGGCACAAATAATTTCACTTAATAGGCATGAGATCCAAACTCTATGGATATTACATCATGGTTTGTATTGCTTGATCATCTTAATATAATTTCTTAAAAGAAATCAATTTCAAAAAAGGTGGACCGACATGTCCTCTCCATGGAGAATACATCTAGCCTATCCCTATTCCTTATAGGCTAAAGGATAAATCAAAGAAAATAATTAATAGTATTATTTTAAGTTAGGTTCAGTATGTTCTAATTGAAGGTATAACTTAATAATTTTAATATTAATTTTAAAAAATGTCTTAAGCACTAACACTAAAATAAAAATTATTATTAAATACTTGTGAAAATTGGAGCCATGGGCCCATTTTGAAGCACTATATATAGAGGGCACTTGGATTCATTTAAGCATCATATCTTGTCATCATTTTTGTAAATCAATTTTTTTTTCAAAAATAAAGTTATGTTTAAATTCTCAACTGAGGATGAAAACCCATTTGGCTTTTCACTACCAAATTTGAAGACAAATACCGTCATCTCCAACTTCAAAAATTCAATTCATGAATTGATTTTGGTCATTTTCAGATTTGGAGTAATTGATATTGAAAAGGTGGTAAAAGGTAGATATCCAAAATAGGGTGTCCTAGGTCCTTCATACAAAGAACTTAGGATCTAAAGATGTCCCTCTTCCGAAGATTTCATTGAACCTAAGAGATTGCAAGGTGTAGACATTGAATTTCAACCCTAAGGTGAGCCAATCAGACCTGAATCTCTAGGTTTCTTAGGACAATAGGATTTGGAACTAAATAGAAATGATTTGATGCAACCAAACCTAATGAACAATATGACCTAGATGATAAAATGCAAGATCTCAAAGCTACAAGAACTGAAATCATAGTTTGTAGGTAGATTTGAGAAGGGTCTGGATACATGTACTTGGCATTAAAATTATGTTTTGAGGCTTGTTAAAGTATAGGTTCACCCTAGGGCGAATGGGTCCTAGTTAGGGTGTCCAAAATAAGTTTTGGCAGTCTTCTGATGCTGGATATTGGCTTCAATTTGACATAAGTCCCACTATTAGAAAGTTAGAAATAAAATATGTAATTGAGTTTATGTGGCTTGACGATAATGGTAACAACTTATGTAATGTTGCAAAATTTCTCTTTGAGATCCTTTCAGTCCTTCTTCAACCTATAACCTACACATACAAAGAGAGGAAAAGTTGTTTGTTTTGAATGGGGGTTTGCCTTAGTCAAACCCCATGTTTGGTAATTAAATCTTGATAGAATGGCAATTGATAAATGGAAGGAATGATGAATGTACACTTGCTTGTTACAACTCACCAAACCTTTAATGGCTTCTCCTAGAGGATTGAAGTCAAACACATCACTCCAAGGAATTAGATCTTGCTTTGCTTTATTTGTTGGATATGTTAATTATAATTAAATCGATCAGATTATAAACAAATCAATGAACTTGAATTTATGAAGTTGATATCAAATCAAATCTTGGAAGTATTTATCATGAATTTACTAGTCTGAATTTCTTTCTATGTTATTCGATCCTCAAGAGCAAAACATTTATTTATTTTGATGTTTGTTCTTGTGGATCGGATCTTTCATAAATACAAATTGGGAGACACGTCCCATGAGCAGACATATCTCCACAAAGTGGAGACACGTCCCATGAGCAAACATGTCTCCACAAAGTGGAGACACGTCCACTCATGGGACGTTCCTTTTCATCTAACTAAGACAACTGATCACCAATTGGTTTAGGTACTTAGTAAACATGAAAGTTTGAATTGTATTTATCTTTGTACAAATAAATATTATCCAATCTGGAACTCGATATGGATTCTATATGAAACATATACAGCCAATAGTTTGCAATTAATAACCTCTAAATGCAGATCAAAACTATACCTGGGATGTAGCAATTTCGATATATATAAATGATGATGTTGAATATATTCAATCATCATTTATATCTGACCGAAGCTACTTTAATTCAACACTCCCTCTTAGCTAGGGAAGATAACTCTAACCAAGTATATCATGAAATCACCTTACTCGTGATATCAGGAGATATGGTATGCTTCTAAGAGTGTCAAGTCACATGAAATTCTTCATAACACATCTTCATTACGGTATGTGAATTGACATCAAGTCTCATGATGTCTACCATAACATATCATGGCATATCCACATATACATTTTTCCACCATGATTATCCCATAAGGATCATAATGATCTTCAACTGATGTCAAGCCTCATGATATCTATCAAAATTTCCACGATTTACTATCATGACATATCCACAGATATCAAGTCACATGATATCCATCATGATAGTGAAACTAATCATTGTAGAGTCATCACCTTACAATGTTAAATACAAGTGTTCATTATCATTGTCACCTTTCAATAATGTACACAGGGGGAGAGGGCCCATAAATTTATGGAGTCACACACATGACAAAAGAGTTTACACATTAAACATCTTTTAAATATATTACTACAAAATAAAAAAATTGAATCTCAATTTCAATAATGATTTACATTTCAACAATACCAAGTTTCTTCCTGAAGTGTTCAATTTTAACTTTGGAGAGAGGCTTGGTGAGAATGTCTGTTGTTTGATCATTTGTACTAATATACTCCAACTGGATCACATTCCTTTCTACCATGTCTCTCACATAGTGGTAAGGGATCTCTATATGCTTTGATCTATCATGGAATACTGGATTCACCGAAAGCTTAATGCAACTCTGATTGTCACAGTGGATAATAGTAGGATTCAGGGACTCACCGAATAATCCCAGAAGCAATTTCTGGAGCCATACTGCTTCTCTTGCTCCCATAGAGGTTGCAATATATTCAGCTTTTGTTGAGCTTTGTGCCACTGAAGACTGTTTCCTGTTGATCCAAGAGATCATAGTCGATCCTAAACTGAAGCAACATCCTGATGTGCTTTTTTGATCGGTTACACTTCCAGCCCAATCTAAATCAGAGTATCCATGTAAATCTAGGTTGACATTCCTATATCTACGACCATATCCAATAATACCTTGAAGGTATCTCGATATATGCTTCACAACAACAAGGTGAATTTCCTTTGGCTCACACATAAATTGGCTTAGGGCATTCACTGCATAGCAAATATCTGATCTAGTGTTAACCAAGTACATTAATGATCCAATTATCTGTCTATAGAGAGTAGGATCTGCAAATTTTGATTCTGCTACTGCTTCTTTCAGTTTGTGTAAGTTGGTTTCCATAGGTGTAGACATGGGTCTACAGTCTAACATCCCAAATCTCTTCAGAATATCAATAGTATACTTTCCTTGATTTAGAATGATACCATTTGATTTCTACCAGACTTCTAACCCTAGGAAGTAATATAAAATTCCCAAGTCTTTCATGTCAAATTCTGAAGCCAGGTCCTTTTTACATTGAGTAATAAGGTGATCTTCTCCTGTTATTAGCAGTTCATCAACATATAAAATTAGTATTAACATATTACCTTTAATTACCCTAAAATAGAGATTTGGATCTGCATCATTCTTGGAAAATCATAGTCCCAAAAGATAGCTATCAATTCTCTCATACCAAGATCTGGGAGCCTGTTTAAGTCCATATAGAGCTTTCTTCAATCTGCATACATGTGAGTCTGCTTTATGTATCACAAAACCTTCAGGTTGCTCCAAATAGACTTCTTCTTCAATGGTCCCATTCAAGAAAGTAGTTTTCACATCCATTTGATGGATCTTCCAGCCTTTAGTTGTTGCAATAGCTATTACTTCTCTCACAGAGGTGTACCAGGCAACAAGTGCAAATGTCTCTTCATAATCAATACCTTCCTTTTGTGAGAAACCTCTGGCCACAAAACGTGCCTTGTGTTTCTCTATACTACCATCAGTAGCATGTTTGATTTTGAAGAGCCATTTGGAAGAGACAATAAATTTCTCTTTTGGTCTAGGTACTATATCCCATACATCATTTTTCAAAATGGACCGATACTCTTCTGTCATAGCATCTTTCCACACTTGATGCTTGAGAGCTTCTGTAACACTAGTTGGTTTTGAACTAATGATCTCATTCATTAAGGCAACATAGCTTGAGAATCTTTTGGGTCTCTTACTTTATCTAAAAGTTCCTTTGGGTGTTGTATGATTCTCAACTTCCTTGATCATCTTTCTAGCCCAAAGTGGTCTCCTCTTGTTGTTGTTATTAGGATTCTCTTCTAGAGCAGTTTGGTTTTAATTTATGATTTCTTCAGGATACTCCCTCTGAATCTCAGGAGCAGGATCCTCCTCCACGACTTTAGGAGAATCTTGAATTTATATCTCATTAGAACTCTTTGCCCTTTTGAAACAATGTCTTCCTCAAAGATGACATCTCTACTTAGTTCAATTTGTTTTTGTTCGAATATGTATATTCTGTAAGCTTTTGAGGTTTCACTGTAGCCCACAAATATCCCTTTCTTTCCAGTAGGTTCTAATTTAGATCTCTTTTCTTTAGGTACATGAATGTAGACAGGGCAACCAAAGATCCTTAAGTGACTTACGTCAGGTTTTACGCCAGTAAATGCTTCTTCAAGAGTATTGTTATCTAGATGTGAGTGTGGAAATCTATTTTGAATGTAGACATCCGTCCTAGAGGCTTCTGCCCAAAATGAAGTTTCTATGTTTTGGTTGAACAACATTGCTCTAGCAGCTTCTACAATAGTTCTATTTTTCCTCTCAACAACACCATTTTGTTGAGGATTGTAGGCTACAGTAAACTCCCTCTTAATCTCAAAATTTACACAAAATTCCTTAAAGATTTTTGAGGTGTATTCCTTCCCATTATCTATTCTTAGTATTTTGTTTTTCTTCTCGGAAAAGTTTTATGTAAGAGCTTTGAACTCCTTAAACCTTTTAAGGATTTCTATTGACTCTTTACATTTAAGAAAATATATCCAGGTCTTCCTAGAGAAATCATCTACAAATATTACATAATATAAGAACCCTGGCATGGAGGGTACAGACATGGGTCCGCATAAGTTAGAGTGTACTAGTTCAAATACATTTCTGGTTTTACTCAAACTATTTTGGAAGGTCCCCTTTGTATTCTTCCCTAGGGCACACCCTTTGCATGCTCCTTCATGAATTTGTTTTAGTTTGGGCAATCTTGTTACTAATTTTTCTACATAAGGTAGGGCACAAAAATGAATATGTCCTAATCTTCGATGCCAAATTTCATTTGAATCAGAAGTCTCATGAATAAGAACTTGTTTAGTGTCAGTGCACAGTTTGTAGAGATATCCTTGTCTTATACCTATAGTTTGTGCTTTCTTTATAGTGGATTTCTTTGGCCATGCCAAAAAATTTCCATCCATAAAGGTAACCCTATATCCATTGTCTTCAAGAGCATAAATGGATATTAGATTCCTCTTTATTTTGGGTACAAACAACACTCCAATGAGTTGTAGAGAGAGGCCAGACTTCAAATTTATGGTGCAAGTTCCAACCCCCTTTACTGGATGTGCATAATCATCCCCAATAGTTACTTCTTCGTCAATTTCTTGTATCATAGTATCTAGGTGTTCTTTGAACCCTATGATGTACATTGATGAACCACTATCCATTACCCAGTTGTTGACTTTGTTTGATACTTGGCTTGATAATGCTGAGTAGAAGACAAATTTCTCAGAATCATATTTTGTATTTGTCTTTCCAACTTTAGCAAAGGATGCTTATTTTTTTGTTCTATCAGGGCACTTCATTGCATAGTGTCCATATTGATCACATCTAAAACATTGTATTTGGGTGATGTCTTTCCTTTTCTTGAACGATCCCTCTCCATAAGAATTCTTCTTTCTCTTGAAGTTTTTCTTCTTACCTTTCTTATGAGAATTTGTGTTTAGCACATGAATATCCTCATCTATGGGTTTCTGATTGTTTTCTTTTGTCATTAGTCTTGTTTCTTCTTGTAAGCTATCTGTTCTTAGCCTATCAAATTTAGGGAGTTTTGATCTTGCACTTATTCCTTGAACAAATGACTCCCATGAGTTTGGTAGGCCACCTAGAGCTATTAGTGTTAACTCCTTGCTATCAATTTGATATCTGACTGTTGACATTTGATATCTTAGTTCATTGATTCTCATGAAATATGCATTAATAGATTCTCCCTTGTTTATTTGAACATGATTAAGTTACGTCTTTAGAGCAAGGGTCCTACTGGTGTTGTTTATTTCAAAGGTGCTTTCAAGGGGTTTAAACATTTGATATGCAGTCTCATGTTTAGATAGAATAGGTACTATATGGTCCCTAACTGCATCTACTATAGTTTTCATAGTTTTCTCATCTTTCACAATCCATTGAGATTTCTCCAGATCATTCTCTGGTTCTATCTTGTTTTCTTTCACAAATGAGTCTAACTTATTTTCTTTCAGAATCATCATGATTCTGAATTTCCATGAAGTAAAGTTGTTTGCACCTTCAAGACGATCCTCCAATCCGATTACACTTGACATTATGGAGAATGAAATGTGTTTGCGATTTCAAGAGAAAATATAATTTTCAATAATCTGATATCTGGATTTAATCGGATCTTTCTCAACGTGGCTCTGATACCATGTTAATTATAATTAAATCAATTAGATTATAAATAGATCAATGAACTTGAATTTATGAAGTTGATATCAGATCAAATCTTGGAAGTATTTATCATGAATTTACTAGTCTGAATTTCTTTCTATGATATTCGATCCTCAAGAGCAGAACATTTATTTATTTTGATGTTTGTTCTTGTGGATCAGATATGTCATAAATACAAATGGGGAGACACGTCCGCTCATGGGACATTCCTTTTTGTCTAACTAAGACAACCGATCACCAATCGATTTAGTTACTTAGTAAACTTGAAAGTTCGAATTGTATTTATCTTTGCACAAATAAATATTATCCAATCTGGAACTCGATCTAGATTATATATGTAACATATACAACCAATAGTCTACAATTAATAACCTCTAAATGCAGATCGAAACTATACCTAGGATGTAGCGATTTTGATATATATAAATGATGATGTCGAATATATTCAATCATCATTTATATCTGACCGAAGCTACTTTAATTCAACAGGATACTTGAATGCTTGGATTTTTTAAGATCAACTATGCATATTAGCCTTCACAAGATGACATGAATACACATAAGCCTAAACATGATGATAGGATCTTGAATGTTGCAACAAATGAACGAAAATATACTCTTGAATGCTCTTGACAATAATATTTTCTCATAGGATTACTCTCATAAAGTGTGTTATATTTGAGTTGATAAAAAGACTATGTATTTATAGGTGTTTATCTAATTTCCTGAAAATTAGATTCCAAAAGCCGATAATTGAATATAAAATTTGAATCATTAAAATACCACCAAAAACATATTAAAATTTGTGACCTAGGACTTAAGGAAGACCCATTCTCCTTTGGGCGAATGGGTCTTGGCCCAAAATTCTAGGACACATTCATTTTGAGGTGATTAAAATATTAATTACATTAATTAAATATAGGTTTCCCTTTCAGAAAATGAGAAAAATAGGGCTTTGGAATGCATAATTTGGAAAATTAGGAGCTTAATTAAGTCTAATTAATTAAGGTACCCAAACATAGTGTGAAAGGGGTTGGGGCCCTAGCTCGGTTGGCTAAATCTTTCCTGTTGCAGGAGGTTGGTCACAAGGTCTAGTCTCCCCACCCCCCGTGGTATCGGAGGGCGTGTCGCACCAGCGCCACCGGTCACGTTAAAAAGTTTACCAGGCACACTATAGTTTATAGGGGGTCGTGCTACCCGATTCCTATAGTCTAACAAAAAAAAAAAACATAGTGTGAAATTGTAAAGGTATACAATTTATTACACTACATTTAGCCCCCACTTTAGTGAGAGGAGGAGCTTACACTCAAACTCACATTAAAGTAGACAAATATGCGTCAAGAGAGGTCCAAGTGTACAAATGTTAGAAAGATAGGATGAAAAAGATAAAAGAGGGTGATCAAGCCCCCAGGATCTAAGATCCCATGGCAAACCAACATAAGGACAAAGGGACACACATGATGTGTAAGATACATGCAACAAGACAAGATACACAAGCATGCAATGTTAAAAATAATGTAAAAAGGGATGAACTAGCAAGTTGCATTATGCCACATCCATCAAATACACTCATGGCTACACTGGCAAGCAAGTTGTGTTATGCTAGGTGGTCATGAAAATATGCTCACAAGGGATAATGTAGCTTGATATACACTAGGTGAGCCCCCAAGGCTAGATGAGAAACACACACTAGGTCTACAAGGTGTGTACCCATAATAAGGTGTCAGATGAAAAATTCACGCCAGGTATACAGGCCTTCCATACGTCAACCATACCAAAATTTATACTCCTTGATAACTTTGATAAGGTGCCACAAATGCTATTCCAATGCTATATTAAGTTCAACCTTTGTGAACAAATTGAAGCAATAAATTTCAATGTACGCCCCCAATTTAAAGGAATTGCTAAACACCATACTGTGAGCAATTACTTTAAAGTAGAAAATGATATATGCCAATTGATTAAAGGGACATGAGAGCTAATTTGGAAATCCTTGTGCCAAATATATGTTTCCAAATAAATTTGTGTTATGAAAAAGGAGGTTTCCCCCACATGCAATCCAAAGAAAAAACATAAGGGATCCATGAATTTGGGGTTAGCACATGTCTTATCTACAGTGATATAATAGAGCTTGGAACCATCATCATTCCCCATATACCTCATGGAACAACGAACACAAAGGAGGAATGACACATAGAGAGATATACATCTTTGTTAAACACCATATTGTGAGCAATTACTTTAAAGTAGAAAATGATATATGCCAATTGATTAAAGGGCCATGAGAGCTAATTTGGAAATCCCTATGCCAAATATATGTTTCCAAATAAAGTTGCGTTATGAAAAAGGAGGTTTCCCCCACATACAATCCAAAGATAACACATAAGGGATCCACGAATTCGGGGTCAGAACATGTCTTTGCTATAGTGATATAATAAAGCTTGGAACCATCATCATTCCCCAAATACCTCATGGAACAACGAACACAAAGGAGGAATGACACGTAGAGAGATAGAAGACAAATAATCCTTTTGGGTCAACATTGAGTAGACCTAAATGTCTCAACGCTTTGCATCATCCCCAAAGGAAAACACAAGATAATGAAAATACAATGATTATGATAGATAAAAGAATGTCAGAATGGATTCACTTTCTTTGTATCCTTGCACCAACGGAGTAACAAGGGTCATCCAAAAAAATATCACAAACATAAAGACATGCCAAGTAGCACAATACAGGGGATCACATTACACACATGCAATCACAAAGAACATACAAAGACAAGAAAGCTAGTATGACACGTGTGAGCCAACCTAAAGCAAGTCGGTTGCATCCCAATCTTGTTCATCATATGCAGAAGGTGGATAACTAGCCAAAGGGGCAACAACAAGTGTCATACTAGGAAAATCACCAAGTTCAACATTTGGTGTTGCACTCTTTTTAGGAGGATCATCACAGTTGTGCTTGTAGACACCTAAAAATGTCTCGATGGATCACATTGGCTAACTAATATCATTTCATCTTGAAACCCATCCTCTTTTCACTTAATTGATTAAATCCGCCTAGCTATTTAATTAATTGCATAATTTTCGTCTATTAATCTAATTGACCTAATTAGATTAATTCACCCCCTTTCATGCTAACATTTCATCCTATTAAATTAAATACATCAATTTATTTAATTTAAATCCCTAAGTCCTCTTATTTAATTAAATATCATAACACTTTCCCCTTTTCATTAAATCATTTATTTAATGAATATCATTTAATTCCCTTAATTTTCATAATTAAACTTTATTTAATTATCAAATTACTAATAAATCTAATTTCCCCCCACTTCAAGGGAATAATCCAAAGGAATATTCCTCCTTTGCACATTCCTTCCCCTTTTGCACATTAAAATTTTGTTTTAATTTGCTAAATATCTAAATTCCCTCGCCCATGAGAATATTCTTTGGAATATTCTTTTTTTTTCACGCATTTGAAAAAAGAATATTCTTCCTTATAACAAACTTACAAGACTTCGTGTGCAAGTTAACTTACAAGACTTTTTGTGCAAGTTTTGAATGTGTGTTTTTTTGGAAGAATATGAACCCTTGATTCTTCCTTGATCCATGTGATCATTGATTCTCATCCATTGATGAGAATCCATGATCCATGTTTTATCTCTCCATTCTTGACCATTGATTAACCTTTTTAATCTTAGCCCTTCATTTCTCATTTGCTTTCCTATAAATAAGGCACTATTTGGAGACAAATGGATCCACCTTTTTGATAGAAAACTTATTCTATTGATACTCATCCACTTACACTCATATTTAGCATATTTTTAGCTTAATTTACTTTCATCATTAGCTTATCTTCCATTAATGGCTTCCATGGTAACTTATATGCATCTATTTAGCATATTCTATAATTAAGGTTTGATTCTTTTTAGCTTAAACTTCATTTAGATTAGCTTTGCATACACCCATATCGACCATCTTAGCATAGATCAAGTTAAAATAGATTTCATCATGGTAAAATAGCTTTCAATCATGTTTTCATACACATCTCACAATGGTTGGAATTTTGACCTTATAATTTTTTGAATGTTTTTGGATTTTAGTTGTACAAGATTTTGATGTTTTTGGATTTTCTAATGAATTTTTATGAATGTTTTTGGGATTTTCGATGAGATTTCCAATAACCTCAAGATATATAGGAGCCCGATGTGATCCATAACGAATTTCCCCCAGCATGACACAACAGACTACCTCGATATAGGCAAGACAAACTAACCTTAAGAATATGCCAAGTAGTACTAAAGGGGATATGATACTTCACAGTACCAAGCTATGATGCAGGTTGCAGATGGGTGATGGAACAAATAGGATGAATGATGTGATTGGATGGATGGGATGCCAAGGATGATAGGACAATGAGCCAAAGATAGATGGAGGTGCTTTATTTACACGAGGTGTCTATTTTCTAGGTTTTCACCAAGGTACTTGCCCAAAGCGCCATCGAAGTGGTTTTCACTAGAGGACAATTGTTTTTTTTTACTGTTTTCAATCCTTTTTTAAATTTTTTTTGGATTTTTGATCATTTTTTATTTTTTTTGTATTTTCAGATTTACACCCTTCAAGCTTACGCATAAATTTTTTTAAGATGCAGACTATTGATTGGTTCCTCCAAGGGTTCACCTTTAGGCATAGATAATTGATAAGCTTTTGATCCATAGCTTGTTGTGATGACAAAGGGACCTAACCAATTAGGCTCAAACTTTCCTTTACTATTCCGATCTAGAAGATTTTTCTGATTCTGCTTTAGAACAAGATCCCCTACTTGAAAAGACCAACTCTTGATCTTCTTGTTATAGCTATGTTTTAGTCAATTTTGGTATACTTGCAAGTGATTAATGGCATCAAGATGACGCTTATCCAAGAATTCTAGCTCATTTAGCCAAGATACTCTATATTCTTCATCAGTGATCAGGTTCTATAGTGACACTCGCAACGAGGGAAGCTCGACCTCAATAGGAAGGATGGATTTTGATCCGTAGACCAAGGAGAATGGGGTTGCACCTATAGGCATGCAGATACTGGTTTGATAGGCCCAAAGGGTGGGATTTAACTGCAAATTCCATTCACGACCAATTTCATTGACCATTTTCTTTAAGATTTTTAGAATGGTCTTGTTTGTAGCATCGGCTTGACCATTTCCCTATAATACGAGGTAGAGAATTGATATTGGATATTGAATCTTTGACATAGCTCTTTCACATCTTGATTCTTCAAGGGTGTTCCATTATCTGAGATAAGGGTTTTTGGAACACCATAGCAGGAGATAAGGTAATTCAGGACAAATTTGGAAATTTGCTTCCTCGTTATGTAGGTCATAGGAATGGCTTCAACCCACTTGGTAAAGTACTCAATGGATATTATGATAAACTTGTGGTCGTTAAATGAGGTTGGAGTAATCTTTCCTATGAGGTCCAGTCCCCATTGTGAGAAAGGCCAAGGTGTGACCATGGGTTGTAACTCTTGAGTTGGAGCATGGATAAGATCTTTGTGCTATTGACACTGGACATACTTCTGCACATACTGATGAGCTTCTCTTTCCATGGTTGGCTAGTAGTACCCTGTCCTTAACAATTTCTTAGCTAAAGTCATACCACTAGAATGAGAACCACATATTCCATCATGTACTTTTGTTAAGGCAGTCAAGACTTCCTCTTGGTTAAGACATCGTAGTAATTTCCCCTCAATGCTTTGCCGATATAAGGTATCACGTAGGATCACGAATCAAGATGCCTTCTTAACAAAGGTCTTTTTAAGGTTGGAGGTGATATTGGATGGGAGGGTTCCTTAGCTAAGGTAGATGAATATATCATGATACCATGGGGATCTAGGACCAACGATTACACACATGAATTCAGATTAAGGGATTTTGAAAGTTGGTACGAGAAATTGTTCTACCAAGAATTTGCATTGAAGGACGTTGTGTGACATGTCTAACAATGATCCAATTATTGCCATAGCATATGTTGCTCAGTTGTTATGCGAGGAATCTTCTCAAAAGTTATATCAATGAAAAGGTCCTTGAGACTCTCTACCAACTTCTTATAAAGAGTGAGCTTGTCATCCTTAGTTTAGTAATCATCATTGACTTGGTTGATAACCAACTGGGAGTCTTCATAGACTTTCAACTCTTGTATCTACCATTGAACTATTATCCTTAGACCTATGATTAGGGCTTCATACTTAGCAATGCTATTAGTAAATGGAAATGATAACCTATATGACTTTGTAATACAATCACCTTGAGGGGTGATAAAGAGAATACCTAATTTTGATCCATGTTGGATGAACGATCCATCAAAGTACATTTTCCACTGATCTGTTAGGTTGACAAGGAACACTGATTCATTAGGGAATTCTAATATCAATGAATTCTCTACATAGATAGGTGCCTATGCTAGTTGGTATGCGATCACAGGTCCTTTGATTGTCTTATCCTCCATATACTCTATGTCAAATTTAGTCAAGATCATTACCCATTTGGCCATTCGCCCTGTGAGAGTAGCTTTGGATAATAGGTATTTCAAGGGGTCGATCTTTGCAATAAGCTTGGTTTGATACGATAGCATGTAATGTTTGAATTTTTTTGAAGCAAAAACCACTGCTAAGCATGCTTTCTCAATGGATGAATAGTTTGTTTCATATCCCACTAAGGTCCTGCTGATGTAATAGATAGCTTCTTTCTTCTTTTTTTCATTATGTTGTGCTAGAAGAGCACCTAGTGTTGTTGATGTTGTTGAGATATACAAGATCAATGGTTTGTTTGATATTAGCGGCATGAGAACTAGAGGTGTTAATAGGTAGTCCTTGATCTACTGAAAAGCTTTATCACACTTCTCATTCCACTTGTAAGTTTTTCCTTTATGGAGAGGATGCGAGAAAGGATGAATTTTATCTGATAACTGTGCTATGAACCTTCTGATGGACTATAATCTTCCTTGTAACCCTCTCATTTGCTTCAATGTTTGTGGTGGTTCCATGTCTAGGATGGCTTTAACTTTTGCTAGATCAATTTATATCCCTCTTTATGAGATGATATAGCCAAGGAGCTTCCTTGATGTAACCCCAAAGACACACTTTTTTGGATTTAGATGCACCTTGTACTCTTCAAGTCTGTCAAAGATGGGTCCCAAGACTTCTACATATTCACTCCTTTTCTTTGATTTTTCCAAAATATCATCCACATAATCTTTGATTGTTTTTTGGATCATGTCATGAAAGATGAGGGTCATTGCTCTTGGATAGGTTGCTCCTACGTTCTTTAGCCCAAATGGCATCATGTTCCAACAATATGTTCCCCATGGATAAGTGAATGTATTTTTGTGTTGATCCTCCTTGGCGATCATGATCTGATTATAGCCTGAAAAAGCATCCATGAGTGACAACATTTCATGCCCAGTTGTTAAATCAACGATGAGGTCGATTTTAGGAAGAGGGAAATCATCCTTTGGGCACGCCCCCAGTGGGTTTGGAGATCGGTACCAGGTTTAAAACCCACTCAGTATAATCTATCGGTCGGATGAATCCAACGTCAAGAAGCTTTTGTAACTCAAGTTTCACCAAGAGTGCTATCTAAGGGTGCATCTTTCTTAATTTTTGCTTCACTGGTTTGGCTTCAGGATAAAATGCTAAGTGATGCACAACCACTTCTAGATTGAGCCCTGATATATTTGTGTATGCCCATGCAAAGTTGGTTCTTCGCTCTTTCAAGAATGCTGCTAGATTTTTTTGTTCTTCATCCAACAAGGATTCTACATAGAAAGTGATCTTGGGTGCTTCATCGATTCCAACATTGACTGGAGTGGCCTTCTCTACTAGAACTATTGACTTCTCTAGATGCATTTCACTAAGGGGGAGATTGAATCCCTCATCCTTGGGTGGATCATAAAGGTTTTCACCCTCAAGTGCATCCTTTATTTTTACTATTTTAGGATTAGAAAGTGCCACAGTGTGGTTTTCACTTAGGGATTTGCATGTTAGTTGTTTTTTGCCAATTTTGTGACTGAAGGATTCAATTGTCTCCCTGTAGTATTCCCTTGTGTTTAGCTCTATATCAAAACATTATTTGTGATTTTCCCATGCTAAGTTGTCACAGAGTCCCATGAATTATGAGATCGCTTCATCGTTTTTGAATAAATCTAGAATCGTTGGTCCTTGTTGGTCCAAGTCAATGAGTTGTGGGTATACTAGGCTTATTTCATTCGGTTGATTGCTCAGAGTGAGGGATGTTGTGGATATCATGAAGAGGGATTTATTCTCAAAAAAGTTAGCAACATCAAGGGGGAAGTCGTCTAGGGTAGTATCACCAATGATGGTAACCAAGAGGAAGCCTCGACCCTTTTAGTGGAAGTACCTTTACCAAGGGTAACTTTGTTGGTATTACAACGTAGGCCAAGATTCTTTAAATGTTTCTCAGGAACTATAGGTTCTAGAAAATTGTTGTCATTTTGTTCTAGTTTCATGTTCTTTTTATAGCCCCACCCCTTCATTAGCTGCAAACCTTTGTTATCATCTTCCATGAGAAGGATAGGGATGGGTCATTCATCTTGATATAGCTATTTAGAGACATCCTCCTCATTGATATCTTCTTTGTTCAGACCCCCCCACTTGGTGAAGGTGGTAGCTACCATCTTGATAGTTTTGGGCACTTCATTGCTAGATGTAGGTTTCCCGTGATATTTGGGAGAAAGAGGTAGCTCTCCCAACACAAAGGTGTCCTTCATTAGTTTATAGTTTCGACAACCATCATCTTGGATCACTGCTTTGATGTCAGGAATATTCTGCATAATGGGTGTTTTTATTTATTAGGTAGATGCAAGGGACGATGTGTCAACAAATGAGGAATATGGTGTAGGCCCTTCATCATTTTTAGGGATCTGGGATATCTTGTAAAACTTGGCCTGAAGGTTCTTGCAGTAGTAAAAAGGCTCAAGATCTCCATGGATGGTAACTTCTATGCCCTCAAAAGGAAACTTTACACATTGATGATAGGTTGAAGCTACAAATTTTAGGGCATGGATCCATGGTCAACCAAGCGGGATGTTGTAGGGAAGATCATGGTCTAATACTTGACATGTAGTTTCTACAATGATGGGTCCCACTTGGATGGGTAGTGTGATGATGCCTTGTGATACTCGCTCTTGATCGTCATATGCCTTGATGGTGGTACTCTTTGTTTTCTCAATAGTATCCTCTGAATAGCCCAAGTTTTTTATTAGCTGAAGGGTGCAAATGTTCAAACCAAAACCTCCATCTACTAAGACTCTTTCAACCTTGTTCTTATGAACAATGACCTCAAGGTGTAAAGCACGATTATGAGATGGTTGCGATGGCAGGTCTTGTTTCGAGAAGGTGAGAAGATGATTAGTGATATGCCCTACCATAGCTTGAAATTGTTCTTTATCAATATACTCAGGGATAGATGATGAAGATAAAGCCTTCTCTAAGATTTGCCTATGTGTGGGGGATAGCCTCAATAGTTTCAGGATTGATATTTGTGTGGGGTCTTCTTAAGTTGATCTAGGAGATTGTACTTGCTAGTGTTTGATGTAGGAAAAGTAGGTTGTGCCCTAGATTGAGATGGGACTCCTTGGATGGTGAATTTTCCACGTTGTGTGGTGACCCCACTCTCTGTGCTAGGCCATTTGATGGTGACGATGGTGATGACACTATCATAGGAAGTGACCACATTGGAATAGGTATGCTACACATTTGTGTAATCCTTAGATTTTCCAGTGTTGTTCCCTTTGCTATGATTTGGCATAGGGTTCTTATATATCTTAAGATCTTGATTTTCAGTTGATACCTCGATAAATATGGCTTTGTTCTCTATAAGATATTGGATAATATTTTTGAGCCTCATGCAGTTCATTTTTTTGTGTCCTTTGATTTTGTGAAAGTCACAAAGATCATTTTCGCTGTACCAGGATGGTTTATCTTGTGGTTCTTGGTAGTTTTCAAAATTGGGAAGTGTTATCAGATTTGAATCTACCAACTTCTTCATGATGGTTTCGATAGGTTCTGACAATTGTGTGTACTTGTGTTTCAGATAGTTGTTCTTGTTGGGTGTTCGTCATTGTTGTGTTTCGGTCTTGGTGATCTAATTGTTTTGTGATGGTGTTTTTTGTTGCACAGTTGATTGAACGTTAGTGATTTGATTGGTGTTTGGCCTAAGAGTACTTAAGACCACCTTAAAATATACCATGCCATCATTCGTTACATTCTTGTTCTTAGCCCAAACACAAGGCTTGTCATTTGAACTGGTTGATGGGCGGTTGTATTTGTAGGCTTGAGTATTTCCCTATGAGATTAGAGCTCTCTTGATGTTAAAGGCTCTAGGGACAAGCTCATCATAAGATATAATGCATTGAATCTTCAAGTGGAAGGATAGATCTGGATCTAGATTTACTATGATCCCCACTTTTTTTTCATCGGGAATTGGCCACTTGCTCTTACTAGCCCTTTGCCTCCAACGTAAGAAATTGGTGAAAGATTCTCCTTTGTTTTTTTTGAGAGTGTACAACTCTTCTAGGCTTATGTCCATGTCAATATTAAAGGAGAAGTGATCTATGAATTTATCGGTGATTTCTTGGAAATTTTTGATACCCAGAGGCAATTGAGAAAACCAATTGATGGTTGTGTCTGTCAAGCTTCACAAAAAGAGGTGCATCAAATAAGAATCATTGTAGGAAACCTCCATATATGTGAAGTTAAAGTCTTTGATATGGTCCACAGGACTTCCTCTCCCTTTGTATTTATCGAATTTGGGGACTTCAAAACCATGAGGGAATGGTACCATTGCGATGTTTCGATCGAATGGATAAGGACATAGGTTTTGTGTATAGGGATTCTTTGTTTTGCCCATCCAGAGATCATGCATTTCTTGTGATAACGCTTTAAGTTGTCATGCTACATCATCTTATGGGTTTGGTGGAGGAACATACATTGCATATTATGGGATGGTAGATGGATTATACATGGGATTCTGATATGATGGTGTGTTGTATGGTGTGTATGGAGGTGTGGGATATTATGAAGGTGATTGTGGTGTTCATGTATATGTTCCTAATGTGTTTGTATTGATGATGTTCAATTGAGGATTATAGGAGGAACCTTGTTGTTGTTGTTGGGCATATTGTGGAGCTAGTAAGGCTTGTTATCGTTGTTGTTGACCTTGTTGTTGTTGTTGGGATACTAAGGCTAATTGATGTTATTTTTGAGCCACTAGGGCTTGTTGTTGTTGTACTGCTAAGGCTGCTTTATGTTGTTGTTGAGCCACTAGGGATTGCTATTGTTGTTGTATTGTTAAGGCTACTTGATGTTGTTGTTGTGCTACTAGGTTTGCTTGTTGTTTTTGTTGTTGGATGGCTTGTTGATAAGCCTGTTGTGCTTGCTATAAAGCTAAGGCATGTGCTTGCAATATAGGATCAGTTGGTTGTTGGGACATCTGTGATGGGTTTATGCTTTACACGGGTAGCAGGTTGTTGATGAGGGGTTGGGGGTTCCCTTGGTTTAACATTCCTTGTAAGATGGTTGATTGGGATGGAGGAATGTAAGTTTGAGGTCCCTTTTGATTTTACATGATGGGAGGGAATGAGGGGAAAGATGATGAGGGTGTCATTATATATTGCGATGGTAATGGCACATTACGACCTTGAGCCCATTGATTGAAAAGGTTCCCTTGAACAATATCTTGAGGATTTACTTGTGTTAAGTATGTGGACAAGGTATTACCTTGGTTGATGGGGTTCGTAACCAAGGGATTGTTTTGAGCCGGGTTGATGATGGATGGGATGGATGTGTTTTGTGAAACCAAGGGTGCAAATGAACCAATTGGCATGCCCTTGTTGGTATACTTGAGACACTTGGCCTATACTACCTTGAGGGATGTTGGGCACACTTGTGGTATTTGTGGGGATGGATGAAGATGGGTACCCTCGATATATTGATGTTGTCATGGACTCATGAAGTGTAATTGGTTTGTGTTGATGCAAGGGGTGTTTGGGAATGATAGAAGTCCCAAATGTTGGTGTCTAAGTGTTGGATGGATTGGTGTCGAGAATACCCACAAGTGTGTTGCTTTCAAATGGAAGAGTATGGCCAAAGTCTTTAGCAAGACTAGCTGGAATACTAGGAATGGATGTTTGATTCGGCCCTAGCGATGGAATTGTTAAGCCTTGTGTCAAAAGCTGCATAAAAAAGATGGGGAAATTGGAGCCATATTTTCTAAGGCTTGATGTTCTTGTTTATATTCCATGATTTATTCCTTAGTGAGTTCAAATGGGTTTTTTGTAACGTCTTCTATCTCATATGGTCCTGATGGAGATGAGAGTTGTTGTGATGGGGTAACTTGAATTCTTGGATCAAATTCTAAAGGATTGGGACCACTTGAGGTAAATGTGACTTTGGTTTTATCCATAATTATCTTGTGTTGTGATCTTGTCATTACCATAAATTTTGGGTCACCTATGGGAGAGTTGTGTTGAGATTTGTAGTGTTTAAACTCTCTAGTTGGATCAAATCTAGGTAGAAGGGATACTCTAATTATTTTTGGAGCAATGGTGATAATGGGAGATGAAAAGGTGAATGATGTGGAGAGTGATCTTTACAACATTTTGGGACAACACTTTTGACTTAAGTTTGATTGTTTGATGTTTGGATAAAGGATGTTTATGAACTTGTGAATCTTTAGGGCAGACTCGTGACCTTCAAGATAAACTAGACCAAGGATGATAATTAACTTAACTATGTGCATGTAAAAGGATTCATTTCACATACAAAGTAGCTAAGTTAGGGTTTGGATTAATAGATGTCTAAGTCCAAAGTGTTGGTGTTTTTGAAATTGTTGCAAATTTTGGTGAAGTGAGGGATGAGTTTTGATGAAGGGGTGGATGAAATTTTTGGCCCAATGTTGACCTAGAGTGAACCTTTGTTTTCCAAGACCAAGGTAGTGAGAAAGATGCTAGACCTTTAAATTGTTCAAATCCAAAATACCAATGTTTGACTTAAATGAGGGGTTCATATTGAGCATGCATGTTGGGATCATTCATGGAAACATGTCTATAAAAATTCCTTACCAATTTTTTTTTGCTGCGGTAAAGAGCTACAAGATGTTCTTTGATAGCTTTTTGACCATGATGCCTAAGTTTGAAGTAATGACATGTAGACCTTCTCTTGGGGATTTTGATTTTGCGAGAGATCATTTAGAGAAGCCCAAGATTATAGAAAAAGAGGATATTTATTGCCACACGAGGGTGGTAATATAGGCCTTTTGACCATAATATTGTCTTGTTCCTCTTGTTCGTCTAAGATGTTTGTTGTGTTTCTCCAATAACTAGGTGTTTCCTTTGTTTCAAAGTGAAGCTTATCAAACTTCTAATTATATCCATTTGTTCTCCCTCAATTAGTTCAAATTTTGGTTGAATGATAGTGAGTGTAAGGTTGTGTTGTTCAACCGAAGTGATCAAGCACCAAATGGTCATGTGAAAATCATGAGGTTGGAGCCATAGTTGCATATATTAACTTTGGGAAGTATGGATTGAGATGTAAACCAAAAAATTTAGAAGTCTCTAAGGATAAAATTCTTAGGAAAAGCATCAATTCAAGGTTTTGTCAAAGGGTATCCATTCTTAGACCAAAGGGTTTGAAATTTTGAAAAAGGTTATGGATGTTTATCTACAATGTTTTTGAATCAAGCAAAGTATTAAACTGACTCACAAGCATTTATCACCTAGGTTTAGAAGATACTACTTGTTGAGTCCCTACTTGGATTTCTCCAAACACTAAGACAAAGCGAACAGCTAGGGATTTGGTGACACTGGCTCCCCCTTACATGGCACACACTTCTCGGGTACACCAAATCTCAAACCTTGAAGATCCAAAGATTCAAAGGATTTATGTTTCTACAATGAATAGTAAAATATAGGGCGGCTTCAAAACGACTATTCCTACACCAACAAGCATGAAGGTTTTTGGTTACTACAAGTGGTTTTTAATTCAAATTTTTTGAGATAAACCAATGTCATACATGCAACAATTCACTCAATTAAGAGGCCTCGCAGCCCTTAGAAATATCTAAGGGTTTTAACGCATCACAAGTATGCTAAGGGAGACATTCATTGATATGGGACAACCACAACTAGCTAGTAAATGACTTTGGTCACAATTGATTATTTATGTAGTGGACCAAAAATAAAAGCACCGCTTGGGTTGTTCCCTCTCACATGTTGGGAGGCAGACCCTTTTAAAGGTAACACATGTTTGAAGTGTAAAATGCTTTTCATCACCCAAGATTGCCAAAAGGCGCAATGGGGAGGATAAGCACTTCCAAGAAGAAAAGGTATACTTGTGCGTTTCTCTTCACCCAAGATCGCGCAAAGCGTAAGGGGATTGGATACACACAACAAGCACACTTAAACCATTTAGACACGTATTCATTTTAATCCATCATAATAAATGAGTTTGTTTTGAACATCAATTTGAAGTGTGAAGATTGTGTTCAATTTTAAACCAACAAGAAAAATGATGTGAGGGTTCAATTTTAACCAATTTGAACCTTTATTTTAAATCCCAAAAGAAATCTAGTTTTGATCCTAGAATGTGAAATAAAGAATCATAAATGGGTTATAACTGCCCCATAAGTGTTGAACACTTGTTACAATTATAGGATTTAAATAATGATATGCTCCTTCACTTCAAACTTTATTGCTCCAACCTGCAAAACCAGTTAGTCTAAAAAGAAAAAATGAGAAGTTAGTGACATGTTAGCGATCAAATAAAGCAAAAAAAATAAAGCACATGTCAAAATTTAGGTTTAGAAACCGTTTACCAGTAAATCACAACGCTAAAATCAATTATGTCATTGAATTTCATCAATAGCGTCGCCATATAGCAAGTGCATCACTATACTAAAAAATTGATGGTGTCGGTCTATAGAAAAAAGTGACATCAAATGTGTCACCAGATTAATTGTGTCGCTAAAAGGTGTGATAAAAAATAAAATTAGTGTTGCTATTTTAATATGCACTGACGAAATTTAATGTGTCACTGAATTAATTATGGCTTGCTAGAATAAAAAACCAAGTGCATCGCTATATAGTGACACACCATCAATTGTGTCATTGAATAATCAATAGCGTCGTTGTTCTTGAAACACAAGTAAAATAGATTTTTAACAAGAAATTCATCAAATTAGTCAGTTCATGCTCTCCTTCTAGTGCAAAAATGTTATCGATGGATTAGTAATGGGCTGACTACACTTGATCCCTGAGGATACAAAGTATATTCAAGCCACTAAACATCAGTCCAATAAGATCATCCAATACAAAACTAAACTAAGCATGCATTAAAACTAACATATCAAATCATAAAACTTTGAAAAACACCTATTCTAATCCATTGAAACTTATCCTATTGGGGGAGTGGTGTCGTATTGATATGGAATGGCGACCCTTTCCCAATCCCATGGATAAATGAGCTTGTTTCAATCAGTTTTATTGAAGAAAACTGATGAAACCATTGTGAGATGTGTATGGAAACATGATTTAAAGCTATTTTACCATGATGAAAGATATTTTAACCTGATTTATGCTAAGATGATCAATATGGGTGTATGCAAAGCTAATCTAAATGAAGTTTAAGCTAAAAATATTTAAACCATAATTATAGAATATGCTAAATGGATACATCTAAGTTACCATGGAAGCCATTAATGGAAGCTAAGCTAATGATGCAAGTAAATTAAGCTAAAAATATGCTAAATATGAGTGCAAGTGGATGAGTTTCAAGAGCATAAGTTTTCTATTAAAAAGGTGGATCCATTTGTCTCCAAATAATGTTTTATTTATAGGAAAGCAAATGATAAATGAAGGGATAAGATTAAAAAGGTTAATCAATTGTCAAAAATGGAGGAGAGATGAAACATGGATCATGGATTCTCATCAATGGATGAGGATCAATGATCACATGGATCAAGGTAAGAATCAAGGGCTCATATTCTTTCAAACAAACACACATTCAAAACTTGCACAAGAAGTCTTGTAAGTTAACTTGCACATGGAGTCTTATAAGTTTGTTATAAGGAAGAATATTTCTTTTTTCAAATGAGTGAAGAAAGAGAATATTTTTTGGAATATTCTCATGGATGAGGAAAATTAGATATTTAGCAAATTAAAGAAAAGTTTTAATGTGCAAAAGGGGAAGGAATATTCCTTTTGGAGGAATGTGCAAAGGAGGAATATTCCCTTGAAATATTCCCTTGCAAGTGGGGGGAAGTAGATTTATTAGTAATTTGATAATTAAATAAAAATTTAACTATGCAAATTAGTTGAATTAAATGATATTCATTAAATAAATGATTTAATGAAAAAGGGGAAAGTGTTATTATATTTAATTAAATAACTTAGGGTTATTTAATTAAATAAGAGGACTTAGGGATTTTTTTTTTGCTAGATTAATCGTTGCGTGTGGGGCAGCACCCATAAAATGAACAAATGAAATAGAGACAACTTCAAACCCAAGAATGGGGAGCACACAAAGAAAAGCTTGAAACATACCCATGAGTGGGGAGCACAAAGAGGCATGGAGAAGAACCTACAACACCCTAAGAAAATTCAAAGGAGGGAACCCAAAGTCAAAAAAATAAAATCTGAGACCAATTGGCCAGCAGCCACAGCACATGAAAATTCTACCCCTAGAGACATATCCTAGAGGGCCTTCTTGGCCTTTGCTTTCCGCATACTCCTAGTGAGGAGGGCTTCCATTGTCCATTATTTTCCTTCATCTATAGCATCTCTGCCTTCAATCCAGAGCTTCTTAGCCTTAGTTTTACGCCCCTTTCTCCCTTTGGTTGAGTAGTTTGGTTTGGTGATGGCACTCGTTGTTTGATGGAGGGAGCAATTTTTAGGAATACCCAACTCATCAAAGTCTAGAAAATTGTGGTAAACCTCATCCAAGTCATCCATGAAAGGATACGAAACCTCCGAGTTGGATTCGTCATTGTCCACCACTATTGGAATGGGAGGGTTGGCCATAGGTAGAGGGGGCGGAGCCTCATTAGCAGCATCAACAGGTGGTGAGGAGAGTTCCACCCCAGTGGAAGCCCCCAACGGGGCCTCAGAGGCAAGTCTAGAGTCCTCAAGAGCAGCCGGGAATATCCTGTGATTACGCCAAATGAAATTCGTGCCTGGACTGCCTGCCTTCTTAACCCATTGCTTGAGCTGAAAAATGCCTAGCAGTGGTCAACTTCAGGTAGGAGCAGCCAGCGATTTTGTGCCCCAACATGTTGCAACGAAAACACTTGAATGGGAGGCCTTCAAAATTGAGAAATTGAGTCCAGGTGTCGTGAGTTGAATGGACCAAAACTGAGTGTTGCAAAGGTTTGGATATGTCAATGATAGCGCAGACCCTTGCAAACTTGCGGTGGGATACACTAGGATCCAAACTGACAAAGGTTCCAAACTGCTCGTTCAAATTTTTTATGATTTTTGGCTCACGTAGGATTGGTGGGAGGTTATATAACCTGATCCAAATGGGAATTGAAGTAACCTTCGCAGTCATAGGATTGAAGAAGGGAGACCAATCTAACAGGAAGAGGCCATATTGTCCATAAAACCAAGGGCCTTCCTATTTAACAAAGGTGCAGTCTTCAACAGAGGTGAAGCGAAGCAGAAAAAAACCAAAATCAAGTATGTCAATGTCGAGGAGCAAAATCATACTCCACGAAGTCTTCATCCACTTAATAAATTTATCAATTGGGGGTCACTTGCTCACACAATGAACAAGGAGGGACCTGCTCTCGATCGCATTCGCCAGCTTCGCAACGCAAGCATCCGTTAAATGGAGCTCAACAGGGGTATCTATCAAACAAACCTCAGAGTCCCCCAAGAAACAATGATGAATGGAATTCGCATCAGGAGCAACAGACGGAAGCACCACCAGCGACGACAAGGAGTCCTCCGAACTAATTTGAGTTTTCCAAAAATCTGTGCATGTGTGAAATGGATTACTCTGATTCCTGCACCCAACGATGTAGAGAGGAGCCGATGGTGACGGATCAAAGGCAGGAGAAATCCTACGTGATGCCCCAGGCGAGTCAACACTCTCTTTCCCATTTGAAGCCCTAGGTGGGGCAACAACCTACCTGCCCTTTACACTCTCGTCTTCCTTGGCCCGCATCTTTTGAGATCCATGGGGACAGAGTAGCGCTGAGCGGCCACCTTCGTTGGCGAACCCACCAGTTTCTGCCCGCACGCGACCTCCAGACTCTACCTCACCCGCGCCTTCGCATATTTTGCTTCCGTAGAAGAGGACTTAGGGATTTAAATTAAATAACTTGATGTATTTGATTTAATAGGATGAACTATTAGCATGAAAGGGGGTGAATTGACCTAATTAGGTCAAATAGATTAATAGATGAAAATGATGCAATTAGTTAAATAGCTAGGCAAATTTAATCAATTAAGCGAAAAGAGGATGGGTTTCAAGATGAAATGATGTTAGTTAACCAATGTTACCTATCGAGACATTTTTAGGTGTCTACAATAGGTATTTTAGTTTAGGTGACAGTTCTAAGGGAACCAACCCTATTTGGAGGTTCTTTCCATCATAGGTGACCCACAAACCTAGATCCCATGTTTCATCAGTGGGCTAAATTTTGCAACTTAGCAAGGGTGCACATCTAGGTGATAATAGTAACAACACCACCACCAAAGGGGAATGTTAATAAGTCAAATCTCACAAGATGTCTATGAAATGGATAGGGTGATATGCCCTCCCTTAAAATGTCAATATACTTGCTATGTTGGTATTTTAAGGAAGAAGAGGGGAAGAGGGGATCCTTAAAAGGAATGCACACCTCCCAATACTAGTCATCCTTTCCCCCAAGTGTAGAGGAAAAGACAACCACACAAGATACTATCATGTTGCTAGGTCATAAAAAGAGATATGGTTGCACCCAAGATTATACCACCATGAATGAAAATGAGCAAACACATGAAGTTGTAAATGCCACATAGTGAGGAGCAACACCATATAATAAAGATAATTATTTTTTAGAGTGATTAGGTGTATCAACACATGAAATAGCACCATAATCATCAAGTTTTATTTTATTACTTGAGGCCTGACATTCGTTGGTGGAATGATCATGCACTCGATGAAATGCACAAAAAAGAGTTATTACTATAATATTTCTTGCATGTTGGAGGAGGGAGAGCAATCAAGTTGGATTTTAGGAACCTCGACAAAATATGCTCTTGCTTGGATATAGAATAAGTAGTAGGATACATACCTTTCACTTGTGAAGAAAAGCTTGATCATTTACCAAAAGAAGTCATAAATACAGTAGAAGATGGAGCATTAGACGAAGATGGGGATGAAGGTTGGAAACCTAAACCCTTTTTAGAAAGGTACGGTATAGAGTTTGCATTATCTTATTGCCTTGTTTCATATTTTCATTAAATCCACTTTTAGAAAGAATTTTATATCCAAGTCCATAACACTTTTCCAACTCAAATGAAGAAGTCTTATCTAAATGCTCATGAGAAGAATTAATTATTTCATAAGAATGCAAATCCTTTTTACATTTTTTAAAGTTAGGCATCACAAACACATGAGGGATGGAAGTTAAAGAGCCCCTATCACCATCATGGGATAATGTTTTTGGATTTGTTGATGTGGAACAAGATTGATCAAATGAAACACATGACTCTTTAGGTTTAGATTGTGAGATTTTGTACTCTCCTATAAAGGAGGGTGTAAAATATAACAAACCCCAATCACCATCCAAGAGTTTTTTTATAGGTGAAATATAATCATAATTATCCTCAACATGTATAGGTTCTACCTTTCAAGTGGAATCAAAGTACCGAGAGAGTTGGAAGTGTTATGGTTGTCTTGGGCTTGTGAGTTATAAATTTTTATATCTGATTTTACCATATATATCTTATTATTATATTCATATTTAATCTCGTGATGAAGGGTAGATGGGACTCCCTTCATGGGATGAATCTGTAGTTTACCTTGGAGAATATTATATGAAAGAGGTTCAGGCATGATATGGATAGGGGTAGGCAAAGTCATGGGTCTTACCTTAATGGGTAGGGTGATCATCCTTAATGGTTGCTTACTAAAATTATCAAAGCCATGAATAGAAAGATCATTAGGTTCTATGAGATTATTTTCCACACCAATTTTATCCAGAAGATCAATGCTAAAAATATTAAGACCTGATCCAATAACTATGAGAGTACATTTAACCCCAACTTTATTAATGACCACCATTATCACTAGAGCTTTGTGTTTGTTTTGGACCTCAAGCGAGGGTAATTCGTGTTGAGGGAATGTAATATCCAACCTTGTTGCTTGAATATAGGCAAACAATGTAGCTACATCATTAATTTTGATAGAAGTTGAGACATCAATCTTTTATAAAGCCTCTTGGAGCATCCAATGGTATATAGGTTATATTTGAATCAAGTCTTGAAGTGAGATCTTGGATGGAGTATTATGAAGTTTCTCACCAAGATCATATTCCTTAGCACAACGCTAAGGAAGACTAATGGAGGTGGGAGATATGGTTGAGGTAATGAGATAGATATTGGTTTTGTTTTGGTTTCTTATTATTTCTAGTGTTATATGTGTGAGAAACTGTGTGATAACTTGGTTGTTGCAACATATCTTGTTACATAATATGATTACCAGTGAGTTGTTTTGTAAAGTTTAGGATGTGGTCATGAGGTTTGGGGGGTCCTATAATGAGAGGTGATTTAGGATTTCCAATAATTAGAGTAGTTTTATGATGTCCAATAATTAAAGGAATTCCAATTATCAATTGTGTGTTCATAACCTCAGTTGAGTTAACTACTTGTTGATGATCTTCCATCGATGGGGGATCTAGTGAAAATTTAGCATCTTCATCTATGCCATCCATCTTACTATCATTTGAAAATGTATCAATGATTTCATCCTCTTGTGCCACAACATCTTCCCAAGTAGGAGAAGTATTGGGAGAGAAACAAACATGATTCTCATGGCTCTCAATGATTGGGTCCTCTAGCACCCAAATACCTTTGCAAGTAAGTGAGATATTGAGAGAAGAACAAATGATTGTCATAGTTGTTAATGATTGCATACTATTGCATCAAAACACTCTCACATACAGGGGAGATGCTGAGAGAAGAATGAAGATTGGGTAAAGTGATGTTAATAAATGTATCAATTATTTTATCTTGTTTTTAGGGGGTATTACACTGAATTAAGTAAGTTAGGGAAAATTGGCAATGTACAACAAAATCAGAAAGTTTTAGGAAAAACTACCAAAAACAAGAACTAGATCTAAAAAGAGACCACAAACAAGGTTTCACACATAAAATTTCAGCCGAAACTGACTAGAAAGGGGCCCAATGCGTCCTAGACTAGACAAGTATTTTTTTAAAAATCAAAATCTGGAAATCATTGACAGTGTTTTAGACGTTTATGTTTGGAAGTGAACATGTTTTTGTAAATGCACCAAAACCTAATTTTTCTATATGAATCACATACATGCATGCAATTTTAGATATTTTAGGATAATTTAGTATGTTAAAATGATAATTTTTGGAAATTGAATACTGTAAATGATTGATTTTTCCAAAAAAAAAAAGAAAAGCAATGCTTTTTGATCTTTTGAAATGAAAATACTATTTAATTTTGTCACTTTTTCAATGTTTTATGCATGCATATAATGATAATAATTTTGCAATTAATTTTCTCAATGAAGGCCACTTAGATCTAAGCCCTAAACAAGGAAAATCATATCTAAAAATTTATGCAATTTAATTCAAATTATTTTTTATTTTTTATGATGAACAACTTAATGAAAATGGATAGTTTTTTGAAAATAAATGCAAATGAACATTAGATCTTCAAAGCACCTAGGTTTTAAATTTAACTTTCAGATTATGTGTAATAAAAATTTATAAGTGTAAGATATGTTAGGTTCACAAAAATGTTTCATAGGAAAAGTGATCCTAGATCCAATTGGATTAACTAGGATTACTTATTTTCACTTACTCAACATTAAACATAAGTGAACTAGGGTTTTTATGATTATCTTACTGCCATAATGGAGAGACAATACCCTAGTGATTTATGTGTGTGATGTGTAATTTGACAAGCCTATTTGACATACAACCCTAGATCTAAAATTGTAAGTTATCAAACAAAAATAGAAAGTTACAAAAATGACCTAGATCTGAGAAGTGACAACAGAGAAGAGCCTACACTATAAATTTTAGCTTGAATTGGCTGGTCTAGGGTGCAATGATGCGCTAAACTGGATTCCTACTTTTTCATATTTGCAAATTCTGAGATGTTGATTAAGGTTTGCACTCTACTTCCTTAGACTATCACTAATTGAAACCTCCAGATTTGACTTGCACACATGAAAATAGGGGAAAAGGTTGTGTTGTATAGGGGATTTCCTAAGTCAAGCAATATTTTGGTATTTCTACCTCCATGTACAATGATTGATGATGATCAAGAGATCATACCCTAGGTCGAGTAGAGACTAGAACAACAAGAATTGACTGAAATGATGAATGACAAATGATAATATTACCTTATGTGAAAACTCTTGATGAAGATATACCACACATAATTTGATTCATGTTGATATATAGATGCCTTGAATGCTTGATAGACCTACAAAAGGTTGATTCTAAAGACAATAGATTGTTGCAACTAGCATGTCGAGGATAACTCACTACATCTTCAGAATTTTGGCATGATTGATCATGATAGCTCCTTGCACATATTTTCTTCCATCATCTTGATGTCTTGAAAGCTTGGAATTGAATAATAAAATTGTTGTAATAATTCTACTAATTTTAGGATCTTCAATTTTCCCAATAATTTTTCTTTTGTTAGGATTTAAAATGATAAAATGACTAGATCTTTATATGCAATTATTCTAAATTCCCAAAAATTAAATCCTGATAGCCGATAGTTAAAATTTTAAATTCATCTAATAAATTACCAACATTGACATTAAAATTTGGATCTAAAATAGATGGTCTATGGTATAGTGTGCCCTAGACTAGAGCCACCTTTTTTGGGGATCAAAAGTCTCGGGGGAAAATATTAAATGCATACTTTGATTTCCCATGTTTGATTTTCTGATAAATGTTTTACAACAAGAAATTAAATGCATAATTAGGTCTAAGCACTAAGGGGGGAGCAAAAACTAGTGTGAAATTGTCAAGGGTGACAATTTTTGACGCTAGAAGATGAAACAAGTGGAAAATTTTAATAATGTCAAAATATAAAAAAGGGGCATTCAACTTCAGTCTTGCTTGTTTTTTCCATGTGAGGAGTAAGTGAATGAATTTGAATGAATGATCCACTTAACACTCATTACATCTACTTGATGCACATAAGGATGAAGCATTGGACTTCCATGGAGGTCACTCATCATAATACTAAGTGGGTTTGATCTAGGGAAAACATTTTGGTTAAGTGCACTCGAGTCAACGTAGTAATAGGATCCGTGACCTTCTTGGAAGTCCTGATGTTCACCCCTATGAACATCACCTAGAATGTAATGAGTGCTTGAGTGGATCATTAATTCTCATAAAATATAGTTTCATGTGAACCATTACTCATTAAATATGGATCAATTAATTTGACTCAAAAACTACCTAGTTGAATATTCATAATTTAAAACATTGCAAAAAATATCTTATTAAAAGGCTAGTACGTTGTCCAATATCAATAACCAACTGCATATAATTGTTCGTGTTATATGATTAATAGAAAATTTAACAAATAGTAGTTCCAAAAGAGAGATCCAAAGCTTGAGACAATAAAATCCTATGTAATTTATTCCAAAATAATTTTACATAATTTTATGTTGCAAACAAGATTGCTTAACTAAAAACTTGAGTTGCTTGTTTTTGATATTAAGAGAAAATGGTGGCATACATGGTTTCATTTGAAAACTACCATTGTGGGACCTGCTATTCTTACTCTACCATATGCCTTCTCTTACATTGGATGGACGTTGGGACTCGTCTCCCTCACTATGGTAGCAATAATCAGCTTCTAATCTTATAACGTGATATGTAAAGTACTTGACAATTGTGAGAAAAATGGTCATAGTCACATTAGATTTCATGAGCTAGAAAGTGATATCCTTTGCATATAATTTTGTATTTTTCTCTTTTTTAATCATACAAATTTATGAATTATCCCTCAATTTTTTTGCATAACTGCCTTTAGTGTAAACATATTACATAACCTGTAATTTATCTTGCACTTGTTTGGGGATTAAAAAGAGGCACAATCAAATTATTTATGTTAACACAGCTCACAATTGAATGCTTTGTTCACCTAATTATTGGTTCCATTTAAAATTTTGAATTGATTATGAAGTAAGCTTTAGGACAATCGCATAAGAAAATAAAGTTAGGCTTCCATAATTAGCCTAAGAATTCAACTTCTAAGCATTTTGTGACTGTTAAAGTTTTTGGGTGATGAAGCAAGGAAAAAAGTAATTATATTTACATATCCTTTATGGATTCTATGAAATTTCTTGTTACAGTTGGTGGAATATAATGGAGAAAATGGAAGTCCCAATTGAGGGGGAAGAAACACCATTATAGAATTGTCAGTAGCCACAAATTATACAAATAGAGTCAAGAAAGGTAGTGTCGAAAGGGGGAAAACAAGAAGCATACAAAAATAAACATAAATGAATTAAACAAAAAGATTAATTCAAAAAAATATTACGATTCCATACCCATTACTCATGAAATGAACAATATGAACTTACTGAATTCAATGAACTAAGTATTAGCAAACAAATAACAAACAATGAATTCAGTAAACTATATTGTTACCCATCTCATGTTGAAGTGTATTCACAATGATGTTGGATTGTTTTGTATCAATGTGAAGCCTCCATTATGCGTTTGCAAAAGCTCCAATGTGTGTTAATGGTGATCGAAGATGTGTGAAAGTTGTCAAGAAATTGAATGGCAATTCAACATTACTTCATTGCACAAAAGATGTCAATTCTCTGATCATTTTTTAGGATGAAGATAATTGTTAAATAGATTTTATGTTTTCATATGAACGATCAAGATTGTGTAGTAGAAAATCCTGATCAACGATTCAAAAACATTAAGAGGAATTAGATGGGAAGAATCAGTGGATTTAGATTGCATAATCAATGTGATTGATGAAATCAAGTTGAGTGTTCAGTGGAAATGAGGAAATAGATTGAGAGGTTAGTGGGATTGAAGAATAGATGAATCAGTTAGGAAATAGATGAATCAGATAGAAAATAGATGGATCAGTTAGCCAATCAGATTGAGCAATCGGTGGTCATAATTTACTCAATCACAAAAGGGGTGACGGTAATTAATTAATTAAGCTTTTTGAGTTGAGCGTGCAAGTCATGTTTGACTTTAACAAATAAAGCTATATTTGTTTGTTGATGATGTTTGAATAATTAATTTAATTATTCTATTTAGAAAGGGTGAAAGTGATTTAATTAAACTATTAAGTATTAATAATTTAATTGATTTAGGGGAATAGTGTAAATTAGCGACATAATTTAATGTTTGATGTTATTTAATTAATCAGGAGGAATAAAGATTAGATATATGATAAAGTGGTGAATTAATTAAATAATTAAAGATTATTTAATTAATAGAGAAAATTAGGGTTTTTGATGTAAATGATGTGAAATGCAGTGATATTAAATTATAATTATGTTGATGATGAGAAAATGTTATTCAAAATGTGTGATAAGTGTTAGGTCATTTTTACATGTCTACATTTTGCCCCTCTTTGAGATAAAGTATTGTTTGCTTTGTTTCAAAGAATTCGATGTTAAGATCAAGATTTGAAAAATTTAATATGCTCCACTGTGCCCCGATGATCAATAAAAAGATAATATGACGTTGGGTTGCCTCCTCAAGAGGTTGGCCGAAAAAATTATTTTTTGGGTCCGACTCGCGATAATATTTTATTTCAATTCAGATGCATAGAGGATGAAGAATTAAGCTTATAGGACTCTTGGTTATAGTTCAGATGGTTTTGAGAGCTCCTAATTTCAACCTAGGAGGGTTTCCTAGGTAAAAAAGTTAGGGTTTGGGGGGTTAAAATAAGTAATTTTGGTTTATTTTTCCTCATTTCCATTCTCGGCGCTTAGTAAATTCTTGTATCTAGATTCCTTGATTTGGTGATTGTCAATTCACAATGCCAAGGATTGCAGGAGCTCCACATCTCGCAAAGGTGGTTCATGAGTTTGGGAGACCCACTGGCATCGGTGTGGCAGTATGTACCATCTCCTTTCCTGTTTTCATCTTTTCATTTTTGAGTAATAAATGCTTGAAAATATTTTAGGCAATGGCGATAATTTCATGAAATTTATGCTCTTATGTTGTTCTTTCCGCTTATGTAGTTTTTGATTGTGTCACTTTTGCTTTTTTCAACCCCATTTGATTTAACTGTTCACTATTGCTCTATATGTTCGCTTTTGGTTTTTACCTTTAAGTAGAATTTTCATTATTGACGTTCTTGGTATGAAATGGTTGCAGTTATGATTTTTGTTTGCTTTTGATAATATTGGTCACTTTTATCATTTTTTACCATTGTTGAATTTCTTGATCTCTTTTGACAAAAACAGGTCCACTATTGAATTTCTTCACCGTTTTTTTCAAAAAAGTAACCACTTTTGTTGTTTTTGAAAGTTTGAGCTAGCTTGTTCGTAATCTTAGGTTTGTTTCATGTTTTCATAGAAAATTCTTAACGTCATGGGTTGAATGTTTGCAGGCAGTTCTCAAACCACTTTACTAGAGAAAGCGATAGTCGCACCAATTATTTGATTTGATTAATGGCCTCCATGAGCTTGAGCGAGATGTTCTATATGTTGTGGGGTTATGACATATATGCTACATGTCAACGATTAGATGCCACAGAGTGACAATGACCACTCTCGTTGAGAGATTTCACTCTGAGTTGTCATCCTTTCATTTGTCGACTGGTGAGGCCACCATCACCTTGGAGGATGTATGGAGGATTCTTCATATTTCGATTCATGGGGAGCTCGTGACTTATTTTGTTAGATAGGGTACACATTCTATGGGATGAGTTTTGTTGTTAGGTGTCTTTAGGTTGTGGAGTTAGAGATAGACCTATCTCTGTTCATTGACAGTGCAAATCATGTTTCTTTGGTTTTATGTGCTTTGGTCTCAGGGCTTGTTGTTCCTAATCGGTGACGTAGATAGTTTCTAGTTGGTTGGGGTATATGTATTGAGTAGATGTTTGAGCATGGTACTAGGTACACATGGGGCCCTTGTCTCCTTGCACATCTATACAGAGATATGCATGAGGTTGCACATTGAGGAGATTGTTCCATTTCCAATTGTGTTACATTGCTACATGTATGGGCCTGGGAGAACATCCCAGTGATGATACCTGATGGTGTCCTGGATCAGGATCCAAAGGATACATATTCTTATAGATATGGTGATTTTCTACACTACACTTGGCTTGACCAGCTATCTTATTGGAATCATGTTATCGATGATATGTTTGGTTTTGTTTGGAGGCCATGGTTAGGTTGTGAGGCCTAGCACAATGATCAGGAGCAACTTCCATTATGTTGGCAAACTCATTGGTTGATCGTTCATGTTAGTTCTTTTCTCGAGAATTATTTACCAGATCAAGTTCTTTGCTAGTTTGGTGAGCGACATTCATGATTCATAGATGATTACCATGCTCGCTTTGGGAGGACTACCCAAGAGGTCAGGGTGTGGGGGCTCTAGGCTTCTGCTACAACTGTTGTTGTCAAGTTTTATCATCTTGCCCCATTTGGATGGGGGTGGCCTGTAGGACTAGCAGACCCAGGAACTACACGTGATTATGATCAGTGGTTGGCTCATCAAGTTACTCTCCATTTTACAGATCTTGATTCATGTCCTAAATGTCCTAAGGGGGAAATGAAGAAGCACACAGAAATCAACACAAGTGAATTAAATAAAAAGATTAATTCAAATAAATATTATGATTCCATACCCATTACTCATGAAATGAACAATATGAACTTATTGAATTCAATGAACTAAGTACTAGAAAACAAAGAATAAAAAATGAATTCACTAAACTATATCATTACCCATCTCATGTTGAAGTGTATTTGCAATGATGTTGGATTGTGGTGTATCAATGCGAAGACTCCATTATGCGGTTGCAAAAAATTCAATGTGTGTTAATGGTGATCGAAGATGTGTGTAAAATCTCTCAAGAAATCGAATGGCAATTCAACATTACTTTGTTGCACAAAATATGTTAATTCTCTGATCTTTTTTTAGGATGAAGAGGATTTTTAAATAGATTTTATGTTTTCAAATGAATGGTCAAGATTGCGTAGTAGAAAATATTGACCAACAATTCAAAATCGTTGAGAGGAATTAGATGAGAAGAATCAGTGGATTTAGATTGCATAATCGATGTGATTGATGAAATCAAGTTGAGTGTTTAGTGGAATTGAGGAAATAGATTGAGAGATTAGTGGGATTGAAGAATAGATGAATCGGTTAGGAAATAGATGGATCAGTTAGCCAATTAGAGTGAGCAATCGGTGGTCGTAATTTACTCAATCACAAAAGGGGTGATGGTAATTAATTAATTAATCTTTTTGAGTTGAACGTGCAAGTCATATTTGACTTTAACAAAAAAAGTTATATATGTTTGTTGATGATGTTTGAATAATTAATTTACTTATTCTATTTAGAAAGGGGGAAAGTGATTTAATTAAACTATCAAGTATTAATAATTTAATTGATTTAGGGGAATAGTGTAAATTAGTGGCATAATTAAATATTTGATGTTATTTAATTAATAGAGGAAATTAGGGATTTTGATGTAAATGATGTGATATTAAATTATAATGATGTCGATGATGCGAAAATGTCATTCAGAATGTGTGATAAGTGTTAGGTCATTTTTACATGTCTATAGGTAGTAGTATATGTGGAAAGATGTCTCACTCTCACCACTTTTTTTGGTTATTAAGAGCCCTTTATGTTTTGATATTGTTTTCTAACTTGAAGTGAGGATCCCTATCCAACTACTAGTAAGGTTAGAGCAAAGAAAAATTAGAGTAGAGCTGTGTAGATTTGGGAAGGGAGGAATAAAAGGAAGTTGGAAAAAATAGAAAATGGAGCTCTAGTTGGTCATAGGTAAATTGTAGGTTTCAAAGTAGAAGAGTAAAATTTCATGCAATCTCTCTTTCGAAATGGGGTGAGCAATGATTATTTTTTTAGTTTAATTTGATCTTGCCTATACCAATCTACACACCTTTCTATATTTAGAGGTGTTTATAATTTAGTTGTTCCTTCAATTATGGTGCTTTGTATTGCAAATATAGAGTATCTGTGTATAATGTTATTCATCTAGTTTATTGTTGTTTGTGAGGCTTTTTATGTCACATGGCTTATTGCTAGCCACTACTAATGATATAGCAAATGAATTCCTCTCACTCTCCAACCACCTTTTGTTTGGTGTTGTGTAGGAAGGAAAATTTTTGTAAGCAATAAGAAACTTGAGCAAAGTCATTGATAAAAACATAGAACCAACGCCTCTATTTAACAAATAATAGTAGTTTTTAAGAATGAAATAAAATACAACAAAAAATGATCCATTCATGTATAGATTCCCAAAATTATTTTTACCAAAACCATGGAAAGTGACTTACCTCGAGATTCCACAAAAACTGTGTCATGCTGGCAATGGTGGGATGAGAAAAAATGGTCAAATTTTGTAAGAATTTATTTATTTATTTTATATAAAAAGAGGGTACAAATTTATCTAATCAAAATAAATCAACATTTCAGTCTAGGAAATAGAAGTCAAACAACAAGGGGCCACTAGGCTCACCTTGCAAGGCAAAAGTAAAGAAAACAAAGTCCCAAACCATCTAAGGCCCTACTAACACCCCTCAAGACCTATAAATATCCTCCTAAATCAACATCCTCAATATTTGGGAACATTCCAAGGGAAGATGCTCCCAACCTCCAAAATGCCAATTACCCCTATGCTTAGACACTCATTTTTCTAAACAATTTGCAACATTGTTCCACTCCCTTGGGATATGGTAAAAGAAAACCAAATACAAAGAATTGCTAAGTTGAAAAATCTATTGAACCATTGAAACCAACTTCCAATTCACCCCATCTAAATTTATCTTATTCAACATAAATACCAAAATCTAAGAATCTGAATCACAAATGACCTTGCACCAACCAAGGGAACAACCCTTTTCTAGAGTAATAGAGATAGCAAGATCCTTCATAAGATTATTAAATTTGTATCCCTAAAAGATAGAGAAGAAGAAAAGTACAACCCCCAAATTGTTCCCCCCAACACCCTTGACCCCAACATACCGAGGATTACCCCTAGAGGAGCCATCAATGTTAATCTTTAGAACACCAACAAGAGACGGTGACCATCTACCTTCTCTCTAGATTTTCCTATTGGGAAGCCTCCTCCCTTGATCCATCTCCTACTAAGCCCAAACCCTACATCAACACGACCTCACGAGACTCTAAAGGGATATCCACCTCACACCTAGCCCAAATACTCTCCTGAATCATGCCAAGAATCATCTACCATACCCAATAAGCCATCAACATTCCTGCTTGAAAGATCCTACAATTCCTCTCCAACCAAAATTGTCAAAGGATGCAAGAGGGCCCGATATCCCAAGTCACCTGGAGATAAAATGTCTTAGCAAGTGGTCTCCCCAAAGTCCTCCAAAAATAAACAAGAGATAAAGCATGCACATAGGTTTGTCTCCAATCATCCCACCAAATGTGCTAAATGATCTTAGAAAAGGTGCATTGAAATAACAAATGTGATGAAGATTTCTCACTACTACCACATAGAACACAAATAGAAGGCCCCTAAAGACCCCTCTTTTGAAGATTATCCCATGTGATACATATGTTATGAGAAACTAACCATAAGAAAAAAATTCAATTATGCCAAGCAAAATTATTCCACACATACTTCCACCAAGGGACTTCATCCCCTCCCCCATATTTTTTCCTATCCAATTCCTAATACCTAGCGACCACTCAGAATACCCCCTAGGATCAAGACTCCAAGCCAAGGTATCATTCCTTAGCTAAGAACTATAATATCTACCTACTAAAATCTGATATAAATCTTCTCGATCCTCCTTAGAGCCCCTAGGTGGCCATGCTTGAGAATCCTTCCACTTAAACACATTGACCTACCCTAAACAATTTACTTCTTTGAAGTCTTTGACCATGGTCTGACCAACCTCCAGGAAGCTAAAAAAAGAAAATTGAAGTGTGGATACATGGTAATTATCGGGGGATAACCATACCATGAATCAAACCAAAAGGCAGACTCAGATCCACTGTTACAAATCAAATAAACCATACTTGATTAAGTTGGCACCCCTTTTAAGAGTGACTTAGATCATAGATCCCCTACCTAAAAAGAATATCCTAGGAACAACTCTATCCAAACCCCTCAAATATTTAATAGAAAGGATCTTAGTCCAAGCTTGAACTTGATTAGTGCACCACCTCTAGTAAAGATTGGTAACCAAAGCCTAGTCGGTAAGGATAGCCTACCTAGACCTAGGCCCCCCATTTGTTTTGGTCTACATATAGTCTCTCACTTAACCAAACTCCACTTGGAGGAGGCTAAATTGCTAGCCCATAATAAATGTATAGATATAGTATCCAAATCCTTAATGAAATAGTTTAAGGGAGCAACTTGCACCATGCACCTGTAAATAGGGAGCACTTGAACTATAGATTTTAATAACATAATTCTCCCAACAAAAGATAACCACCTAAAGGTCTAATGGTTGACATGCTCTCGAAACTTGTCCAATACATTTTGTTAGGTCCCCCTTGGCAAGGGGCAATAGAGAGGGAGATCCCCAAGTACACAAAAGGAAGAGCACCAATATAAAATCTAAGAATTTGAGAAATTATAGACTAAATAAGGGGAGGGGTTTTGAAGAAGAAAATGGAATTAGCTTCATTGATTCTCTATCCAGATGCAACAAGATAGATATCCAAATCTTGCTTGAAGTTAGGCACTTCTTTGATTCTGACAACTCCCAATAAAGCAATTTCATCCACAAACTATAAGTGGGACCAATGAAGCAAGCCATCACACTAACTCCATACTTGAATAAGACCTTGTCTTGGGTAGGCTTTCAAGAGTCTTCCCAAGCCCTAAACCATAATAATAAAAAGATAAGGTGATAGGGGGTCACCCTGCCAAAGGCCTCATGAAGCTCCAAAGAGAGCAGAAGGTTCATTATTAATCAACATTGAGTAGGACATAGACATAATACAACTCATCACCCAATTGACCCAACCTTCACCAATCCCAAATGTAATGAGCACTTTCTAAAGAAATGCCCATTTCACTTGATCATATGCTTTAGCCATGTCCAATTTGATGAATATGGCTTACTCCTTAGAGAGATTCATGGAATGAATGGCCTCAATAGTAGTGACCGCCCCATCCAAGATTTGTCTATCTATCATAAAGCCCCTTCCTCTTCCAAAATAACTTTGTTGAGCCATGGCTTAGGTCTCTCCATGATTAACTTATAGATGATCTTATATACCACATTACAAAGGGAAATTAGTCTGAAAAGTTCTAAATAATTAATTCCTTATCTCTTGGGGATAATAATAAAGAAATAATTTATTTCCCTCAAAATTTTCTTACTTATTTGTGATTCTTGTGCTACCTCCAATAGATCAGACTTGATAATCTCCTAAAATTCCTAAAAGAATTATATTGGGAATACATTTAATCTAGGGGCTTTTCCTTTCTCACTTTGAACACTATCTCCTCTAATTCCTCCAAAAGGATGGGGCTAATAAGCACTTCATTCACCTCATTAGGCACAACAAAGGGAATACACTCCAAAATAGGATTCTCTTTCACTATGACAACAAGTGAGTCCTTCGTGAAAAAAGTAGAGTAGTATTGAATAGCCTGAGGGATACAAGATATCCCAATGAATATAACTTCTCTCCCTGGGAAGACACAAGTGAAGATATAAATTTTCCATATCTTTTGGCTTTGACAAAGTTAAAGAAGAAAGTTGTATTTCTATCTCCCTCCCAAAGCCAGTTAATCCTAGAATCTTTCTTCCAAAAAATCTCTTCCCTCAAATCCCATTTTGCTAACTCCTTCATGGCTTCCACTTCTTCTCTAAGGGAGTCCTTGGTAATCCCTTGATCCCTATTCTACCTGGTGATGGTATCCAAGCGGTTCTAGCAGTAGATTTTACCATAAAAATATTTCCAAAACTTTGCCTATTCCACTTCTTAAGCTAATACTTCACAAATTAGAGCCTCTTGACAAAGGTATACATAGTTGTACCATGCTCAGGCTTGCCTTTACCCCACAAATATTTCATAATATCCTACAAATATGGCTCACACAAACACATAAGTTGGAAGTTGAATGAAAGGTTCTTAGAGGCACCCATCCCAATCACAAATAATTTGATAGGCTAGTGATCAGAGCCCCTCCACTCTGGAATCTCCGAATCGGTAATCCAATTACTACCAATCCAAAAACTAGATACTAGAAACATATCTAATCTCTTAGTGATATATCCCTCTCCACATCTCCTATTACTCCATGAAAACACACCATTACCTGGATTTATATCTATCAAGTTTAGTAAGACTATATTATCTCTAAAAACTAAAGAGGAAGGATCAAGCCTATCCACTTCTCCTTCTTTTCCTTCAAATTGGTAACATTAAAATCTCCAACTAGAATCCACAAGAATAATGGATTTAGGGATCACACATATGTAATATGAACCCAAAGATGAGATTTACCAAGAAAATCAATCAAAGCATAAACATTGGTCAACAAGAAGACTTCACTGAAGTAAAAAATCGAGGTAGACATGGTCAAGGAATGTCTACCACAAATCCACTAGAGGAGAGATCTTGCACGGGTCCCAAAGACAAAAAATTCCTCCAACATTTCCCTATGCCCCAATGCATTGGCATTGACCTCTTCACCATAGCTTGGAAGCCACATTGAATATACCTTCCACTAATAACTTTGGCTCCTAAATGAACAAAACATTAGGAGAATGCACCTTAATCAATTCATGAACAACCTTTTGTCTAGGGATGTTGTTCAAACCTCTTGCATTCCAATAAGGAGCAATCATTTCTAAGAGTTAGAAAAATGGGAGTCAATAGTCTTGATTGAATTTGAGTTCACCAAATTCTCCCCCATGAATTTGGTTTTATCTTGATCTTTCTTCCTCCCCATCTTGGAAGACTTCTTTGAGCCCCCCTTTTTGAAGTTCTTTTGTTGAAAACCTAATGTAGGCACGACTTTACTGCCTTTACTAGGTTTTTGAGCCATTATCTTTTGCATAAGCTCAAGCAAAGCCAAGATCAATCCTTCACCCAACTTATTTCTTTCAAGAGGAGCCAACTCACCAGGGATCTCCTAAATTTGATTTGTACTCATTTGTGAAGTGAATTTCTCAACAAACAAATTGTTATGACTAAAATCCTCTTTGGAATCCAACTAATCCAACCCAAATTATCTAATCAAAAAAGTAGCCTATCTAGATTTACCTCTTGCTGATCAAAGTCCTCCAATGCCTCAAAATAGTTGTAAGTCACATCTCCCTATCTATCCTTGAGAGTTCTCTTCAGGGTTCTACTTGTTGGCCCTCTCTAATGTTTCAATAACTAAGCCCTTAAAGTTGTAACTCAAAGAATGTACATCTGCATTGAATAGCTATCTTTCTCATTATGAAGGTTCATTTAATTGTCAAACTAGGGACATAAACTTGAAATGGGTTAGCATGGTATGTGCACTAGATTTCTACTGTTTCCATATTCATTCTACAACTAGGAAAGACATAATGTTGAAGGTAAATTTCTTGAAAGGAATTAATTTAAGCATTGAACATCAACCAACAACTATATTGAACTGAAATGCATGACAAAAATAGAAATCTTAGCAAACATACAGTAAACTACTCTCTCCACTTTGGCTATAGGAATAGTCACAAAATGGAATTCTAGTGGTTGCAGGAATAAAATTTTTGCCAGAATCGAAACTATTACTAAACAGGAAAATAATGACTGAGCTAACAGATGGAATCCTCACCAAGTGGCCCCCCTTGGATGAGTCTCCCTTGAAACTAGTTCAGATGCAACAAACTAATAACTTCATTTTATTCATTGAAAGTACGATTACAATGGAATAGTAACATAGCTATATTACTTTTAAAAACTATAAATGCGAGTACAACATCAGATTAATCAACCTCTTGAGAAGGAATATCTGAGTCTTATTTATAGAAAGAGAAACTACTAACTAACTGCCAACCTAGACGGTCAACTCCAACAAATTAGGAGGATGCCATTTATGGAAAGCATAAGAAAAGGAAAGGAGGTTGTGCATGCATGGAATTTGGTCAATTCAATCTTTCCTTAACGCAAATCTAGCATAACAACAACTCCTATATTTGCTCAACCAACAAACATGATCATTTACAAGGCAGTTACATCCTTTAACTCGAACCAAGATTTCTCCCTCCATTAACATCTTAATGACCACCTTCTTGACTTTATGGCAACCGACCATCTGGCAGAATCTTCCTCATCTTTGTAGGCTTCTAATTATATCTACATAACAATATTAGCATGCACAAACAATTGCATATCTATAACTATCATGAAGTAACATTTATTAATCCACATGTAAAATTAACTTAGATAATTTGCATAGCATGTTAATGTCATTTAAAGGTCACAAAGGTAAACATATGCCCAATGTTTATGGTTTTGAAGAAATAACTTAGAAATGTCAATAATCAAGTGCCAAAGTCTAAGGTAATAACAACAAATAGATAATAAACCCCCATTAAAATTAAGCCATTAATTAGACTCATCATTCCCCCAACCTAAGATCTTGCTGGTCCTCTAGTAGAGGAAGAACTACCCCTTTGCCTAGTTATAAGCCTGAAGTCAACAACCGCCAGCTATCCCACATCAGTCTCTACAGTATCATAATTGAGATCCTAGTAGAGCCCTTGCTGCCTCTCCAACCTGCTCCATCTCTTCCTTTCAACAACTATATCATACCTATAATACCTAAAATTAGGCACAGGCCATAGTAGTGTAGGTGGCTGGAAATTTAATGAAAGCCAGAGCTGCTACATCCTTCTCCCAAGCTGTATGTATCGGTCAACTCTCTTACATGTTGCAGCATAGTTTTGTAAGGAGTGAGGCTCAGCCTATTTTAACTCATTAGACAAATTGTTCCATCCTTGTGATAAATACCCTGTGACCAATCTCCCTTTAGTTTTTGCCAACCTCTCATACTCTCTATGGGTTTCCTCTCTAACAGGCAAGATCCTACTGCTATAGCTTGGCTAGTAAAGAAATCTATGCCATTCTTGAAAAAAGTCTGCAGGCTTACTTGATTCAACCCTGATGGGCAACGGAGTATTGAATTCTTTTTCTCTGTAAGTCGTAAACTGTTGTCCCCAACTAGTCTCATTTTGAATTCAAGACATAAATGCCCTTAAATGGAGATCCCCAATATACAATAATGGGTTCCATTCATGATCGCGGGTCACAACATAATTATGTAGATATAATTCACATAACATATTTTTAACTTCAGGGGGTGAACTCTGATAAGCCTGGAAAAATTCATGGGGAGTTTCAACAGATGGATTCAAACTTGATATTATCCTTGACAATTTAAAAGAAAGATTTCGCTCCTTTAAATACATGGTATAGACTATGGGTTGAGTCCTACATGCAAGCATCTGAGGCACTAATGCTGCCATATTGTCCACCTTTTCCTTCAAGGCAGTAATTTTTGTGTTCTTTTCTTCAATTTCAGCTTCTTTCTTCTTTATTTCTTATTTTAACTTATGTTTTTCCTCCTTCCATTCTTCTTCCCTCCTTTGCATTTAAATCCACAGGTTTATGGCTACTTGATTCCATGAAAAATTAGAGGGTCTATGTGTTCCTACCAAGATTTTCCTTGGCATTGCTTCTTTCTATTCATACATTACCAATTGTCGTGACTCAAATTGTTCATCCAACTCTTGTTGTAGGGGTTTTTGTTGTTGTTGCAGGAACTCTTGCTCTTGCTACAGGAACTCTTGATTTACATCATGTTCCTGACTTTCAACTTGTTCTACAATAGTGGCAAGTTCTGCAAGTCTTATATCTACTTGTTCTTCAAAAATTTATTTTTCTTCTACATTCACCTACCCCATAGGGGCTTTTGTGTCCTCTCTAGATGTTCCTTGAAACCTAGGGCTTTTCTTTTGAGGTCTACCAGCGGCTGACCTAGCTGACTTTGAGTTCTTAGGAGGGCTTTCAAGTTTTTCTTCAACTGTAGGAAAGACAAAGTCAACCTTCTGTTTCTTAGGTTTTTGTGTTACTTCTTCTGTTGTTTGCTTTTTATCCTTCCCTTTTCTCATTTCTGCTTCTCTCGTTTGTGCCTCTTCCTTCCTAATTGCACCCCTAGTTTGAATTGGGGTTTCAAGAGGAACATCATTATCAGAGTTTGAAGAGGAACTATCTGCAACTGAATGTTCCAACTCGCAAGAACTAATTTCAATGGCTTGCTTGGTTGTAGGGGGATTTACAGTGGGATTTGCACCAGAAATGGAGGCACCAAGAGTTGTTTCAACTATGCTTCTTCTCCTACTAATCCTATGGGGTTGAGGTAGAGCCTCAGATCGCATATATTTTTGGTCTCAATTGGTCAATGTTTACAAATTCCCCCATGTCATACAAGACACCTCTTACAAAGATATTTTAACCAACGATTTGATCAAACAATGGTGAGAGGCAAAGTTATCCCTACCTTTTTGAGTTTTGTCTGCCATAATTGCAAGGAGATGATACAACACGTTAGGTACATTCATCCTCCTCCCATATCACATATGATTCAAGAGCTTGAAATGTATGGAATGGAGGTTCGAATGGCGGCCCTCACAGGTAATGTACTTCACAATATGAACAACTACCTGCTTCCATGGCTCTGGTAAGGAGGTTCTCTTCGTACCTTGCTTATTTACCTCCAATGGTTGGTTACCATGTTTAGTAAACTCAGCCCTAGCTAACCTTGCATCTCTAGTAGCAGGGTACAACTCACCATCAACCGACAAACTTGATACCTCAGCAATCCTCTCCTTAGTAGCCAGAATCTCCAACCCTTTTACCATAGCCTTCCCTTCAGAGAACATCTGAGAAAATTCTAGCATAATATCTTCATTGTAGCTGTCAAACTTTAGGAAATAATCCAGCCACTCGTAATTCCTAAACTCAGCTAGATAAGGTGCATCCTATAGTAACATGTCATGGACTAAAGGTTCATTTATTATCAGTTAGACACCCATTATTTTAGTTGCATGCAACCAAACAAGCACTTCTGCAAGGTTTCTTGGAGACCCAATTTCTTTTTCGTGTAACACTTCTGGATTCCTAACGCCAATGTCATATGAATTTTACCTTTTTGGAATCTTAATATTATGAATTAAGGCAACAAAGGCAATAAAGAATCATAAATGAAGGGTAATTCTAAGAAAAATGACGGCAGTTTGGTGTCATTTTACACATGCAAGCCGTCATTTCACTCTATCATTCAAATTGGCTTAATTCAAAATTTGTTGACATGGATTGACACATGGACATGTTATTCACACTTCCCCCCCAACCTAAATATGAGCATGTGTCTGCACAGGCGGGGTGGTAATAATGATTTGACAGGGCAGGTTATAATTATATGCTATAAAAAATATCACATTAATTTATAGTAGTTAAATAAATGAACTTAAGATAATTAAGATATAATAGATTTGTTCACACGTATCTGAAAAATGTGGAGGATTCATTGCAACGGATGTGGAGGAAGTATCGATTAAATTTTGAAAAGTACAATTGAATAACTAATGGAAGTGGTGATGGAATGAAGTGGAAGAGTGAAGTGAAGTGAAATGAAGTGATGGTGATGTTATGGAAGAGAGAGAAAGGTGGAGATGGATGGGTGGATGAATTAATGAATAAGTGAAGAAGTGGACGTCCACAAAAGTGGAAGTCTTTATTATGATAGAATACGTACCTTGATTAGACATGATAGATACTAGGTCCGCTTCCTTTGGCTGTAGGAAGTTTGAGAGTTTGGTTCATTTGAAATTGCTGCATGAAGTCCTCCTTGGAAGTCGGCTTATGATACAACCTTAAACAATGACTATTGATAAGCAACTTGAATCGAACATGATCAATTGTTGTGAGCTTAACAACACCATTGGAGAAGACTTCAACAACTTCATGTGGTCCTAGCCACCTTGTTTGCAACTTTCTTGTATTATCTTGATATTTGGAGTCATAAAGGAGTGCTTAGTCACCTGGCTATAACTTCTTATCCTTTAGAAATTTGTCATGCCACTTGATTCATTGAGTCTACACTATTTATGTGTGATAGAGGGTTGACTTCTCATTTCATCCAAGGCATTCAACTGCATGATTTTGTCCCTTTATGCCTGAGATATGTCTATTTCAAGTTCTCATGTAGTCCTAAGAGTTTTATGCTCAAACTCTATCGACATCATGGTTGTTTTTCCATACAACAATATAAAAGGAGTGAAACCAATGGTCGTCTTCCAACTTTTTCTATAGGCCTAGACAGCTTCTAGCAACCTATTGACCCAATCTTTTCTATGAATAGCCACTATTTTGGTCAAAATAGCCTCAATTTCCCTGTTGGTCACCTCAGCTTGCCCATTGGCTCGAGGATGATAGGGGGTAGACTTCTGATGCCTTATGTTATATTCATTGACCAATGTTGTAATAAGGGTTAATGTAAATTGGGCCCCTTGACTTGTCACTATCTCTCTTGGAACCCCATAACTTGTGAAAATTTCCTCATAAAGGAATTTTGAAACCTTATTGTCTCTTCCATGTTTCATAGCTTTAACTTCAACCCACTTGGTCACATAATCAGTGCAGACCAAGATATATGATTTACCATTTGATGGTGGGTCAATGGGACCCACAAAATCAAGTCCCCATTTATTAAATAGTGTGATGAAAACCTAGGGGTACAAAGGCATCTCATCAGATTTAGTTGGCCAACCCATTCTCTGGCATCTATCACACTTCCTGGTATACTTTCCTGCATCTTTATGAATTGTGGGTCAATAATATCCTGTATTAAGAGTCTTCATTGTTGTCCTCTTGGCTACAAAATTCCCTTCATAGGGTTCATTGTGACATGCAGGTACAATATCACATGTTTCATCTTCCCTGACATATCTCCTCATTGCATGATCTGGTCAGTGTAAAATAGACATCCTGCAATCCATGAGAAGGGAAAATTTTTCTCTATGAGAACCCTTCTCTCTTTTGGAGAGAAATGAGGGGGAACTTTGCCTGTGACCAGATAATTTGTTGTTTGCATACCAAGGTGTGTGGATGCTGATGGAAAATAAGTGTTCATTAGGGAAGGAATCATCAATGACTTGAGTATCTTCAGATGTTGTCAACCTTGAGAGAAAGTCTACTACAACACTTTCCTTCCCTGGCTTGTCTATGATGGTGGTCTCAAACTCCTACACAAGCAACAACCATCTTGCCAATCTGCCTATAGTTAGGGGATTATTCATCAAATACTAAAGGTTGCATGGTCTGTATGGACAAAGATCTAATACCTAGTGATATAGTGTATGAACTTATTGAGGGCATATATTATTGCCAACATCTCCTTTTCTATCACAGTGTAATTAAACTCTGCTCCTTGGAGGATTTTGCTAACAAAGTAGGTGGCATTCGCAATGGTTCCCTCCCTTTGTCCAAAGACAAATCCTATGGCATAATCAAATGCATCTATATGAATATGGAAAGGGAGTTCCCAATTAGGACCTTTAAGCATAGGAGCATGAGTTAAGGCTTCCTTCAAAGCAGAAAATGCTTTGTCACAATCTTTCGTCTATTGGAACTCAACATCTTTAGTCAAAAGACTATAGATTGGTGCTGCATTTTTACTGAAATCCTTGATGAAATGCCTATAATAGTTAGCATGACCCAGGAAACTCCTAACATCTTTTTGCTTTACAGGAATAGAGAAATTGGTAATTACCTCAATCTTGGTTGGGTCCACCTGAATTCCCTTTTGGGAGATGAAATGGCCAAGGACTACTCCTTCTTGCATCATCATAAAGAATTTCTCACTATTTAGAGACAGATTATGGTCTTCACATCTTTGCAAAACCTTCCTTAGATTTTCCAATGGTTCATCAAAATCAACACCATAAGTTGTGAAATCATCCATATAGATTTCCATGCACTCATGTGAAATATCTGAAAAGATACTAATGACTGCTCTCTGGAAAGTTGCAGGTGCATTGCAGAGACCAAATGGAAGCACTAAATAGGAATAAGTGCCCCATGGACAGGTAAAATTTATCTTCTCTTGGTCCTCAGGTGCAATTTGTATTTGATTATAGCCACTGAAACCATCCAAGAAGGAAAAATATTTTTTTCTTGCAAGTGAATCTAATACTTGATCTATGAAAAGAAGAGGAAAGTGATCCTTTTTGGTAGCATAATTTAATTCTCTATAGTCAATACAAACTCTCCATTTACCTCCCTTTTTAGGCACAATAACCAAAGGAGACACCCATTGGATGTCTAAGATAGGATAAATGAATCCAACATCCAATAATTTTTGTAGTTCTCCTTTTACAATCTCTCTTAATGCAGGATTGATTCTTCTTTGTGGTTGTCTTATAGGTGTACAGTCATCTCTGATGTAGATCCTATGAGTAAAAAATTTAGGATCTAACCCTCTCATGTCATGGTAATCCCATGCAAATGGAGGCTAATGTTTCTTCAACAAGTTTGTCAGGGATATTTGCTGCTCCTTAGCAAGCTTGTTATTGATGTTCAAATTTTTACCTTTTGACACTTGCACTTGTGTAATCAACTCTATCATGGTTGTTTCAATGATGCATGGTATTTTTAGTTCATGTGGTAGCAATGTATGAGACATACCAGTTGTTGCAGGAAGTTCAGGTGCAAGAAGAGCGGGCAGAAGTGTCTACAGTGGTCCAGCATAACTAGACTCAAGAGCAAATGATTCTTCATGCATTTGATAACTATTCTTGATTATATTTGACAATATATCATCCTCTTCTTGTAGCTTCAGGAAAGGACTTTTCCTCATCATCATGAGTTGCACCACTGAATTGGTCTCCTCAGCTTCCTCACCAACATGAGGCCAGACAAGGTTATACATATCATGGGATGGCTGAGCGGGAGGATAAAGAGCAAGATTTTTAGTATTTCTACCATCAGAAATAGTCATGTCTCTTGTTCGACATCCAATGTAGGCATATATTATAGTCAACCAAGGCCTTCCCAAAATAATGGGATATCCTCCCAATGTACCCTTAGGGGAAAGGATCATAAAGTTTGTTGTATATTCCCAAGAGTCTAGAATAACTACAAGGTCTTCAACCACACCATTTGGTGTGATAGTAGAACTGTCAGCAAGCTGTAGGACCATAGAAGTAGGTCTTAGATTTGTAACATTCAGTTGTTTCAGGATATCCCTAGTCATCACATTAAATTCTGCTCCTAAATCTATTAGAGCATTCTTGACTTGGATTCCATTTATGATGACTTCAACCACAGGACTGCTTGGATCAGTGTACTTAGGAACAGTAACTTTCCCAAGCATAATATTAGCCAACTACCCTACTACATGGATAGTGGATGGGTCTTTCTTCTTCCTTTCAGGATTTTTAAGGCATGCTTCCTTTATTGTCTTACCATATATGGGAACATATTTTATGGCCTGGAATAGAGGTATCTTAACACATACATGTTTTAGTTGATCCAAAATATCAAAGGTTGTTACCTCTTTTTGCTTAACAACTTCTAACCTTTGAGGAAATGGTGGTTCAGGATCAGTCTACTGAACTAGTTCAGGAGTGGTAGGCACACTTGACTGAGATGGTGCATGAAGTAGATTTTGATGTACCTCCTTTTCCATAGGAAGCTCGGTAATAATAGGAGTGGAAGGTGATGGCAAAGTGGTTCCTGAACACAGGTGGATATTACTCAAACTCACAGCATAAGCAGGATATTGGTTTGGATCTACAGAATAGACTGGTTACTATTGTGGTTTGTTATTTGGGTTAGGTGTGGGTTAAGGTGGTAACTGAGTAGGTCTAGGTGTGCCAATATTTGAGTTAGGAGGGGGTATTATATTGTTGAGGTTGTGGAGGTGGCTGCATGTAACCAATTGACTGGCTTGGTCATTGCTGCCCTCCCCTCCATTGGGATGTATGTTGCCAGTTTCCTAGAGGTTGCTGCCAATTCCTTTGATTATGTTGCCACTAGGGTGGGGTATTTTGGTAATTAGGCCAGGTATTTTGAAGATTGCTCCAAGGTTGAGGTTGATAACCTCCAAATTTTGGTGGATATTGGGGCTGCCATTGACTACCAGATGCATAAGAATCCATGTAAGGTCCATTAAATGATAATGGGTTTGGTGGCATACCTTGTCTTTGAGCCCACAAACTTCTTTGTGCAACATAGAAAACTTGATCTTCATTGCCCTCAATTGGCTTGAATTCAGGTGGAATTCTCTTGCTATCAATATTGGCCACTATCTTACATTTGTAGTCTTTCTTACTTTGCCTGCAATGAGGGCAATATTTTGCCAACATTGCCTTTGCCTCCTCATGTTTCTTCTTTGCTTGAAGTGTATCTAGCTAAGTTTCCATATTATTTATGATGTCGTGCTTGAAGTATGACATTAGGTGAGTGATTTCCATCCTTGAAACTCCATTAACAGAATATTTACCCACAGAGGATTAGTAACCTCTCCCTTTCTTCATAGTTGCTCTGGAGTAATTCTAACATAATTTCTTAATATTTGTCTAGGGTACTTGGGTGATATCTCCTTCTCCTATCAAATCCAGAGCATCAACACAAGCCTCGCTAATTCCTCTAAGAAAGAGCAACTTATAAGACTCTTCATTGAGTGCATGGTGTGGAGACCGTCTTTAGGCTAAACTAGAACCTTGACAAATAGTCCTCCAAAATTTCATCCTCCTTAGGTTGCATTATGAAGATATCACCTCCTCTGATATCATTACCTCTGTAGTATTCTTTATACTTCTCAAGAAAATTTTCCTTCATCTCATCCCAATTGTTTATAGTATTTCTTCCTAAGCTCATAAACCATCTTAGTGCAACTTCTTTCAAAGTAGTAGGAAACAACTTGAGCCTATGAGCATTTGTAGTGTAATCATAGCTTCTATAGAGGATATCAAATTCAAACAGGAAAGTGTCTAGATCCTCTGTTACAAGCCCATAAAACTTAGGAAGAGCTGAAGCAGGGATGTTCTTCATGTTGTCAACATTATTTTGTGGAGGAATGGGGAAATGAAAGGTTGGCTGATTAGGCCGAGCTGGCTGAGCAACCATGTTTGCTTGATGGACTATCAGAGCAAATGGGTTCTCTATCAGATTTTGGGTAGCTTGCTCTTCAGAAAAGGTTTCAGAGTTGGCCAAATCTGGAAATGCCTCAGCAAAAGGGCTTGCAACGTCTTCTTCTTCTAGAAAATTTTGAAACTCAACTAGTTGGTTATCAAGGTTAGGGTAATTAGGAAGGAATCTCCCAAAAGCATCTCTTCTCCTAGCCCCATGCATGTAGTATTACTCAGTTTTAGCCAACTCACACAAAGAATTTGTGAAATAATTGTGGATCATTACCTAATCTAATGAAAGGGGTATGCTAAAAACAAACTTCTGAACTACCAAAAATAGGAAAGAGACAAAAAATGAATCTGAAATACTTCCTAGTTTGACACCATCCTTGACAACGGCACCAAAAATGTTGGCCCTCTCTAATTTTTCAATAACTAAGCCCTTAAATTTGTAACTCAGAGAATGGACATCTACACTGAATAGCTATCTTTCTCATTATGAAGGTTCATTTAATTTTTAACCCAGGGACGTAAAATTGAAATGGGTCAGCACGGTATGTGTACTAGGTTTCTATTGTTGCCATATTCATTCTACAACTAGGAAAGACATAATGTTGAAGGTAAATTGCTTGAAAGGAAGCAATATAAGCACTGAACACCAACCAACAACTATACTGAACTGAAATGCATGACAAAAATAGAAATCTTAGCCAACAAAAAAGAAACTACTATGTTCACTTTGGCTGCAGGAACAGTCACAAAATGGAATTCTAGTGGTTGTAGGAACAGACAGTTTGCCAGAATTGAAACTATTACTGAACAAGAAAACAACAACTAAGATAACAGATGGAATCCTCACCAAGTGGGCCCCCTTGGGTGAGTCTCCCTTGAAACTACTTCAGATGCAACAAACTTATAACTTCATTTTATTCATTGAAAGTATGATTACAATGGAATAGTAACATAGTTGTATTACTTTGAAAAACTATAAATGCGAGTACAACATCAGATTAATCAACTTCTTGAGAAGGCGTATCTGAGTCTTATCTATAGAAAGAGAAACTCCTAACTAACTAACAATCTAGGCAGTCAACTCCAACAAATTAGGAGGATGCCATTTATGGAAAACATAAGAAAAGGAAAGGAGGTTATGCATGCGTGGAATCTAGTCAAGTCAATCTTGCCTTAACGCAGATCTAGCATAACAACAACTATATTTACTCAACCAAAAAACATGATCAGTTACAAGGCAGTTACATCCTTTAACTTGAACTAGGATTTTCCCTCCATTGACCTCTTAATGACCACCTTCTTGACTTTATGGAAACCGATCATCTGGAAGAATCTTCCTCATCTTTGTAGGCTTCTAATTATATTTGCATAATAATATTAGCATGCACAAACAATTGCATATCTATAACTATCATGAAGTAACATTTATTAATCCACATGTAAAATTAACTTAAATAATTTGTATAGCATATTAATGTCATTTAAAGGTCACAAAGGTAAGCATATGCCCAATGTCTATGGTTTTGAAGAAATAACATAGAAATGCCAATAATCAAGTGCTAAAGTCTAAGGTAATAACAACAAATAGATAATAAACCCCCATTAAAATTAAGCCATTAACTAGACTCATCACTACCCTTTTTGCAAAACCTAACTGAGATAAAAATCTCCTTATTAGTTCCCCCCTCTAACATAGGGATTTTCCTTTATCCTTCAAAGGTGCTTAATGAGAAGATAACATGGCTGAAGCTCCAATGGTAGGCACCCCTGATGAGCTAAGTTTAAGACTTTTCCTTTGTAAATTCCCATACTCATGATAGATATAAAATTGAAATGAGAGAGCTTCATAATCAATTTGTTGAATCCATGACGTGGATCCATCCTAAATTTCCATTGAATTTGATAAAGAGTTATTTAAATCAATTTAAATGCAAATACGAGCATATGAGATTACCTTCTTATCTAGTGTTTGTTGCGATGAACCCATCGACTTTCCTAACAAAAAAGCAATCATGTGTAGAGTATCCTTCCTCCATAAGTCCAACAATAGCCAAGGAAGCCTCACCCAAACTGAAACCCTTGATGAAATCTCCTAGCTAAATTAAATCCTATATGTTAGGGTTTACTAAACAACCTCACCTATTGTAGAAGTAGGGACCCCTTCATAAGTCTTATTTGATCCACTGGGTAGGAGAACACCACCATGAAATAATTATTACTACTTGTATAACCTCCATATCTCCCTTTGAGTTTAAAGTATAGTGAGCCCCGTGATTCCAAGAATGGGAGAGAAAAACAAATCCCATAAACTTACAAATTAAAGCATGGTTACTCAAATAGTTAACATCCTCTGCCACCAAGTCTGATTGAATTACTAAAATAAATCGAGAAAGACTCCTCTCTAGACATCCATTCACTTTTAAAGCCTGATGTCCCCTTATTTGAGACAAGCCCACCTCACTTAATGTATTGCTTAAAAATTTAATAGCTCTAGCATGGTTGGACGGGGATGGGTCTACCCCTGTCAAAGCCTAAAAAAAAGTCATTTTCTCAAACACCCTCGATCCTTCACCTAACACCATAAGTAGTAATTAAAATAAATAAAGGGAAAACAAAGCACTCCCTACACCCTATAACACTTCACCTACACCAAATCCGCCACTAGTTTGAACCCGAAACTCCATGCAACACTGCCCCAAACACACTACACACAATCTAAAACCCCCCAAAACTCCCAATGCATGTTGATTCTATTGTGATAAAAAATGAGAATAAAGGAGTGCGGCGAGCCTAGGGTTGTCATGCCCTAGCCCATGCTGTTGAGCTCCTCCTTCACATTGTCATCTTCCCTTGCAAAAAATATTAGAAAACCCTACCCAAGATTTTTTTTTTAAATGAGACGAACCAAAAATAATCTCCCTATTGTTGCCTTCTATCTATTCATAATAAAAAAACTAGATCTAAAAATATTAGAGTTTAGAGTTACTAGATCCTTGAGTTGGAGACATGATTTTTGTAGAATTTTAAACAAAAATATTTGTTTCAAGTTAAGATTTATTTTCAGGCATGAGGCAAGGAATGTTTCAACAAACTAAAAGTTAATATTTTGAATATGAGACAAGTTTTTGATGAAAATTTATTACAAAATATACTATCATATTAATTTTTCTTTGTGCGTATCTAATGTTTAGATTTCTTTGATGTTAGAAATGTCATTCAAGGAGACAAAAATATTTTAAAGTCTATAATGTAATTTTATTATGGTGTATGTAATAGTGCTCATGTCATTCAAGTCATTAATAGGTTTGATATTTGATTCAATGAATTAAATGCATTGGATTAGACATGTAATTTACAAAAAAATAAAGAAAAATTTGCTTTTTGCACTCACTGTTCCCAACATGAATCAATAGAAAGAAAGATAAATGAATTTCTTATAACTATTTAAAATAGAAAATTAAATGTAAACTATAGGGTTGTTGGTCAAATTTTTAATTCTGGATGTTCATTAGTTAAATTAAAAAAAATGAATACATTAGTATTCCTACCGCCAACATGAACTAATAATTAATACATTAAAAAGCTATTAGATTATTAATTATTATAAATTATAGTTTTGAATAGGTGTGAATAATACCCCTTAGAGTATTTTTCCACCCCATCTCATATATTTAAGGAGGTTCTCTCTCATTAAGAGCACAAGGGAATTTGGAGATGAATAGTGAATTCTATTGTTGTGCATAAGAGGAATTATTGGACATGTGAAACCGAGGAGAAGTGTTATTCCTAGTTTCTATTCATATTTTTATATAGACAATTATGTAATTGTTTTAATTGTTAACTAATGTTTTGTGGGTCTTTTTACCTGAAATGTTTTTCTCCTAGTATATATTGTGTAATGTGTTAAATTTATGCATCTTGTACTTGTAATTTCATTTATCTCATATAAAATGATTACTAATATAAGATCCTAATTTCTAGCAATACCTCTCCATGTAATAAATAAATATGCTTAGATATCCGCCCAAAGAATGAATAAAATCAATGTCGACATTAATATTTGGATGCTTGAGGCCAAAAAGGGATCACAACAATCTCTAACTCAACTCAAGATTAAAAATTCAAGGGAGGGTCAAGACATGACGAAAATGATCTAGTAATTTGGTAATCTTGACCTCTTTTTTTTCAAAAACAGTATCATTTAACTAGTCATAAATGATAATAAACAAAAAAAATTGTGACCTTACATTATTATACTTAAAAAATATTATTTAAATAGTCATAAATGATGGATAACAAATAAAATCTTGAGCTTCCATTTATTTCTATATTCAAATTATTATTTTTAGGTGGAAATAAGAACTTTGTTCAACCTTGATATATTTACATAAATAAATATATTTGAGTTAGTTTGTTGTATTTTAAATCATTGAGAAAATATATAATTAAATAATTGTTACTTTTGAGTTAGTAAATGATATTTTTGTGCTCTCTAGAATGGTATGAGAATTTGTAAACTTATTCATGATTATCAAATTTGGAGGAAATGCATGATAAAACCCATTTGAATGAATACGGTATTTCTTTGATGATGTTGAGTGGCTCCTTTCATTCTTTGAGATGTTGGATATTCTAGAATTTTAATTTTGTTATGTTGTCTTCCCTATGTCATATTTGTTCAATCTCGAGCCTCCGATCAATCAATTCGATGATCAAGCATTTGTGATGAATCTGTACTTAGGATAGCTATTAGTTTACTCCAATCCTCAATCTTTGCTTCTCTATATATGTGCTTGATTGTGCATTCCCATTATCAAAGTAAGGATTGAGTGAATATGATCTACCCATACCAAAAGCCACCAACTCAATATATTTTGAGTTGCTATGGAACAAATAACGAGTAGTAAATCTCCTTCAATGTCAACAGAGTCAAGTCTTTTATTCATGCATAATTTGAGTCCTCCATAATATGCAAAAAATTTTGCTTCATTGTTGGAGACGTAAGATAGTTTGATAGTGCCAACCCAACTCAAGTTTCCTTGGTCATGCAAAAATTATGAAGCTCGCTCTCGAACCCCAAGGATTCCCCTTTGCAGCACTGTCAAAGTTGAGTTTTAGGGTAAGGTCTTATGGAGGGGGGCTTCCTAAAAAAAATTAGTGGGTGTTGCTGAGATTTTTAAGGAATATTTTAAAGGTGGTGGTCCCATGAATTCAATTTTGCAATTCAGCTTAAGAGTTTGAGCTCCAAAATTTAAAGAATGAACTGGAGTACTTTGATAAAAATTAATAAATAAATATAAAAAATATCAGTTTTTATTTTTTTAAGGAATTTTAAATTTTAAATGATAGATAAGTGGCAAAAAAATTCTTAAGTTGTAAAGGCAATTTCTAGCCTCGCCTCAATTTCACCCACTGAAATGTGTAGTCCTAAAAAGTAGGGGTTGCTATTTTCAGGAAAAGATTACAATTAATCCTATAGCATAAATTTTTTTGCTTCATGGGATTGCTTGATCAAGAAAATAGAAGCCCGAGCCCCCCATGGGACCATACAGTTAACCATCTTCCACAAGGGATGGAGCATTTGGTTGCTTTTCGTTTGGCCCACACAATGTCTCGATCTATGTAGCAAGGACTAGTGGAATTTTTAGAAGTGACCAAGTGAAAAGGATGTTAGGGAGAAAATTCATTTCTTCTTCTTATGTGTTCTCTTGTTTTGGTATTCACAAATTACAAATTCAATCTTGTTTATTACATCGAAGGCGTTCCCTCTATGAACGAGGTGACTTGTAAATGTGTATCGATGGGTATCTTGTGTCTGTATCAATGCAAGACGATTAAATAAATCTTAACCATTCATAATTTTTTATCATTTTTCGGTTGTATTTTGCCGCTTTCCCTGCCGCTATTGGTTTCCACTCCTCCAAACTCTTCCTATTGACCTTTCACTTCTCTAATTTGGTGAGCTAAAACAACATGAAAATAAGGTTTCGAGGGTTTTATAGTATATTAAAATGAAAATTGCGGCCAAGATCCTAATAATGAACATATTTAGGTTTTAACATTACGACATCCGTAGTTAAGTATATATTAGCATAATTAATATATAATGTATATTTTATATAATATTTTTTTTATAAATAATATAATTGTACTACTTATTACTATATATTATATTCTTTAATAATACTATTAAATGCATATATAAATTTATTATAATTAATAATTAATAATTATTATATTTTTATATAATATAAAATTAATATAAAATATAATGAATGTATTATATAAATATATAATACATATTAAATTAAATATAATATAATTATATTTATTATTATATATAATAGTATATATATAGGTTATATTATTATTATTTATATCATATTCTATAGTAAAATTGTTAAATATAAATATGAAATTATTATAATTAATAATTAATATATTTTTATATAGAACAAATTAAATTAATATATAAAAAATTTGATAGTTTAATTGATCTTTGAAGAGATTAGGAAAAAAAAGAGATAGAGGGAGAGACAATTCTATATAGAGAGAGGTATATATACTAGCACTTGCACCTACAGGAGGCTCAAGGATTATGTTGATAGAAAACTATATGTATGTTAATATGTTAGAGAGTATGTGTTTGTGCATGAATGCATTGCAAATTCTAGTTACATGTGGCTAGATTAAACAGTTACTAATAAGTGTTAAATAATTGAATGAAATAAATTTAGAAAAATCTAGATTTTTTCTTTAAAGAAATTAAGTATTATTTGATTATGAAATATTTGCATACAGATTTAAAACATAAAACAATGCAAATGAAAAAAGAAGTTGTCATCAAATTGATAAAAAATACTGCAAATAGAAATAAAATGTTCCCATCCAATTGTCCAATCAATATTTATCTAGCTTTTATGTGATAAATGAGATTTTAGAGGCTTTTACTTGATATTTTAAAGGATTTTACCATTAAATGGCAAGTGAAACTTGTTTTCCAATGACTCAATGGTGGTTTTGTTGGAGTGAAAAGGACATTGAGAGTGGGGGTGAATCACTGTCATGAACCAATTTAACAATTTTCAGAAAATGAAACAAAACTAAATTATGCTCTCACTATTTCAATGATTAAATCATCCATAAATTGAATGCAACCATTTAGAACTAAAATGAGAAGTGTGACAGTAAAACAATGCATAATAAAGCACTCTCACAATAAAGCGGTGAAACTAAAAATGAGCAAAGAGACACAAGATATGCCGAGTGGAAAACCCTCCTGGGGTAGAAAAACCACTCCTTTTATGCTGCCTTTCAGGCTCTTATTTGAAAACCATTGTTAACAATTCCTTATAGGAAAATTTATGAGCACCAACTCAAGGAGCACCAACCCCTCATTTAGAGACACCAATCTCAAGGAGCACCAACCCCTTATTTTGAAACACCAATTTCAAGGAGCACCAACCCCTTTTCAGTTTACAAAATTACAATAACACAGAGGATCTCTTTGTTTCATTTTTTCTCACTCAAGCCTCTCTATCTAATACCCTAAAGATTCAACATGAATCCTTAAAATATTAAATAAATGAGGTTTTTATGATCATACTCTGCATCATGTTTTCAAACTTTTATTACAGAGCTTTTTCACTATCTCTTTTCAGATTTTCATTTACAAAAGTTATCACTTCTTTCTTTCAAGAACACTCAAGAACAAAACTGTGTTCAAAAAGAATCTCTCACATATCAAGACTATCACTTTTATTTTCTTTTTTACTTTTTTATATACAACAGATATCTCAACTCTCTCAGGAACAACTTTTTCAGAACAGTGATAAATCCCTTTTTATCCTCTCACAGATATATATCAAAAATTACCAAGGTTACAATAAAGTATACATCATCACAAAGATTTTGTTTGATACTAGAAGAATATCCATTTTAAGAGAGTGACTCTAAACCCCTCAAAAGTCATGAAGCTGGGATTTCCTCCAAAAGGAGACAAAGTGTCACTAGCATTTTTGTTCTCTTAACCCTGACAACAAAAAGAATCTGCACCAATAATACCATTTGAAACAAAAATTACAGTAATGTTTGCACCAGTAAAATCTTTTTCAAAGAGAATATAAACAATAATACCCTTTTGGAACAGATTTCAAATACCCTTATTCAATTGTTTAGAAGAATCTCCAATAAGTTTAGTAATAGGTGGAGGAAGAAAAATTAGAGAAACAATAATATGTTTCAAATAACCTTTCTCAAGCTGAGAACAGAGAAGAATATCTCTACAAGAATTTGTAACTGTACCCATATCATGATGATCCTCATAATAAAAAATAAACAATGTTTTCAGAATACCCATAATGAGAAATGTAGAGTAACCGAAACGAATGCATGCTTTGCTGCCACAACTACCCATTTGTGCATTTTAGATTCAAACAACAAACAATAACTGTCATTCGTGAAACAAACACCAAATGAAGAAAGATATACCTGAACTCGTATGAAGCCAAAAAGAGATGCATGATCATCTGTAGCAAGTATTTACCGACCCAATAAAGGAGAAACCAGCGACCCTTCTTCCTTCTTCGAGCCTCCAACCAATAAGAATAAAACAACAGACCAAGTACCAACCACAACATTGCTCATATAGTGAGCTTCACTAACTTTCATCAGACTTACAGCAAGTGAAAATAACAGAGTAATGGCTGCAACCAGTTTCCATGGTGGTGACAAAAAGGTTTCAACCCTTAGCATAAAGAATGCCCTAAACTTCTTTCACTTCCATACGAATCAAAGGCTTTCGATGCCTTTCCTCAATTTGATAAAACTTGAAGTCTGAGAGGACTTAAGTCAAAAGCATCATAATAGACATTAAACAAATCGTTGTCAAAGACTCATAATGTCGACACAATTATCACTTTGATAATTGTCATGACTTTTCAAAAATGTCGACCACCTTAATAAACAAAACATTATTACCAAGAGTCGATGCCTTGTCACTTTCAAAGTGACTTAATTATTTCCACAAACCTCTTGTTGCCCTTAAGGCCTAATAAATCAACTATTATAAGGCCCAAATCAAATATGTCTTCATTCTAAAGTCATTTACCAATGCAAGTAAAATCAATTCTATCAAATGCTTAAGGAAACCCGATAAGGTTTACTTACTTTTTAAATCTGACTCCTTTGCGACTTTAAGAGAGATAATAATGCATACCATAATGTCCAAACCAATATATGCTTCGAGCCTTAAACATTAACTTCACATTTATGTGCCAAAATAAATAATGATCACCTTTAGAAGCTTATTATGATGCCAAGGCTCATGCTAAGGAGTCTCCTTTGAGAGACTTATAAATTGTTAAAGACATATGCCTGTGAGTGACAAGAATAAACGAAAATCCCCATTACCATTCCAAATACCTGAATAGCCATGCCATATACCTGTATGAAAGAATAACCCCATGTGAAATATATATCCTCTGCACAGGAATCCAACATGATCAGTACCACAAGATATAACAAATCCGAATGTAAACCAAAGCCATAATACTGTCCATATCCAAAGTACTGAATTCCAAAACATGAATAGATCAAGAGTAAGCCAAGATTGAATCAAGTATCACAATGTCAATGCCAAAATTCCATGAGTCATAATACGAAAGTGCCATAACTGAACCAATGAATATGCCAATACCAAAGTGCCATAAAGAGCATTAATATAATTCCAATCCAATATGCCATGTATCAAATAATGTATCAAAACCGTTGACACCAAAGAATTATGAGATAGCCATGAAGATCAATAGAATGAAGATATACCATGAAGATATAATCAAATGAATCTTGTCAATGATGCCATGATCAACCTAATAATGAGCAATTGAAACAATATACTTGTCGTGCAATAAAGAAGGGCCAACCTGTCAAAATGAAACCAACTATTCCATGATCAACCCGAGTCCTGTCAAGATAACAATATCATTTATCACAGAAGTTGATGAATGCCCCGTCACAATGAACACCATCTAAATAACCTGTACCAAGCCTTATCAACACTGTCAGTCCAATATAGGCATAACCATCTACAAATGAATAGAATTCATAAATCTGAACCAGAAGCCACATGAGTAATCAACATGAGAAACTTGAATCATCATGAACATGTATCAAAAACAAAGCCTCTTAAATATTATTTGAGATACTAAACTGATTGTGTCATCAAGGACAACCAAAGACAACTAAGAAGACAACAAAATCCCCCTTTGTCCTTGATGGCAAAACACAAATTACTCTCCCCCTTTTTGCCTCAATGACAAAGAAATGAAATGCAACCACAACTGAGAATCCAACAAAGAACTATATGAACCAACTGCAAGTAAAACATTAAGAGTAGCAAACTGAGAAATATAAGAGGGTTGGAAATAAGAACATATAGAAACAAGCTCCCCCTACAAAGATGTTGCATCAAAACTGGTACCATTAATCTTTTTCAAAAACAACAAGACCACTGTCAAATAATCCAAATGGGTTATGAAAACACTTTCAATCCATTGCAAGCACACAAGCAATTCACCACTCCATTTGTAAACCATATTGCAGATGGGCAAAGACTCGAATCTGATCAATAACACACAGTAACAAAACATTCTCATGAAGATTAAACACATAAAGTATTAATAAGATAGACCTTTACCACCAAGAATACCACTAGAGTACCTTTGTACACAATAATAAATCACTTTTTACTACATACCAGTGATCTAGAAATCCATTATCTAACTACCCCGAGTCTCTAAATCTCATAAGATGACAAATATCAAACTTCTTTAGACATCATATCATGCCAGAATCAATAAAGTATTGTCACCTGCAAGCTAAAGACCATGAAAACTTGAACTGCCAAGTAATAGCACATCACTGTTAGACCAAACAACTATTTAATTGTCAAAGCATTGTCTTTTATGAAAGTTGTGCAAGTGATAACACCAATCATGTATACCATATTATAAGCATACTAAAAATATTTCATTGATAGGCAATATATAAATCACCGTCACAATGTCCTTACAACAATCATCAATACTTGTGTTCCAACCATGAAACGTTATGGGCAACTTCCAAGCACAACACCACAAAACTCAATTTCAAGTAACATTCACTGTCATTGTCCTTTCAGCTAGCTGCCACTATCGTTACATGCCATATACTGTATTAACATCTTAAAAAATTAACAGTTCACTGTCTTATCATGCTCTGTCATTGAAACTTCACTTATATAAATTAAACCAAGCATTATAAAATGTGCATAGCAAGTAACTGTTTAGCATGATATCAAAGTGTTAAGCAATGATGAGACTGATCAATCAAGATAACAAGCTTTAATGACAAAGAAAAAGAATGAATACTGCTTCGAAGTCCAAGCCACCATTATCTCATGGAAATATATTGACATCAACTAACTCATGCACCTTTTGAATGGTTAAACTAGAATCCACCAATAACAACATTAATGAATGATTTCAAGACAACAAATATAAGCAAGTTAACCATCTCTTGTATGTAGTCAATGTGCACCTTATGAATTGAGCCATCAAAGTATCAAACTCACCAAAGGATTATCAATGTACTTCAAATTTGAATTCCTTAACAACCTGTAAAGTTGATCAGTTATACACAGAGTAATAAACATGATGATATTTGTCATATCCAAGACTCTCATTAACTTCCCATATCATATGGAGACCTTCATAATCAATACAATCAGAATAAACATAATGAAATATTGACATTTACAGACCTCTTCTTTACTTCTTATACCACCAATAGCAAATGCATTGTCATACCTCCTTCTAGACTTCATAGTGGTAAAAAGTTACCATAATAGACTCCCCTTGAGTCTTTTCTTCTTCTCAAGATCTGGATGGTATCACATGTGCAAGTAGTGCACAAGTAGTTTTCACACATTCATCTTTATTGCTCTTCCTTCTCCACACCAATGTAGACTTTTTCACTTGTTTTCTTAAAGTATTTGTCTTTCTATTAAATCTGCATTGTTGTACTTTATGCCCAATGTTATTACATCTGAAAAAAAAGACTTTGTGATTGCTTTGAGGAACAAAAGGCTTCCTATAGACATTTCCAACATTGTTCCCTACATTATTATCACTTGTATTCATTCTAAAATCTCTTCTTAAGTGACCAAAATTGTTACAGTTGTAACACGCCACATTCTCATTTCTAGACACATTAGAATGATTCTTATTTGACCATTTCATGCAATTAATTGCCTTATGACCATAGTCATTACAAACATAACAATATCCTTGAAAAGAATGATTATACCTGAATGAATGATCATGTCAAGGATGTGAAGATCTGAAGACATTTCTCCTTTCTCTATGAGTACCTTTGAATTGTCTTCTAGTAGAAGTGTTATCCTCTGATTTTGTTTTCTCTACACTCTTCGGTGCAACAGCATCGTGACCAAGATCAACCTTCATTCTTGGTGTAAACATTTTTCCATCTGTAGTAGCAAAAACTCTTTGAGATTCTTTGGCAGAGCTTTGTCCAACCTCATATCCCACTCCTGTAGGATCCTTAGAATGCTTTTGTTTGCCCAATATCTCATTCAATAAATTAGTACTCTGATCAAATTTTTGAATTTTATCTAATTGAACCTTGACACTTTCAAACTCTTTTCTTAAAGCAACTACTTCTCCTTCAAGTTTTAGACAATCAATCTTTTTAACCTCCAAATTAGACCTTACAACATCTGTTATCCTCTTACATTCTTCAATTTCAATTTTCTGACTTATAATCATATCATCTTTAAGTGTTAGTTATTTTAACAAGGAATCATTGTCTGAACATTTCTTTAAAGAAGCAATCTCATTTTCTAGTTTATGTGTTTCTTGATCTTTATAACTTATACCAACACGAAGACAATCCTCAACTCTCTTGGCTTCTTCAAGCTGAGTTTTTAAAGAGATTATTGCTTGATTTGAAGTTTGTTCTTGAGCAAGAGCTTGAGCAGATTTTTGTTCTTGAGCCAAAATTTGCTTTTTGAGTTTTTTAAGCTCTTTTAAAGCACATTTCAGTTCACCTTCTAGATCTACTTCACCTTCTTCATTATCATTGTTGTTTGTATCTTCTTGCTGAATTATTTCAGCCATGAATAATGTTTCATCTTCTTCAGCTAAAGAATCTTTAGATTCAGTGTCTGTTTCATCTTTACTAAATAGACTTTTCTTCTTTTTGAAGTTGAAATTTCGTTTAGGTTTATAGGCCTTTTTCTTAGGCAGTTTTTCAAATTTCTCGTTGTCACTATTTTGATCACCATAGGGACACTTTGCAGCAAAGTGACCTATTTTTCCACAGTTAAAACACTTAAGGGGAGTTTTCCGTTATATTTTCCAGATCCCTTTTTAAGCTTTCTAACAAAACGGGATTATGTAGAATCAGAAAAATTTGACTCACTAACCTCGTCTTTTTCTTTCTTTTTAGTGTTAAAGGCAGTTTCTTTTCCAGTAGAATTGTTTTTATTGATTCTCATTTCATAGGCAATCAGAGTACCTTGCAAACTATCTAAGGTAAGTCATTCAAAGTGTTTATTTTCTTCAAGAGTAGAAACCTTAGCTTCAAATTTAGGCAGTAAGGTTCTGATGACCTTAGTTACAACATCAAATTCTTTTACTTCTTCTCCTAGCCCTTTCATAGCATTAAAAATTTCATCAACTCTCAAGAAGTAATCAACTACTTTTTCATCATCCCTCATTTTTATTTCCTCAAACTGATGTTTTAGAGTAAGGACTTTTGACTGTTTAACTTTTTCATTTCCTTGATAGATGGTTTCAAGTTTAACCCATATTTCCCTAGAATAATTGCAATGCATGACTTTGATAAATACATCTTTAGTCAATGCACACAAGAGAGCATATTTTTCTCTAGCATTAGTTTCATATTTTTTCTTTTCATCATAGTTGTGGGCAATGTAGTTGGTACAGTGTACCCAATTAACACTATGCTCCACACATCGAGATCAATAGAAGTCAAATATGTTTCCATTCTGATATTCCAAAATATATAATCCGTTCCATCAAATAATGGAGCTCTAGTCATAGATGCGCCTTCATGAGCTTGAGACATTTTAAACAGACTCCAAGACCAAAATCAATCCTAGGTTGATTAGACCTATCAGAGGACCCTACGCTCTGATACCAATCATTGGAATGAAAATGACATTGAGAGGGGGGGTGAATCAGTGTCATGAACCAATTCAACAATTTTCAAAAAATGAAACAAAATTGAATTATGCTCTCACTATTTCAATGATTAAATCATCCATAAATGCAACCATTTAGAACTGAAATGAGATGAAAGAAAAACAATGCATAATAAAGCACTCTCACAATAAAGCAGTGAAACCAAAATGAGCAAAGAGACACAAGATATACTGAGTGGAAAACCCTCCTAGGGTAGAAAAACCACTCCTAAACTGCTACCTTTCAAGCTCTTATTTGAAAACCACTGTTAACAATGCCTTATAGGCTAATTTATGAGCACCAACTCAAGGAGCACCAACCCCTCATTTAGAGACACCAATCTCAAGGAGCACCAACCCCTTATTTTGAAACACTAATTTCAAGGAGCACCAACCCCTTTTCAGTTTATAGAATTACAATAACACAGAGGATCTCTTTGTTTCATTTTTGCTCACTCAAGCCTCTCTATCTAATACCCTAAAGATTCAACATGAATCCTTAAAATATTAAATAAATAAGGTTTTTATGATCATACTCTGCATCATGTTTTCAAACTTTTATTACAAAGCTTTTTCACTATCTCTTTTCAGATTTTCATTTACAAAAGTTATCACTTCTTTCTTTCAAGAACAGTCAAGAACAAAACCGTGTTCAAAAAGAATCTCACATATCAAGACTATCACTTCTCATTTTCTTTTTGCATTTTTGAATACAACAGATATCTCAACTCTCTTAGGAACAACTTTTTCAGAACAGTGATAAATCCCTTTTTATCCTCTCATAGATATATATCAAAAATTACCAAGGTTACAATAAAGTATACATCATCACAAAGATTTTGTTTGATACTAGAAGAATATCCATTTTAAGAGAGTGACTCTAAAACCCTCAAAAGCCGTGAAGGTGGGATTTCCTCCAAAAGGAGACAAAGTGTCATTAGCATTTTTGTTCTCTTAACCCTGACAATAAAAAGAATCTGCACCAATAATACCATTTGAAACAAAAATTATAGTAATGTTTGCACCAATAAAATCTTTTTCAAAGAGAATATAAATAATAATACCCTTTTGGAACAGATTTCAAATACCCTTATTCAATTGTTTAGAAGAATCTCCAATAAGTTTAGTAATAGGTGGAGGAAGAAAAATCAGATAAACAATAATATGTTTCAAATAACCTTTCTTGAGCTGAAAACACAGAAGAATATCTCTACAAGAATTTGTAACCGTACCCATATCATGATGATCCTCATAATAAAAAATAAATAATGTTTTCAGAATACCCATAATGAGAAATGTAGAGTAACTGAAACGAATGCATGCTTTGCTGCCACAACTACCCATTTATGCATTTTAGATTCAAACAACAAACAATAACTATCATTCGTGAAACAAACACCAAATGAAGAAAGAGATACCTGAACTCGTATGAAGCCAAAAAGAGATGCATGATCATCTGTAGCAAGTATTTACCAGCCCAATAAAGGAGAAACTAGCGACCCTTCTTCCTTCTTTGAGCCTCCAACCAATAAGAATAAAACAGCAGACCAAGTACCAACCACAACATTGCTCATATAGTGAGCTTCACTAACTTTCATCAGACTTACAGCAAGTGAAAATAACAGAGTAATGGCTGCAACCAGTTTCCATGGTGGCGACAGAAAGGTTTCAACCCTTAGCATAAAGAATGCCCTAAACTTCTTTCACTTCCATACGAATCAAAGGCTTTCGATGCCTTTCCTCAATTTGATAAAACTTGAAGTCTGAGAGGACTTAAGTCAAAAGCATCATAATAGACATTAAACAAATCGTTGTCAAACACTCATAATGCCGACACAATTATCACTTTGATAATTGTCATGACTTTTCAAAAATGTCGACCACCTTAATAAACAAAACATTATTACCAAGAGTCGATGCCTTGTCACTTTCAAAGTGACTTTTAATTATTTCCACAAACCTCCTGTCGGCCTTAAGGCCTAATAAATCAACTATTATAAGGCTTGAATCAAATATGACTTCATTCTAAAGTTATTTACCAATGCAAGTAAAATCAATTCTATCAAATGCTTATGGAAACTTGATAGGGTTTACTTACTTTTAAAAGCCGACTCCTTTGTGACTTTAAGAGAGATAATAATACATATCATAATGTCCAAACCAATATATGCTTCAAGCCATAAACATTAACTTCACATATATGTGCCAAAAGAAATAATAATCACCTTTAGAAGTTGATTATGATGCCAAGGCTCATGCTAAGGAGTCTCCTTTGAGAGACTTATAAATTGTTAAAGACATATGCCTATGAGTGAAAAGAATAAATGAAGATCCCCATTACCATTCCAAATACCTAAATAGCCATGCCATATACCTATATGAAAGAATAACCCCATGTGAAATATATATCCTCTGCACAGGAATCCAACATGATCAGTTCCAAAAGATATAACAAATTTGAATGTAAACGAAAGCCATAATACTGTCCATAGCCAAAGTATTGAATGTCAAAACATGAATAGATCAAGAGTAAGCCAAGACTGAATCAAGTATCACAATGTCAATGCCAAAATTCCATGAGTCATAATACGAAAGTGCCATAACTGAACCAATGAATATGCTAAGACCAAAGTTCCATAGAGAGTTCATTAATATAATTCCAACCCAATATTCCATGTATCAAATAATGTATCATAACCGTTGACACCAAAGAATTATGAGACAACCATGAAGCTCAATAGAATGAAGATATACCGTGAAGATATAATCAAATGAATATTCTCAATGATGCCATTATCAACCTGATAATGAGCAATTGAAACAATATATTTGTCATGCAATAAAGAAGGGCCAACCTGTCAAAATGAAACCAACTATTCCATGATCAACCTGAGTCCTGTCAAGGTGACAATATCATTTATCACAAAAGTTGATGAATGCCCTATCACAATGATCACCATCTGAATAACCTGTACCAAGCCTTATCAACACCGTCAGTCCAATACAGGCATAACCATTTGCAAATGAATAGAATTCATAAATCTGAACCAGAAGCCACATGAGTAATCAACATGAGAAACTTGAATCATCATGAACATGTATCAAGAACAAAGCCTTAGAAAGATTATATGAGATACCAAACTGATTTTGTCATCAAGGACAACCAAAGACAACTGAGAAGACAATAGGTTTGCAGGTGTGAGACTTGTTTCAAGCTCAAATCTCACACTATATGTAGCCTATTCACTAATAAAGAGAGAAACTCAAAAGATAGAGAATGAGAGAAAGAGACAAATTTAGATAGATAGATATTGAGAGAGAGAGAGAGAGAGAGAGAGATGGAGATAAATATTGAAAGAGAGGAATAGACAAAGAGAGATAGAGCATGAGAGAGAGAGAGAGATGGAGATAAATATTGAAAGAGAGGAATAGACAAAGAGAGATAGAGCATGAGAGAGAGAGAAATAAAAGAGATACAAAGGAAAAGAGAAACTAACTTTTGATTGGTTGTTTGATGTCAACAATCCAAGGAAGACATGTGTCTTTAGGGAGTTATGCTCAAGGCAGCATGTCATTTGATTAAGGATATGATAATTCACCTTTAAGACCTCTTTATTTTACCCATTGCACACTTAAGGAGACAAACATATAGATAGAGAAAGAGGGAAAGAGAAAATAAGTGAAAATGGAGATGGAGATAGAGATAAGATATAGTTAGGTGGAGAGAGAAAAAAGAGAAAGAGAGAGGGAGAAAAATGAGATAAAGGAGGAGAAAGAGACGAACAAAGATAAATAGAGAGAAAAAAATATAGAAATAAAGGGATAAAAAGAGGGATAGGGAGAAAAAAGGAGAGAAGAGAGAGAAACAAAGCTAGAGATAGAGAGATAAAGTGAGATAAATAGAAATGTAGAGATAAAGAGGAAGACAAAGAGATATAGAAAGATAGGTAGAGATATGGAGGAACAAAGAGGGATAGAGAAAGAGGTAGAGATAGTGAGGGAGATTGAGAAAAATAGATAAAAGAAAAGAGAAAGAGAGAAGAGGAGAGATACATAGATAGAGATAAAGTCACATAACGAGATAGGGAGATAAAGATAAATAGAGGAAATAAAATATATAGAGAGAGGGAGATAATGAGAAACATACAAATAGAGAGGGAGACAAAGAGATAGCAAGAGGTAGAGATATAGAGAGATAAAGGTGAATAGATATAGATATAGGGAGGGTGATTGATATATCTCTCCCTATCGCTCTTTGTCTCTCTATATCTCCCACTATTTATGTCACTCCCTCTCCCCCTCTCTATATTTTGAGCTATCTCTCCCTCTCCTACCTCTCTATATTGAGCTATCTCTCCCTCTCTCCCCTCCTCTCTATCTCTCCTCCTCTACCTATCTCCATTTATCTCCCTCCCCCTCTCTCTCTATATCTTCCCTCTCTCCCTCTCTCCCTCCCTCTCTCCCTCCCTATCCCCCTATCTATCTCTCTATCTCTACCTCTCTCTCTCCCTTTCTTTTCTCATATATATATATATATATATATATATCTTTCTCTTCCCATATATCTCTATCTCCCCCTACTTGTTTCTCCCTTTCTCTATCTCCCGCTATTTCTCTCCCTCTCTCCATCTCTATTTACTTATCTCTAATTCTCTTTGTTTATCCGTCTCTTTGTCTCTCTTTGGACCTCTCCTCCTTTCTATATATATCCTTATATCTATATCTCTCTATCACTCTATCTCTCCCTCTCCCTCTTCCTCTATATCTCTCTATCTCGTCTTCTCTATCTCCCTATCTCTCTTTGTATTTCTCTTCTATCTATTTGTCTCCCTTTTCCTCTCTCGCTCTATCTTCATCTCTACCTCTATTTTCCTCTCTCCCCTTTATCTGTAGACATGTCTCCTTCTCTCTATCCATCCATCTATCTCCCTCTCTATCTCTCTCTCTATATTTATCTCTTCCATCTCTATCTTTCCCTATCTCCTCTCTCTTTATCTCTCCCTCTCCTCTCCATTCTCCATCTCCATCTCCATCTCCATCTCCATCTCCATATCCATCTCCATCTCCATCTCCATCTCCATCTCCATCTCCATCTCCATCTCCATCTCTATCTCTATCTCCTTATCACTCTCTATCTCTCACTTTTCCACCCCATCTCTCCCTCTTTCTATCCCTATCTCTCCCCCTCTCTCCCTCCCTCTCTCGATATTGCAAACATAACATGAGCTTGTTGGTAATGGAGCTTGATTATCTTCCTGATTCAAAGGTTTTATTTCACTAAATGGCCTACCAATTGACCTCATGTATTGCATAAATGTATGTAAAAAATAGACTAAAATTTATCTTAGTTGACCTTCCACACATCTTAGGCATACCCATTGCACACTAAGGTGTGATTGCTAGTTAAGGTTATCGAGGAGGAGGTATTATTTTTGAATATGTGCACATTTAGTTCCTTGCATATTTATCGTATTATCATTGATGGTGTGAGTTCCTAAAGCCCAACTCATAATGAGCCTTTATACAATGTTGGCCAAATTTAGAAAAGGGACACTATGCTTGATGTTAGTGGTCTTTTACATTTCAATTTTTGTAAAAATTTGGACCAGCATTCCTAGGCCACTTCAAATTATACTATTAGATGGCCTATGATTTCATCATCGGTCTTACACATAGGGTAGAAGTGTGGCCTCAAGTAACTAGGTATTTACAGTCGGTCTCCCATGATAATTTGATTGTGAAGTGCAGCCCAAGAGAATGCTCCTACTTTTGGTAAAATGTTAGGACCCTCACAAAGGTCATTTGGCTAGTTAGATATTTGGATCTATTTGTCCTGTATTTCATAGCCTAATTTGGTAGTATACTTGCTTGATTTGGCTCCACACTAAAGCAAATTTTCATCCTTTTCTAATAGAATTATCTTCCTTTATGAGAGTTCTCTTCTTACAAGATCACTTGGTTGTAGAGACAGGAGCTCAAGAAATTTCTATTAATAGTCTATTCTTTTGTTCCTTGTGGATATGTCCATATAGTCTTTTACTTTGACCCTATACCTCTTAGTCATTATTTAGATACATTATTTGATTCTTGGTATGTCTATCATGGGGGTGTACCGATTCCATTAGTGACATAAAAAGCATTTGTTCCATTATTGATTTTTCATGTTAGGTGTTTTGTGATTATTAGTTAGCATTTCATCATGAAGTTCCATAATTGAGAGCCATTTGGAGGATTAGCTATTGTTAATATGCGTTTAGGATCATCACTATCCATATATTTCCCCCTAAGGATCTTGAACCATAGAGAATTTGAGATTTGGAACATTTTCCATGATAATTTCGCTTCTAAAGCCTTGTTTTATTTGTGGATATCCTGAATAGCTGCACCACTAAATGTTTTATCTTGCTTGATCTTCTTTCATGAAATCAATGGGATGAATTTTAATTTTTTTGAACCTTTTGCACTAACTTTCTCGATATTTTGTTGAATTATTTCTCTTCCTTTTCTATCAAATCAACACATGAAAGCATATATATTGGTATGGTTGCAATTACTGCTTTAATCATAACGATTCTTCCACACAAGTGTCAACCAATGACCCTTCCAAGATTCACACGTTTTCTTACATTTGTCAATTTTTTCCATCCATAAATTGGTCTTGACTACTCCATGGAATAATGGAATGCCCAAATATTGGCTCGAAAGGGAGTTAATGGAAAAACCAAGAGTGGGGGCAATCTTTCACTGAGTGGTTTTTTTGGTATTAAACAAATACACTCATTATTTTTCTATGTTGATAGATTTTCCAAAGCACTTCACATATTCATCCAATGTTGTCTAGATGACATAAGTTTCCCCAATCATTGGGGTTCCATATAGGATGGTATCATCTTTGAAAAGATAATGGTAATGGTGGGGATGTCTTGAGATATAATGATTCCTTTTGAAGAACCCATTTCAATGTCTTACTTAATACATCTGCCATAATACCAAAAAAAAAATGAGGAGAGGGGATCTCCTTGTCTGATCCCCTATGCATCTTCAAAAAAATTGTAGCGGATATCAATAATCAATATGGAGTATCATGTTGTAGATTTGCAATCGTAAACTCATTTTAGCCATTTTTGATTGAGCCTAAATCTTTCAAGGATTTTCATTAGGAACCTCTAACTTACCTTGTCATAAGCCTTGCTAATGTCTAGCTTCAACATCATGCCTTTCAGGTTTTGTGTTATGATAGAGTGGATCAACTCATGTGTAATGATGTTTCCATCGGTTATGTTTCACCCAAAGATGAAGCTCCTATGCTCTTGGATTACAATTGTTGGAAGCATACTCTTTAACTTATTAGCTATTACTTTGGGGATGATCTTGTAAATTCTCTTGAAAAGTGATATTGGTCTGAATTCCGTGAATGATGTGCAATCCACTTTTATGGGGATCAATTCAATGTTTGTTTTATTTAGATCTTTGATAATCTTGCTTGATTTTATTGATTCCTCTGCCATTTTGCATATGTCCTTCCCCATGAATTCCCAACAAACTTGAAAGAAGAATGTTGAAAATCCATTAGGCCCAGGGGCCTTGATTAGATGCATTTAGAAAAGTGCCTCTTTTACTTCCTCAATCATGAAAGGGAACTAAGTCTATCATTATTTGTATCTTTGACTAGTTATGGAATGGACTCAAAAAAAGAATTTTGTAGGGGTTTGGCTGCATTAATTCTAGATAGAAAATTTTGATAAAACACACTCCTTAATTTTGAATGTCCTTGTTGTCTATCAGAGTCCTTCAATCACTTATAATGTTTCAAGAGATTCTATTTTGTCCTCTTCTAATTTTCATGAAGTTGTGGAAAAACTTTGTGTTTAAATCTCCCTTTGCCAACCAAGTTTCTTGAATTTTGGAGTCTGTTTTGCTAACAGTGCCTTCTCTTTGAGATAATCTTCTTGGAACATACTATTTATAATATTTTTTCATTTAAAGCCTCCAATTTAGGTTCAATCCTTTCTTTTTCTTGGAAGATGTTTTCAATGATGCTCTATTCCATATTTTCAATTTCTCATTTATATAATGTAATTTTGTGTTGAAGATGTGCATATTAGATCCATTTAGATCCCATGGCTCCAACCACCACTTCTCTAGGAGGCCCATTAATTCCTCGCTTCTAAATAATATTTTCTCAAACTAGAATTGGCACTTTGGTGGAGGGTGATATTAAATGAAACATAGATCTATCAGGAAGCAATTGGATGTTGAAATTGGTCTAATATGAGATATAGGTAGTAGTGGGAGTTGAAGCCAATTTGGTGATAGTAAGAAGCAATTAAGTCTTTTCGTGATGTCCGTAAAACCTATGCGCCTATTATTCCATGTGAATGTTCTATTGGTTAGTGTAATATCGATGAGGTTATTATGATTGAAAAACTGTGAAAAGTCTTTATGAGATTGTGATATTCTCCCAAGGTATCTTAATTTCTCAAATGCAACTAAAATTGCATTAAAATTTCCTTTGATTATAAATTATGTTAGATATATTTTTAAAAACTCCTCATTCAATTCGCCCCACACAACTCTTTTATCCTTTGGTTTAGATGGATCACAAATATTGAAAATGTAAAAAATTAAGTTTGAAATTACAGACTACATACCTTTGCTAAATGCAATTAGATTTTGATGCCTATAATTATAATGAGACTTTGGCTAATTTTTACAATAGACCTAAACCCTTAGAGGCACGTATGACTTTTGTAAAACTTCGTGACCAACCTTTGTAGCATTGGTGAACAATTCATCTTTAAATTTATTTAGTTTAGTCTCTTGTAGCATTACTATTTTTATCAATTAACAATTGATATGGTGCTTGATCATGTGTCATTTGTTATGGGCATTTAAGCCCCTAACATTCTAGGTTAAAATATTCATTGCTCTCCAAGGGAGGGAACATCTCCCTTGGATGTCAACAAGTAGGTTTTAATGGATGTTTGATCTTTGTTGAGTGCTTCTTCCTCTCTCTTCTCTTTGTTTGTTTTGCAACCTCACAGGATCCAATAGGTTAAGACCTATGTTTAGTAGCTTGAAAGCAGTTTGGTTGATCCTTCTTGGATCAACAGTGTTTATCTCATCTATTTTATTCTCATTCTCCAATTTTGAGTCCATAATTTCATGTTTATTACTTGCTTCACTTTTCTCATTATAAGAGATCATTGCCATTCATTGGGGTTAGGCTTTGTTTGGAGATATCGAGGAGTTTCATATCTATGGATTTTTTGTTTTCCCTTAGTATTTTCCTCGTTGGCTTCCTTGGGCATACATTTTTTTTAATTACAGGAGGAGGGTGTTGACATGAAATTTCAAAGTGTTCCTGCTTTTTACATCTCAGGAAAAAGAATCTAGAGATTTCTATGTCCAATTCTTGATTCCATGTGTCAGCAGTAGTAATTAGTTTGACAAATTTTGGAATTTCCTTGATCGATATCATCTTGAGGCAGACATAGACTAGGGTTTCCCCATCTCTTAAATCAACTTTTAGGGTCTTTTCGGTGCAATCACCAATTTTTGATAGACATTAAACTAACCAATACTCAAAAGGTAGATTATATAATATAATCTAGATTAGTCCTTTTGTTGGAAATGTAATCAAGGGATTGAAATTATGGGTCTATTTTTGTAGATATAGATACAAGTTTCTCATCATTCAAGAGTCATTTTTCAAGATGTGCTACCTTTCTTTTTGCGAGTTGAAAACCGCCATAAAGAATCCCTTAGGAAGGAGGGTAACCATTGAATTTACAGTCTAATATGAAGCTATCCATCCTCTAATTGTGGATCTTGATAATTTTTCTCCCAAGAACCTACCAATTACAATCATTTCTTCAAGTATGTTTGAGTCTTTATTAACAATGGTTGAAACATCAATAACTACTTCACCTTTGATTTCATGTTGATCCTTGCTGCTCTTGGAGTCCTTTATTGCACCCACTGCTCTACTCTACCCAAACTTCATTGAATTCACATGCACCATCTTAGTTGTATATCTTATTTTATTTGTATATATCAATGGGCTACAACCACTTTTACTTTAAAATAATCATAGCTTAAATTCTTAAACTTTATATTTATCATAGTAAGAGAAAATAGTATCCAATCATAATCTTGGTTCAAGATAATATGTTTTTCTATAATGACTACTATATTTGAAAACAAGCACAAATTTCTTAGAGACGCTTCCATCTATATCTTTTGTCTAGACACATCACACCTCTAAATCAATGAAGTAGGAGTGATTCTTAGGATAGCACCATGGTTGACTATGCATGTGCTCATTAATGGTGAATAACCCTCTCACTATTATAAATGGTCCACAAATTTTCTCAATGGATACACATTGGGATTCTACTCTATATGTGCTTCAAATGATATTGAAGGTAGATCGTCCATTTTGATTTGGATGAGTTCGAACCTCCTACTAGTTGAATTGATTCTTATGGAGAATTTAACATGGTTGAACATTATAGTGACCATGATTAGAATTGTCTAACCAAATTATCTAAAGCTTAATCATCATCAAATATAAACAATGAACTTTTGGAAAATACACAATAACAAGAAAAAATGATAAATATGCTATATAACTACTTAAATTATAAAGACTACATATCTTATTGTTAATTGAATTTTTATATATATTATATACCAAATTCGTTAGATAATACTTTTATCCATAACACATCTATAATTTGATGCGATTGTTAGTATAATTAACTACATACATATAATATTCATAATCCATGATGTAGGTATACACTGCTTTTGATTTTGACTATGTGCATTTTTTCTCTTCATGTTTCAAATCAAACTTCTTGATCCATCATTTCTCTTATTTTCTCTTACTTTCTAATTTTGATGACAAATCATAAAAAATAAAACTAGCAGTTGCATGCAGTGACATGCAACAATGAGCTGATAGGTGGAGAAGTCAAAATGGTAGGAATTTGTACATGTATAGAAGGAATTAAAGAGGGGGATGCTAAGAACAATATGGGAGAGAACATAGTAGTTGAAGATGAATACACAATTTTTATCATGACCATATAGAACAATATGTAGGCAAGAAAATGATTCTTTGAAAGAATACATAAGTGCATAAATAAAAGAGAAATTTAAAGAATTTGGGAGCAGTTTATTGATAGCCAATAGATAAAATTAATGCAAACAATAGCCATTGAGGGAAGATAAATTTGAATTGAGTTTTTCAATACAACTACGCATAGGAGAATATTTTGAAGTTATTATAAATCCCAAAAATATTCCATTATAATCGAGAACAACCATAGTCAATTTTATAAATGAAGAGAAAAATTTCTATCAAATAGAAGTGTGAAGCATTTAACAAATATAAACAACCCATATTGGCAATCACTGGTTGTAGGGTGCTTCTTTGATGATATGATCATTATCATTATGTCCATTATGTATTCTTCTTATCACTAAATTTGTTTGTCTTGAGAATGTTCTGCAAAAATCAAAGGAAAATGTGAAGTTTAGTGCGATGAACATGTGTCATTGTTAGACAATATCTAAATTAGGAAATATAAACAATTATATAATTTATAACAAATAATATGTAATGCACCTGCAATAGAAGAGATCAAATAAATAAGATGTAGGCATACCTTGTGCACACAGAGAGATGCAATATGTTTACGATTATAAGTCCCATATAATTTTGTTCCAGTACCTGAGAATTTTGTTGAGTTGAAATCAATGTTATACATTTTTAAAATTATATACAGTTGTATCATTTATGACAAATAATTTGAAATGCAGTTGTGAAATAAGAGATAGAATAAAGGACATATAGCCTTACCTTGTATATAAATGGAATGTAGATGCAACTCGTATACTATGCCAAACATGCGATCGTGAAGCTATTTAGCATTGTGGAGATTTGTAGTTACAGCTGAGAATGTTTGCAATCTAAAATGGTTTCAATCAGATATAGCTACACATAAACAGTTTGAAGGTGAGAGCACTAGCAGTGGCATCATTGATTGAAGATCACAACAACTTTGGGTTGTGTGGGTGTAAGAAGCCTAAAAACTGGGTTGAGACATTTTAGTATGATCTATACAAGAATTGCAAAATTAAATATAAATGTTATATGGTCAACAAAAGAAGATGAAGGAATTTGGGTTTGTCATTGGAGGAGAGGAGAAGCATAATGCAAGAATTGAACAACAACTTCTCTTAGTAATCACCATAGAACCAAAACTCTGGCTAGCTTGGCGGAAGTGGTTGCAACTGCACTATGAATGGAATGAGAAGGAAGCAGTGAGTCAACTTACATATGGAATCGAAACATTAGAAATGGTGGAAATTCTATATGCATTGAAATGAAGAGGGAAAGGAGAAGCGACATAGTTACCGAAAAGAATACAAACATTTCATCATGTTGGAAATGCACACAGTTGTTGGAGGCGATCCTCTTCTTTGATTCAAAGTGTACTATATTTATTGGCACGTAATCTAGAGTATCTATCAAAAGAGAAAGGAAGATCTATGCGTATTCCTATAATTTATTTTACACGGGAAAGAGTTGTGAACGTTAGTCCTTGTCTTTATTTAGTTCCAATATCTATTGTAGCTTTCTCCAATCTCAAGCCTTGAGATTTATGTATTGTTATTGCCCAAGCCATTGTTAAGGGGAGTTATGTTCAGCTGCCTTGTGTGATCAGGGGAATGGGGATGGCTTTTGGGTTGTCTTGATCCCATGTCGAGCCAATGTAGTTTGGGAAGTGCACAACAACATATTGAGGCGGTTGAGGTGGTTTAGTACCCCTAGCATATACCATAGACTTGCCAAAACCCAATAATCCATTGACCAAGCTAGCTTCCACCCAAAGATTTGTTGTTAACATTACTTGTTCGCCAATTGCAAGTAAGAGCTTTGCTTGAAGTTGCTCATCATCGCCATAATCAAGTGTGTTCTGCTGAGTAGTTTTAGCAATACTAATTGCAATAGGAACATTTAACTATTGAAGCATTTTTCTATTGTGCAAGGTGACCAAGTTATTTGTTGGGAATAAGTGAATAGTTGCATCAAACTCTTGGTTTTGTTGAGATGAAAGCATGGCGTTTGTTCGATTCATAAAACTTGAGATGCCTGAGAAATTCTAATATGCAAAAGGAGTCTACGAAACTCTTGTTGTGCATCAGACTATCCATGTTGGCGGAAGACTATGTCGAGTGGGACAACAACATTAAAAGTGTGCCAAAGAGCCAAGGATGTGGAGCGAGAAGCGTAGATAGGCCTATCCAAAACAGGCGGCAACTATGCGAGGTCACCCACAAGTATAACAGAGGCACCACCAAATGGTTGCATATGTCTAGCAAGAAACACTTGCCGCAACCGACTATCTATTTTGAGTAACAACTTGGGTCCCAAGAAGCTCATTTCATCAATTAATATGTACTTAATATGTTTGAAGTCCTCTTGAAATATGGTCAATGTTTGTCCTTTCAATGGATTCATATCTCTAATTGGTATCCGAAGAGTTGCATGCACTGTAGAGGCACATATATTGTAAGTGGCCACCCCCATTGGCGCTAAAGCAAGCAAAGGATTCATTCTCTGATTTAGCAATGTATTTAGTGTTCTCTGGATGTTGTCTATAAGAAATGATTTACTTGTACCTGTAATACCTTGAATAATCATACATAATGGTGATGATGAAGATGGGCCAAGGTGGTGTCTGATGATATTTAGAGCAAGTTTTTGCTTAGGAGATAGCCGATGATAAAGTGTAGTTGTAGCAGGTGGGAAAAGACTACCTTCAGTTGTATGCAATTTAGTTGTTGAGATTAACTCTACAACAGCATTATGTAGATTCTTAGGAACATGGCATATCCCACATGTGATTAAAATAGAAGTCCCATCTACCTAATAGTTGTAGCTGTTCCAAGCAAACACTGTTTGTAGCACCAAGGCGAGAAAGCAATTCCCATTCGTATTCATCTGCGAGAGGAAGAGACTGGGTACTATCGGTATCACTATCACCTTATTCTTAACTAGTGGGGGAGCAATAAATCTATTGACAAGCCAAGGGTGATAGCCAACAACATGAAATAGCCTTCAGTTTTGTGTTATACTATCTCTTGTGAGGCCTATATCTACTTCAACATTTTAGAAAGGCTTGTATAGTAACAATTTTGACCAACAAAAAGTTTCAAAGGTATCACAATGCTCAAGAGGGGTGGACTTGAATAGTGGGTAAACAATGATCATAGCAGGGTGTGGTCGCAAATGCCAAGCCTCACCTTTGCGATTTTTCTGATGTGTATATAATTCTGCATATCGAATAAGGGATATAGTGTCCATCTCAACTGGTCTTTGCATGTAACAATGAATATAACTAATTGCAAGCTCTTCACCATTATCAACTGCTTTCAAACAATGGAAAGTTTGCCTACTCATGTTCAAAGATAGGAAATGTCGGCTTGACATGAAAAGCGGCAACTTTTACAACATATGGCATGTTTCTTGTGCACCAATGTCATAATCTGCAACCAAGTTCATCATGAACTTTTGATAGGAAAGCAACGCTTTATCCCCAAATGAATTTGTATTTGCAAACCTCTACAAGATATCAATATAGCTTTTAGACTTTAATGCATATTTGGAAATTTAGTTTAGCACAAATTGTCTTGACAAGACTGGCTGGTAATCAACATTTGCTTGCCAGATTGCAAGCATCTCAGGGTTATGGATATTAAGGCACTCATCATTTATTGCTATCTCATAGGATTTGTTTGATTCATTGTCAATTTCCAATGTTGATGATGGTTGTGCATTCCATGGAGCTTTGTAGCGACATTGTAATTGCTAGCCTTTTTTCCTAAGGCATGTGTATTGAGTACATTTGGTATGTATCTACACCGTGTTCACTAGCTATTCGTAATCCACCATTAGGTCCATGCAAGTAATTTGTGAAGTGTCAAGCAAACACGGGTCCTCTAGAGAAGAGTGGTGGACTCTTGATATTAGTTGTTATGGGGAACGAGGATTCCATGCTAAAACATAGCGATCAAAGAAGCTTTTTGCCTATTGAACTTCATGTGGGTTGGAATAGTCAAACATGTCCAATTTCGGGGCACCTAGAAGCCATAAGAAACCATGGACATGTGTTGATCCATGGTGTTTCCACTCATACCTATACCAGTAATCCTTTGTATGGAAAAGCCTTTCAAGAACCTCGTCACGAAAAATGGTGAACCGCAAGTGCATGTACAAGGCCGTTATATGCAGAGTCTAGACAACATTATCCGTGAAGCATCTTCGGGAGTATGGCATATGTGGCTAAGCACCAGGATCAAGTACCTTGTGCAAATTAGGCCATTTTGTGTCTGCGGAGCTCAGAGTGAAAAAAGAGCTGGTGTCCCAAACTGGTGGATCATTGCAACGAGCTCTTGCCGACACTTGCCCCAATATGAGCGCATTCCTTGCAAAGATGCACCAAAGCAAATGAGTTGGTTTGCTATCTGGGTGTCTGGTGCATCCCAAAGTAGTTGTCATAGTGCAACCACAGACTTTGGGATCCTTTCTTCCAAGATTGTTTTCATGAAAATGGAAGCCGATTGTTGGCTTCGATGTCTCATTATTAAATTATAAAGGTAATATCTAAATCTAACATGCATCCCAAATCTATTATCATAGTGTCTCATCCAGTGCAATGCATATTAATGTAAGTGAATTTGTATGCTTCTCAACTGTAGGGGCATCGTTGTTCCAGTTAGGAACAATGTTGGAAAAACCATGCTTAATAGCCTCTCTGTATTGTATTCATTGATAGGGTTAGAATTTATCTCAAGCCAAGGTAAAGTATCTTCAATCTGTAAGGCATCTTTGATTGCCTGTAATTCCTGAGGAGGGTTGGGAAACAATGAAATAAATGATGATGAGTCCTCAAGCTCAACTTCCTCATCAACAACAATTTTCAAAGTTGCTACTGGTTCAACTATGTTATGTACTAGTTCTTTCATTGTGTGCAAAATATTGGAGATATCAGTACTTGTAGCTAACAACAAATTTAAAGCATCACAATCAATTGCAACATCACTATAGTATGGATCATTTTCAATTTTGTATATCAATGCAGCCATGACATTATGTTTGTCAACATAACAATCATAGTTCGTTCCCTGAATGCTAGTTCTTTGAACAATCACCACTTCAACATCATGTAGGCGACGTGGCAATAAAGTTGTAATGGTCGTGATGTCTTGAGGGAAGCTTATAGTATGGTCACTATATTTGTATTGGCCTCCTCTAGCATGGATCACTTTCGAAACTGGAGTAACTCCACCTATAAGCATTTCTTCAACCTGAGTAAGCTTTGCAAGGATAGGAGGTTGTGGTCCTGGGTCCATCTTATTCATTGAACTAAATCAGTGGATGCCCTTTTTAGAAGCACAATGCAGGCAAACAATGTTTGGGTTGGATGCTCACACTTTCATGCCGACGTAGCTTTCCTTGCAAATACTACAAACTTTCAAATCGAACAAAGCATCAATGCACTGACGAAAGGACTACATTGCAATGCAAAAAGGATCTCCAAACATATTGTTAAAATGGTGATGGGATGACAATGTGAATGGCAAGCCATGCCTGGCAAGGTTGTGTTGAGATCCACATCCACCCATTGTCGAGGCATCTTCATTGGGAAGGTTATGTGTAAGCTGCTAAGGGATGGAGGGTGCGAGACTATAGAAGCCAACATGTGTTTCTAACAAGCTCGGTAGCAATTGCGGTGCAACCTCTTGTTTAGGCGGGGCCAATTAAGGACGAACTACGATCACTCTTTGTTGCAAGTATTTGGCCCGATGACTTGCACAATCTGGTCTCTATACTAGACATAATAGAGTTGGTTTCTTTGGCATTTTTTTTCATTTTTTTGGTCCACACTTGATGTAGGACTGGAACTTGAACAAGGTTGAGGATCCTACAACCATAATATGAGGAAAATAATAAAGTGCTTGCAAACACCAACTTAAAGAACAATGGTATAGCTAAAGAGATTAAGCCAACTCAAAACATCACAATTATTTATTAGCATGATGGACAACAAGAACCAAGAGGAGAAGTTATAAACACAGGTGCATATGGGTGTGATGGACAAGAAGCAAGGAAAGTAGAAGTTGAAAAGATGTATATATATATATATCAACAAGTTTAAATGTATATGTATATGAATGTTGTTTGTAACTGATTTCACATACATACATGTCCACATATAAATTTATTTGGTCAAAGATTAAAAAATAGAGCATGTTGTCTCAATGTATAACCACTTCTATAAGCAACAAAGCAACAAGATCAGGAATAAAAGTCATTTTTATGTGACAAACATTGGGTAAAAGGGAAAAGAAAATAGATGTCCAACCAACAAAAATTGCAAAAAAGTGCATCTAACTTGAGAAATATATATTTTGGTATAGATTTTGTTTCGTAAGTATATATATGCATTACATGCCTTGCATGCATAATAGGCAAGACTATATATAAATGTTGATTGCATATAATTTCACATACATAGATATTTGCACATAGGAAAAATAAAATCAAACACACTAAAAGAAGGCTTGCTCTCCACCCTACCATATTGCGTCATGGAGCCTTGAGGGCTGTCAGCAAACCCCCAAGCAAGAACATAAATTATCTAGCACCATAATCAATGTTGAGATCAATATTTAATATTACACTTAATATACAATCTATCATACATATGAATGTTGTCTGCATCTAATCTCACAAACATACACATCTGCACATAGGAAATATAAAATGAAACACAACAAAAGAAGGCTTGCTTTCCACCCTACCATATTGGGTCATGGAGCCTCATGATCTCCCACCAAACCCCCGAGCAATAACATACATTTTCCACCACTTTGATCAATGGTGAAACCAATGTTTCTTATTACACTTAATATACAACCTATCATTCTAACAACTCCTTTTTGAGGCTCAAAGAAATAATAACTAAAAAGGTGCATCTAAATTTAGATACCTATATATTAGTATAGATTTTGTTTTGCAAGCACATATATAGGCATTACATGTCTTGAATGCATTTGTAGGGATCTGTTGCTCAGATATATATACACACAAAAAGTATGTGTGGAAATGTATGTATGTGGAATTACATGTAGACAATAGGTATACTGTCTACCACTCTAATAAATACAAAGATCAATGTTTAATATTACACTTAATATACAACGTATCATACATATTAATGTTATCTGCATCTAATCTCACAAACATACATAACTGCACATAGAGAAAATAATATGAAACACACCAAAAGAAGGCCTGCTCTCCACCCTACCATATTGGGTCATGGAGCCTCATGGGCTCTCACCAAACCCCCGAGCAAGAACATACATTGTCCACCACTATGATCAATGGTGAAACCAATGTTCCTTATTACACCTAATATAGAGCCTATCATTCTAACAATTCCTTTTTGAGGCTCAAAGAAATAATAACTAAAAAAGTGCATCTAACTTCAGATACCTATATATCAGTATACATTTTGTTTTGCAAGTACATATATAGGCATTGCATGACTTGGATGCATATGTAGGTATCTTTTCACCAAACATGGGCACATATAACAAGCAATAACCAAAAATTAAAAAAATGTAGATATGTACAACATGAAAACCAAGCCAACCATAACATTGAAAATGGTTTTGTTGAATGGAGAAACATACACCATTATCATGTGCTTGCAGGGATAAACAATGTGATGCAACCAAAAAATTGTTTGTCCTCTCACAAGCACATGACAACGGTGTGTGGTTGTCCTCCATAATCACATAAACCACAATGTGCAGTGGTTATAAAAGGGTAAATCATAAATGGCAATTTTTTTTGTGGGAAAGGAACATGTTTTCTCAAGTTTTAAATGGAAGGTGTTATTACAACCATTGCCACTATATAGATACCATATAACAATTAATGTTGAAGCACCAAGCCCTACCAACTGACATTTAATTTCGTTGGCCTTGTCTATGGACGCACCAAATACTTTTAATTTTTTTGGTGAATAAATTGATGGTCAAGGAAGATATATATATAAAGATGATGGAGGGTAACCATATTAATGTATTTTTAATTACATTCATGCTCATTGCTATTATTTGTTGCAGTTGATAGCACCCAGGTGCCAATGTTTCATTTGATAAAGGAGAATTATTTTGACCACTTCATAATCAATGCTGAGATCAATGTTTAATATTACACTTAATATACAACCTATCATACATATGAATATTATATGCATCCAATTCACAAGCATACATATCTGTGCATAGGAAATATAAAATGAAACACAACAAAAGAAGGCCTGGTCTCTAGTCTACCATATTGGGTCATGGAGCCTCATAACCTCTCACCAAACCCCTAAGCAAGAACATACATTATTCACCACTGTGTTCAATGGTTAGATCAATGTTTCATATTACAGTTAATATATATCCTATCATTCTAAGAATTCCATAGGAAATATAAAATGAAACACAACAAAAGAAACCCTGTTGTCCACTATGTTGAATGGTTAGATCAAAGTTTCATATTACACTTAATATATAGCCTATCATTCTAAGAATTCCTTTTTGAGGCTTAAAGAAATAATAACTAAAAAGGTGCATCTAACTTTAGATACATATATATCAGTATAGATGTTGTTTTGCAACTGCATATATATGTATTGCATGCGTTGGATGCATATGTAGGAATATGTTGCTTGGATATATATACACACAAAAAGTACGTTTATAAATGTATGTATGTGGCATTAGATGTAGACAATATACATATATAGATGGATGAAAACTTATATATATGTACGTACGTGCACATAGGAAAAATGAAATGAAGCACAACAAAAGAATGCCTGCTCTCCACCCTACCATATTGGGTCATGGAGCCTCATAGGCTCTCACCAAACCCCCAAGCAAGAGCATGCATTATCTACCACTGTGTTCAATGGTTAGATCAATGTTTCATATTATAGTTAATATACAGCCTATCATTCTAAGAATTATTTTTTGACGCTTTAAGAGATAATAACTAAAAAGGTGCTTCTAACTTCAAGTACATATATATCACTATAGATTTTGTTTTGCAACTGCATATATCTACATTGCATGCTTTGGATGCACATATAGATATCTATTGCTTAGATATATAAACACACAAAAAGTATGTGTAGAAATGTATGTATGTAGGATTAGATGTAGACAATATACATATATAGATAGATGCAAACTTATATATATGTAAATATCTGCACTTGTGTGCACTTTGGCCAGAATTTTTGTCAGCCTTCCTGGTTTTTAACCCTTCTGACGTTCGGCTCCCGGTCGGAGAAAAGGTGACGGATTTTTTTATTTTTTATATTAAAAGCGTTTGGCACGTCAATAGAGAGGGCCGACAAAATTAAATGCCAATTGGCATCAAGATTAATTGTTGTATGGTTTCCGTGTAGTGGTGATGGTTGTAATATATATATATTATCATATATTTTGTTTTGTAAGTATATATATATGCGTTGCATTTTTTGCATGCATAATAGGTAGTACTATATATGAATGTTGGCTACATCTAATTTCACATATGTTTTGGATGTTGTTTTTCTTTTCTTTTTTACAAAAGCAACTTGAAAATCCTAGGCTTGAGACAATTACTTCACGTAAGAATAAGTACAACATGTTTCAGTTAACAATAGCAATTTGAATAAATGCACAATGCTGCTCTCAAATAGGAAAAATGCAACTGTCAATTAAAACATATATACCCGTTCTTTTGTCAAATGTTTCAATAATTTTTGGTTGAATGGACACAAGGCCAAGCCATGCCAAGTAGCAATTAATTTTTGTGAAGTTTAAGTATAGACCTACAAAAAAAATAACAACTATCTTATGAAAAGAATAGACATAGGAAGGAGTATATATGAATGTTATTTGTATCTTATTTCACATACATACATATCTGCACATAGGGATGAATGTTGTCTGTGTCTAATTTCACGTACATATCTGCACATAGGGAAATTAAAATGAAACACAACAAAAGAAGGCCTGCTCTCCACCCTACCATATTGGGTCATGGAGTCTCATAGGCTCTCACCAAACCCCTGAGCAAGAACATACATTGTCCACCACTATGATTAATGGTGAAACCAATGTTTCTTATTACACTTAGTATAAAGCCTATTCTTCTAAGAATTCCTTTTTGAGGATGAAACAAATAACTATCTTCCCAAAATAATAAACATGGGGAGGATTATATATGAATGTTGTCTACATCTAATTTCACATACATACATATTTGCACATAGGAAAATAAAAATGAAACAATACAAAAGAAGGTCTTCTCTCCACCGTACCATATTGGGTCATGGTGCCTTGTTGGCTCTCACCAAACCCCCAAGAAAGAACATACATTGTCCACCACTATAATTAATGGTGAGATCAATCTTTCATATAACACTTAATATAGAGCCTCTCATTCTAAGAACATCTTCCAACAAGCGGCTCCCAACTAGAAAAGTGGATTAAATTGGTAATACCAAAAGAATAAATATACGAAAGAGTATAAATGAATGTTACCTGCATCTGATTTCACACACATACATATTTGCACACAGGGAAAATAAAATTAAACACAACAAAAGAAGGTGTACTCTCCACCCTACCATATTGGGTCATACAGCTTAATAGAGTCTCACCAAACTCTCAAGCAAGAACATACTTAGTCTGCCACTATGATCAATGGTGAGACCAATGTTTCATCTTACACCTAATATATAGCCCGTGATTCTAAGAAATCCTTATTGAGGGTCAGACAAATAACAACTATCCTTTGAAAAGAATAAATATAGGAAAGAGTTGATACACACGCATTATTGATTGTTGTTCAATAGGGTTGTAGCTTGAGCTACACAACATACATAGATATCCACACCTATACGTTTCAATGCATGTGAGAACATATATATGTATAAGTTTAAATGTAATTACAAGTATCAACAAGTATAAATGTATATATATATGTTGTGTGCATCTTCGTTTAGATACATATATATGTGCACATTTTTTTTTTGTATGTGTATTTCGATGCAATAGAACATTTTCTCTTTTGCCAAGTGTTTGTTTTATTGCTTTGAGTAACATCAATTTCGCTAAGCAAGTTCAAGTCTGGGAATTTGAAATTGTAACCATTTTCATTGTTTTCGTTGTTTTGAGAATTCCTATGGAACTACAATATTATTTCATGTATGGTTTCCATGTAGTGGTGATGACTGCAATAACACCTACCATCTAAAACTTAGCGACCCAATAAAACAATTTATGTTATTTTCAACTAGGCATTGTTTATTGTTGTTCTGTAGCATCAGCTACTATGAGGACTGTGAGCAACAATTGTGGCAAGGTTTTTTGCACATAACACACGTAGATATCCACACCCAGACTTGTGAATACATGTAAGCACATATATATAAGCTTAAATGTAGATATATATCTATGTTGGGTGTATCTAATTTCATATACACACATATGTGCAAACACTTTTTTGTGTATATATATGTGCAAGAAAGAGATATCTAAGTATGCATGGAAGGCATGGAGTGCATATATATACACTTACAAAATTAAATCTCTACAAATATATATGCATATGAAGCTAGATATAGAGAACATACACATTCACCCATATGTAAACTTGTTAATAAATGCAAATACAGATATATACTTGTATGTGTATATATATATTTATATATTTACATGCACCAACAAGTTTAAATGTAGACATATATGTGTGTTGTGTGTAGCTTACTTTAGATAAACATATATTTGTAGATTTTTTTTCCTCGTATGTGTATATCCAAGCAATATATATCTAGATATGTGTACATATATTTTTTTGTATAGATGTATATGCATGGTACATATGCCTTAAATGATTAGTGGTACTTGATAAGATTCCTATACAATATACAAATTAGTAATGCTCATAATGATACAAGAAACAATACGTTTTTCCAGGCTGGATTTTAATAACCTGGGCTCAAGCAAAATCACAAAAGTATTGCACAGTCAGTAGAGGACAATCATCATTGAACATTACATAGGAAATATGATAACAAAAATGAAGTTATGCAACTCTAATAAAGTCAAAGATAACCATATGTGACATGGATTTATGAATGGAGAGCCAAGACCAATATATTCAACATTCAACCAACATTAAAAGATTAAAAGCACAGTCATGAGATTGAAATAAGTATGGGTTAAAGGGAACAAACATTATAGCCTAGAACCATATGATATCTATATGCAATATGACTTTATGAATGGACATGCCAAAGCAGTAGAGAAAACATTTAAGCGACATTAAAAGATTATAAAGCACATATATGAGAATATTCTACACTCAACCAACATAAGAAGATTAAAACCATATAAATCAAATGACAAAATTTTGATTACATTTTGCATTTTAATCATGTGCAACACTAGATTTTTATAGCCTGGACTCAAGAAAAATCACAAAATTATTGTGCAGTCAGTAGAGGACAATCATCATTGAATGTTACATAGGAAATATAATAACAAAAATGAAGTTATGCGACTCTAATAAAATCAAAGATAACCATATGTGATATGGCTTTATGAATGTAGAGGCAGGACAAATATATTCAATATTCAACTAGCATTAGAAGATTAAAAACACAGTCACGAGATTGAAATAAGTATGGGTTCAAGGGAACAAACATTATAACCGAGAACCATATGATATCCATATGCAACATGACTTTATGAATGGACATGCCAAAGCAATAGAAAAACATTTAAGTAGCATGAGAAGATTATAAAGCACATATATGAGAATATTCTACACTCAGCCAACACAAGAAGATCAAAACCAAAGAAATCAAATGACAATTTTTATTACATTCTACATTTTAATCATGTGCAACGATCAAATGCGGAATAACTATGGGTTCAACGGAGCCAACATTATAGCCAACAACAATTATGGAGAAATAAAAGTATGTGACAATCGAAATAGTCAAGAAGCAAATAACTATATTGATATTAAAAACTAGACATATCTATATATAGATAAACACATGACCTCATAGATACATGTGAAAAATGCATATACACACATACATATAAACATTCAAATCTGCATGCATATATGCATACAAATGCATTACAAACACATATATCTACACACATCTGTATCAAGATGTTGTATGCACTCAAAAAATTCAATTGCATGCATATATGTTTATGTATATGCATATGTAGATGTATACATGCATACAACCATGTCCACAAGTATATATAAGAACAACTGTAAATACTAATACATGTGTTGAATAGGGCAACATAAGTTTATAACCAAACAACATAAAATAAAATGAGGGACATATACTGAAAGGGAAACAAAACTATAAGCGACATAAACAATACAAAAAAAAGAAGTGTATCTTTTTTTGTTAAACATTATAAGTTATAGTGATTTGTCTTAATATATAACCAGTTCTACAAGCAACAAAGCAATAAGATTAGAAAGCAAAGGTGTTATGATGTGATAGGCATACTAAAAACGGAAAAGGAAACAAATGTCCAGTCAACCCCAACTGCAAAAATTTCAACTATTGATTATCTCTGCAAAGACTTGCCCGACAAAGGATATTGCAGACAAATCTAAGAACAACAACTTGCACTCGGCTTCAAAGTTAATTCTTGCAACTTTGACTATTGTTGTTTTAAGCCTTGTTTCTGAATGATAGGGTTGAGTTTTAATAAGAACAAGGAAAACAAAAGAAGTGTAGATGACACCATTGATGAAAAACTGAGCAGTCATTACAGCAAAAGACTCATATTGCAACATATACAACTCTTTTGCTAACATCTGCAATAAGCTTATTATAGCCTCATTAAAATTAGTAGCCCAAATCTCGCTTGTGTGGTCTTCCATCTTTAGCTGCAACAAATATCGAAAGTCACAATCAGGCATGGTTGTCTGGCATTTAGGGTAGTACCACATATTATTAGTAGACTCTTCACACTTTTTCTTGCATTGTTTGCCATTGGCCTGCAAGGGACATGCAGCGTAACAAAATGCATTAGTTTTAATATATTTCACTTTCTTTGACAATAGCTTGCAAAGTTTCTATCAAGGCAAGACAATGGTCCAAGATATATCCAAGAGTGACTCTGCCATTGGCCAAAGCAACCTTTCGAGGCACTGTCTGGGAGGGCTCAATGGCAGGTGGCTCAACATGTCCTCGTTGTATCAAGGCCTGTGCTTCTGGGATGTCAAGATTTATGTATAAAATAGTCCTTGCAGAGGTATTCACAACAAATCCATTGAAATATCTAACACGACCATTCTAACAACAAGTATGACAACCGAACCAGGAATGCACAACATTTCAAACTTGTCACCCTTTGCTTCCCAATTTGGGCCCCATAAATTAACGTCAATGTAAGAGGATGACAAATCATTAAGTTTCATAGTTCTTCAAATCGTTTCAGATTGATCTTTTCTTTGATAGTTGATACCTTTACTACATGCACCACAACCCCAATAATATCAATCAAAGTGTTATTGTTGCAGTTTGCAATTTTATTTATTGGGATGAATTTAAATACTTTATCCGGCACAAAGGTCTCATCATCACAACACTTCAATATTGAGTTTTGATCCAAAATAATTTCCATGTGGTTGTTCAACTTATTAAATTTCTTATCCGCTTGTTTGATCGAGCCTTTTGACACACAATAAGTGCGGCCCACCTGAACCCTATCATAATACAATTATGCTATGTCATTAAAGCAAGTGATTCATATTTTTGTTCCGTCACTGTCAATAATGTCAAAGTTGAATACTTGGCCCTCACATCCTTGTTTATTGTAATGGTACATATCCCTTTTAGTTGTCACCCGACCTTTTATTATCCATCTGGTTTGGTAAATATTTAGGCCTTTAACATGACTGATATTTGAAGGAGCACTATGTTGTGTCAGGGATATGAATCCAAAATTTTGAGGCTCATTTGGATGGGGAAGGCGACTCTAAGCCCACCATTTGTTCTTCTTGATCTTTAAACATATATCTAGGTGTTCCAATTAACTAACAATCTGATATTTTGACATCTAATGACAATATAAAAATCACCCTGGAACCAAACCAAGATTAAATATTAAAAAAGGTGGTCCCCACAAACAGGAAAGCATACAACAACAAGCGTAAGTAGTGCAAAACAATAGCCAACCTTGATTCTCGCAGCTTCCTACACACATGGTTTGTCAAGCACAAGATTGAACTTATTTTCAATGCCCCTGCAAATAAAAGGTCATTGTATCTTGCAGGCAAAGTGCCTATCTGCATGTGGGTTCCATTAAAGAGGATAAATTTGTAACGGTCAACTGGGCTTTGATCACCACCTATTTTTTGAAAAGACATTAGTTGAAGAACCAGAGATGGGATGACATCTCCAACATCAATAGATTGGATCACATGCCCTATCAAGGCTGGTCGTACATTTGAATCCTACAAGGCAGTTTTTCTCAACTAAGCCAAAGCAATGAGATGTTCAAGACTGCGACATGACTTTAGAAGCAAAAGCGAGGGAAAGAGGCAGCACACAATGAATCAATTATTGGTATCCGATAGGCAGACACATAGATAATTATACATGGTTACAAGATCACAACAACTTCAAAATTGCATCTAATAGATGAATATGAAAGGAGGGCAAGGTCGAGCAAGAAGCAAACAAGACTATATTTTTCATTGAATATAAACAAGGAAGAACATAGCAATGTTGACACATCTCAAAACTACATCCCTTTTTTCCTAACACATAGGCCACTCCCAAATGCCCAACAAACCAAAAGGAAAATGAAACATAAAGAGCTCAAATATAAATTAGTTAGACTATATATTACAAGGACTGTTAATTCAAATGAAGCATATTCACAATTCACTGGATGCACATGGCAAAGAGCCAATACAATTCTCAGCAGCAAAAAGGAAACAAGGAACAAACTTATGGGATTGGTGTTCGAGGGTTGTTCAGCAGCCTGGGGAGAACCAAAGTCCACCGACATTATTGGGGATGCTCTTTAAAAAACTGAGAGTTGCAATGTTGACGATTGACTACGAGCTCTATGCCACAACAACATGAGGGCCAAATGTTCAATTAAAGCAACAAAGGCTGACGAGAATCCCGACCAAAACACATACAAGAAATATAGATACCAATAAAATGACAACCATCAAGATCTTCAAAACACAACATGATCTCTCAATTTTTTTGTAGAGACATTAACAATATGAGGGAAAAAAATAATTAAAAAAAGGCTTCAATGTTTCATATAACACTTAATATACAGTTTATCATTCCAAGAATGCCTTATTGAGTCTCAAACAAACAACAACTATTTTCCCAAAAGAATAAACATAGGGAAGAGTATGTATGAATGTTGTTTACGTCTACTTTTACATGCATACATATCTACACATAGGAAAATAAAATGAAATGCAACAAAACAAGGCATGCTATCCACCCAACCATATTGGGTCATGGAGCGTCATAAGCTCTCACCAAACTATGGCAGGATGGAGAGAAAACCCTCTTTTCTTATCACTCATTTTATTTTCCCTACGTGCAGATATCTACGTATGTGAAATTAGAAGCATAAAACATTATTATATACAAACAATATTCATATCCAACATGCAACCCATTTTTTTTTTTTGCATGGGTTTGTTACTGTGAATTCTTTTATTTTATTTATTTTTCCTCTAAAACATTTTTTTTGGCTTTTTACAGTGGCTGGACAAAGAAGGCAACTGAAAAAAAGCAAGCAGAAAGAGGTACATTTGGAAAATCCTTTGTAGAGCATTTAAAAAATAGTCTATGTTCTTTCAAAACAACCAACCAAGAACATACACTGTCCATCATTGCGATCAATGGTGACATCAATGTTCCATATAACACTTAATATACAACTTATCATTCCAAGAATGTCCCAAAAAAATAAAAATAGGGATCAGTATGTATGAATGTTATTTGCATCTATTATGACATACATACATATCTGCACATAGGGGAAATAAAATGAAACACAACAAAACAAGACATGCTATCCACCCAACCATATTGGATCATGGAGCGTCATAGGCTCTCACCAAACTATGGCATGATGGAGAGAAAACCCTCTTTTCTTGTCTTTCATTTTATTTTCCCTACATGCAGATATGTATGTATGTGAAATTAGATACAAAAAACATTCATATATACAGACAATATTCATATCTAGCATTCAACCCATTCTTTTTTTTATTACATGGGTTTGTTACTGTGAATTCTTCTATTTTGTGAGTTTTTTCATCTAGGTCACTGTTGAAACCAATATTGTTTCATTTATGTTCACGTTTTGTGGTGATGGTCGCAACACAATAAAATAGTAAATATTATACAGTTTATGTTGTTTTCCATAAGGCACCATTGACTGTTGTTCGTTAGCTTTGGCTATATTGTTTCATTTTCGATAAGGTACCGTTGAAAAAATAATTTGTTCGGGTGCAGGGTTTTTTTTTTTTGCATGGGTTTGTTACTGTGAATTTTGTTGTCGTCTATGACAAGGTTTTTTCCACATGCACCTCTTCCTACTTGCTTTAAAGGGGTTTCCCAAATGTACCTCTTCCCACTTGCTTTTTCTCAACTCCCTTATTTCTCCAACCACTACAAAAATGGGGGAAAAATTATCAGAGCCGAGACCTTTCTATTACTTTTGCAACCATCACCCCATGCAAAAAACACAAAATAACCTCCAACCTTCACAAAACCTCCGCCACTGATCGAACTTGCACTTTCACAGAATCTCACCATCCTGGTTCACAACTCTCATAGCAGGTAAAGCCACAAAATGACACCCAATAATTCCTTATCAAAAATTGTGCAGACTCTTTAATTGCTTCACTATGCTTTCTCAGGTTTTAAATGGCAAGTGTTTTTACAACCATCACAACTACATGAAAACCATACAACAATTAATGTTGATTCCAATCGGCGTTTAATTTCACTGGCCTTCTCTGTCGACATGCCAAATGCTTTTAATATAAAAAATAAAAAAATCCGCCACCTTTTTTCCGATCGGGAGTCGGACACCGAAAGGGTTAAAAACTAGTAACACTGATGAAAATTCTGGCCAAAGTGCACACAATAAGCCTGATGATATTTTTTTTCATTTGATTTATGTGATTTTAATCTTCTTGTGTTGGTTGAGTGTAGAGTATATTGCTGCTACATGTGAGTTCATAAAGTTATGTTGCATATGTCTATCTTTGATATTGCTACGGTTGCATAATTTAGAATGATAAGCTCTATATTAAGTGCAATAAGAAACATTGGTTTCACCATTGATCATAGTGGTGGACAATGTATGTTCTTGCTCAGGGGTTTGATGAGAGCCTATGAGGCTTCATGACCCAATATGGTAGGGTGGAGAGCACACCTTTTGTTGTGTTTCATTTTATTTTCTCTATGTGCAGATATGTATGTTTGTAAAATTAGATGTAGACAACATTCATATGTACGAAAATCTATATATTAAGTGTAGTAAAAAACATTGATATCACCATTGATTATGCTGGTGGACAATGTATGTTAGTTTGCCACTATAATCAATGGTGAGACCAATGTTTCATCTCACACTTAATATACAACCTGTCATTCTAAGAAATCCTTATTGAGGCCTAAACAAATAATAACTATCATTCGAAAAATATAAACATGAGACTTGTTTAATTCTTTTCCAACCATCGTTAGTACAGGAAACCACAAATGAAATAGTATTGCTAAAGCCATAGGTCAACAATCACCAATGCCTTATGGAAAATAGTGCAAACTATTTCTGCAGGCCACACAAAAATAACCAACAATGCCTTATCGAGAGGAACATGAACTATTTTATTACTTTGCAACCATCGCCACTGCACATACACCATAAATCAAATAATTTATTCGAGGCCACAAAACAACAATCAACAATGCCTTATGGAAAATAACATAAACTGTTTTATTACTTCAACAAGTTTTAAATGCAAGGTCTGAAAAACTTCAAGGTCGGGAAAACCACAAAACAGGAGGTTTCATACTAACAAATCCATGTCTAAAAAAACAGAACAACCCCACAACCTAACAATTTTTTTAAAATAGTAGATTACACGGGAAAAACCACAAAACAAAAGAATTCACAACAACAAACACATGCAAGGGAGAAAAAAACAACCTCGCACATGAAGATTTTATTGTAAACAATGCCTTATCGAAAATAACATAAACTGTTTGATTACCTTGCAACCATTGGCACTACACAAAAATCATAAATAAAACAATATTGGTTTCAACAGTGTCATAGACGACAATAGAATTCACAGTAACAAACCCATGCAAAAAAATAAAATAACCCCACACCCGAACAAATTCTTTTTTCAACATTACCTTAACGAAAACGAAACAATATAGCCAAAGTTAGAGAATAACAGTCAACAATGCCTTATGGAAAACAACATAAACTGTATAAAATTTACTATTTTATTGTGTTGCAACCATCGCCACAAAACATGAACCATAAATAAAACAATATTGGTTTCAACAGTGACCCACATGAAAAAACCCATAAAATAGAAGAATTCATAGTAACAAACCCATGCAAAAAAAACAAAATAACCTCGCATGCAGACAAATTATTTTTTCAACAACACCTTATAAAAAATGAAACAATATAGCCAAAGCCAGAGAACAACAATCAACAATGCCTTATGGAAAACAACATAAATTGTATAACATTAACTATTTTATTGCGTTGCAACCATCGCCACAAAATGGAAGTCATAAATGAAAAAATATTGGTTTCAACAGTGACCGAGATGAAAAAACCCACAAAACAGAAGAATTCACAGTAACAAATCCATGCAAAAAAAATAAAATAACCCCGCACATGGACAATTTATTGTAAACAATGCCTTATTGAAAATAACATAAATTGTTTAAATGCCTTGCAACCATTGGCACCACATGGAAACCATAAATGAAACAATGTTGGTTTCAACAATGTCGTAGATGACAACAAAATTTACAGTAACAAAATCATGCCAAAAAAAAAATGCTACACTCGTACAATTTTTTTTTCAATAGTAACTTGTCGAAAATGAAATAATATAACTAAAGCTAGAGAACAATAGTCAACAATGCCTTATGGAAAACAACATAAACGATATAACATTTACTATTTTATTGCATTGCGACCATTGCCACAAAATGCGAACCATAAATGAAACAATATTGATTTCAATTGTGACTCGAATGAAAAAACCCACAAAATAGAAGAATTCATAGTAACACACCCATGCAAGAAAAACAAAATAACCCCGCACGCAGACAAATTCTTTTTTTAACAGTACTTTATCGAGAATGAAATAATATAGCCAAAGTTAGAGAACAACAATCAACAATTGCTTATAAAAAACAACATGAACTGTATAACATTAACTATTTTATTGCGTTGCAACCATCGTCACAAAATGAAAGCAATAAATGAAACAATATTGGTTTCAACAATGACCCAGATGAAAAAACCCACAAAACAAAAGAATTCAGTGTAACAAACCCATGCAAAAAAAAACAAAATAACCTCGCACGCGGACAATTTTTTTTTCCAATAGTGCCTTGTCGAAAATAACATAAACTATTTTATTGCCTTCCAACCATCGCCACTATATGAAAACCATAAATGAAACAATATAGCTAAAGCCAAATAACAAAAATCAACAATGCTTTATGGAAACCATAAATGAAACAATATAGCTAAAGCCAAAGAACAACAATCAACTATGCCTTATGGAAAATATCATAAACTTTATAAGCTAAATTGTTTTATTGCCTTGCAACCATCGTGACTACATGGAAACCATAAATGAAACAATATTGGTAAAGCCACAAAACAACAATCAACAATGCCCTATGGAAAATAACATAAATTGTTTTCGAAATACTATTTTTGAAATCATCTACAAAGGGTTTTTTCCACATGCACCTCTTCCCGCTTATTTTAAAGGGGTTTCCCAAATGCACCTCTTTCCGCTTGCTTTCTCTCAGCTCTTTTCTCCAACCATTGCAAAAATGGGGAAAAAATTATCAGAGTCGAGACTTTTGTATTGCTTTTGCAACCATCACCCCATGCAAAAAACACAAAATAACTTCCAACCTTCACAAAACCTCTGCCACTGATCAAACTTACACCTTCATAGAAGCTTGACAACGGATGATCGAACTTACACCTTCACAAAAGCTTACTGTCCTGGCTCACAACTCTCATAACAGGTAAAGCCACAAAATGACACCCAACAATGCTTTATCAAAAATTGCGTAGACTTTTTAATTGCTCCGCTATGTTTTCTCAAGTTTTAAATAATAGGTGTTATTACAACCATTGCCACTACATGAAAACGATACAACAATTAATGTTGATGTCAATTGATGTTTAATTTTGCTGGCCTTCTCTATCGACGTGCCAAACGTTTTTAATATAAAAAATAAAAAAATGCGCCACCTTTTTTTCGACTGAAATGAACGCAAAAAGGATTAAAAATCGAAAGACTAACGAAAATTCTGACCAAAATGCACACAATAACCCTATTGGCTAAAAATACATACTAAACGTTAACCTTGATATTTATATGGAGAAAATATTCTAGCAACACCCTCAAATTTTAGAATAGTAGTTAAGCCTAGACATAACATCATCGGAAAGAGGTGTCTTTATCTTGCCGTGCATATCCCCGAGCAAACTAGGAAGAAAATCTCAGTTGTATCACTCGGAAAGAAACCCAATTGGGGAAATAGTGGGGAAGAAATAAACAAACAAACCCGCCCATCTGATATCCGATCGAATCCTTATCTTCACTGGTAAATGTTAATGGTTATTGTTATAGGAAAGCAGAAGTAGAAGCGTTGCAGGTTGCACTGGCTTTTGAAGTGGCAGATCCAAGAGCCTGCAACATGGCGAGGAATTCCAGTTTGTGCGCTCCCATGGAGTTACTGCGCTCGGAGGAGATGAATTTGGTGCAGCTGATTATCCCTGTCGAGTCTGCCCACGCCACCATTTCCGATCTCGGGGAACTCGGCCTTGTGCAATTTAAGGACGTAATTATTCAAGATCTACTGCCCTTCCCTTCAATTAAATAGCTAATCATTGGCGCCTGTGCGATTTTGGCGCTAGATTTATGTTATTTTTTCGTTATCTTTTCAGGGTTTTGAAAGTTTATTTATCATGTTACAATCAATTTGGCATTGTTTTAAAGAGCGATCTTGTTGTGAGAAAGGAATGGATTGTTTGTTTTCCTGGTACGATTTCCAAAGCTTGGTATATTAGGGGCTCGGGGTTTGATGTTTAATGCTTTTTTTGATTTGCCAAAGATGTATATTTTTTGTCCTGTTTTTATCGATTTGGCCTCAAAACTGTCCCCAACTGGTAAAATTGCAGTTCAGCAAGCGTTGGTAAATGAACTGTAATATAAATCATCTATTTTATTTATGAGCTCCAGGATCCCGTGGGTGTCCCCTAGTGTTGGGTGTAATTTGCAGGAATTTTCAGTAAATGTTGTTTTGGGCGTTTGTTTGTAAACATGAGATCATTAATCTGCAAATTTTAATTTTATGATGGAATATATTTTCAGAAAATTGATTGGAAAGTGCAACAAAGCAGAACAATATTTGAAATTAGTACACGATATACTCGATATTTAATTGCAATTCCTCTAAGGATGATTAAGAGAGACTTCAAATTATTTTCAAAAACTTTAGTTAAAACTTTAAAGAGTACAAACCTCAACATCTATGGTTTCATCTTAACCTCAATTACCGACCAGCTTAATGATCTGCTACTTGTAAATTGCATTCCTTTCACCTCCAGCATCTGGCTTGTCTCTTCAAACATTCATGTATTCACAGATTTGGAATCTTATATCATCTATGATCAGCTTCATTTTTGGGGTACAACTAATAAACACTTCCTGCAATTACTTCCAAAATGAGATGCTTCCTTGAAGACGGTCTTTGCCATGATTTTTTTACGTCAGAGCATCTTAATTCCAATTTGATATCAGTGGCTCTTTTCATCGAGTTTCCTTAGTGAGACCCTCTTTTGCTTGATCTTTTAAACCACGTGCGTGAATTGGAATTTTCTGCTGTTTTCGTATAAACATGTCCTGATGGCTTCTTCCAGTTTTTTTAGGAGAAAAGTTCTCTTTTCCTTCCTTCTTTCCCCCTCACCATTCGCCATCATATGGGATTATAATTCAGTCAAAATGTGCCAGGATTACTGTAGAGATATGCTATAATTTATACACTTTCCGTTCTCTTTATGGCTTAGTAATATCAATTGTGAGTACTATCCTTACAAAGGAGTGATTTCTGTGAGTAATTTCACCAACATCTATCTGAGATGGATGATCCACCATCTTTGAAAATGCCACCCAAAACCATGATTGTTCTCTATCAATGGTTCCCCCTCTATCTCCAATAACGTTTAGTTTTCCTAATGTCTATGCTCGACCTTTTAAGAAACAGTACCACATCGTTCCCTAAGGTTCATTCTCTTAAATATAAATAATTCAGCTGTTCTATTTAACTCCCTTAAATTTATTCTTTTTCTTGGCTATCTCTCTTCTTGTATGAGACTCTATAGCTGTTTGACCCAGTAGTCTGAAGTTTGAGCTGTGTATGAGGAAGACTAACTGACCCTCTGTGCCAGTATAGTGAGAGTAAATCTCACCTGGTACACAGTACTGGTTAGTTCTTATCAATGAGCATGTAGTAGGCCTTCATTAGTGGTTCAGGTACCTGCATTAGACTGATCACATTGTAGACATACTATAAGAACAATCAAGACTTATTCATTTTTCTGCCCAATTTGTTTGGTAGGGATTAAAATAATGTCTAGTTCTTATAATTGTTCTTAGCTGCAAAGGTAGACTTGGGATGGAGATGCATCTTTCTTTCCATATTTTGGTATGATGTATATAAGCATTCATTTCTGATTTGTTTGCCATCAGAGGTCTATTGTCCTGCTTTAATATCTTCTCTTGGAGTAGATGCTTCAGGCAATGGGTTGAATGTTCATAAGTACTTTGAAGCTGTAATATTTGCATATTTGGTAATTTCCTGATGATATGCTTTTTGCTATAAAATAAAACTGTTTTAAGAATGGAATCTCAGATGCTTGTTTTACAGAACAGTCAGAGAGATGTCTGTTCTAAAAATCTCTGACTTGGAAACTACTTTACTTTAAATTTATTGCAAGGTTTTATACTAAGTTCAGATGTTTTTGGTTGTTGTTCTAATGAGCTGCTATATGAAATGCTAGTAAGTAACTCTTTCCTGATGTGATTTCTATTTAAAGTGCCAAATGTTGGACATAAAGTTAATTTTTTGAGGATTCTAAGGTTTGTTACTTGCTTTTGACAGCTTAATGCAGACAAAAGCCCATTTCAGCGAACTTATGCTAATCAGGTATGCACGTTTTGTTTTGGAGCCAATGCTTGTATAAGCAATGTTATTTGTTAGTAAGCACTTAGTTTCTTTGTTTGTAATAAACATAATGGGTGATGGCCTTTCATCGCTCTCTTAGTTTTAACTTCTGGTTTTTTATGTACTTTTGAGTACATTGACAGTATATCGACCTAGTTTGGTCATTTATGAACGTTAATATAATTTTCTTTACTTCTTAGTCAAATGATTTTAAGTAAATGACAACAATAACTCAAGAGGTCTACAAACATCTCTCCATGAATTTAATATGTGTAGAAACAGTTACCCATTTAAGAGTGCAGCACAGATGAAGTTTAAAGCTACAGTTAATGTCAGGTTTCCGGAATTTGTAGTTTTGTATTGCACAAAACAGGTGGCTGTTATTGTCAATAATCCTGCCCATTGATCTATAACTAAAGAAGCAGATTTACATTTTCAGGTTAAACGATGTGGGGAAATGGCACGGAAAATGCGTTTTTTCAGAGAACAAATGACTAAATCTGGTTTATCACCTTCTACAAAGCCAGCTTTGCATCCACATATTGAGTTGGATGATCTCGAAGTAATTTTCTTGTTTAAATCACTGACAGTTTGGATGGTTTAATTGTAAAATAGATTTTAACATGCTTCATTTGAATTTTTAATTGGATATCTATGTCTTGCATGCAGGTAAAGCTTGGTGAGCTTGAAAAAGAACTTCTAGAAATCAATTCAAATGGTGAAAAGCTCCAGCGAGGTCACAGTGAACTTAAGGAGTTTAAGCTTGTTCTGCAAAAGGTATGGTACTTCATTACCTTTCTTTTCATTCACAGTTATTTTATGTGCAATGCATTATGTATCTTTATATGGTGATGTACCTTTACATTCATTGTGACTCATCTTTGAAAATGCCATTCAGGTAGCCTGATGATATGTATTTTCACCATTGGTTGCGCATGTGCTGTATTAAATGAGTTTTTAGTTTTCCAAAATTGAATAATATATAGAAGCAAAACAAGAGAAACATTTTAGCTTTGTTATAAACTTAATGAGATCAAAATCAGCTTGGTTCAGCCACAAAATTAAGTTCCAGAAAGTTCAAACCTATACATTTCTTTTAAAATTGTTGATGTATTTAACAAGTACCCAAATACATTAAACAAGCTAAAATCTGAGTTCATGGCTTCATGTAAGTCACATCTTTTGCTGCCGCATTTGCATTGTCATTCTTGACCCTGAAAATAGGACTAGTGTTCCACGGGGAGGCATCGCTACAGGTCTAGGTGATTCCCCCAATGTTTTGAATATCCTGGGGACTTGGAGGGGACTGTTAATGTTCAGCGTCTGGAGAATAACTTCCAGCCACGACTTGGAGAGATAAATTTGAATATAGCCTTTTGGCTATTCAAATTTATTCTATTATATTTAAATATGAAGGCGTCTCATTTCCATGTGTCAATAATAATTAATATTTAATTATTAATTGAAGAGCCGACTTTCTAAGGAGAAGATGTTTTCTTGTTTGAGGCCGACTTAAATATCAAAAGTCATGTCTTTTGCTGGGCTGACTTAACAACATAAGGAGACACATCTTTTGGCATGTGTATAAATACAGGTTGCTGATCATTCATTTGATCATCAAGTTCATTTATCATAATTCGTACTTCCCAGCAGAAGAAGTTTGCACTTGCAGCAGGTGGTCTTTCTGTTCTGTAGCAGCAGATCGAATTCAAGTGGAAACATATTCATTAGTACTTTGCATCTAGGAGAGGTGCTATTATTCATTGTATAAATCTGGCCTTGTGCTGGGCCTGAGTTGTAAGCAGATTTCTGCTCTTATCAAATCAATATATAGGAGATATATTGGCTGGGTTTTTCTCCCTCAGGTTGGAGGGTTTTCCCAGGGTATCTTGTGATGTTCATTGTCTTATGTGTTGCATTTTTCTGATTGCTTTCAGTTTCTGTTTATCTGATCATTAAAACTAACAGGGACATCCCATTATTTCAGGACTGGACAGCCTGTTCCATTTGGTGCATAAAAATATAAAAGGTAACTTTTGAACTTCAAATGGAAAAAATGCTAAAAACACCTAAAATCTGGAAGGGGGAGGATTGTCATTACAAATGCAGTACACTATATTAAAATTGAGATGCTTTTAGTTTGTTTAAACTATTTTAATTGCTGTCCCTCCATTGTCCTAAAAATTTGGGATCCTGTGGTCTTGGAAACTTTTAAAATATGCACAACCAGTAATTTACTAAAAATCCTGCAACTTCTCACAATTTTATCAATGTGATTTTTGAGAGGTGCATGCTTGATTAAGAATTTACAGTTTGTTGCTTTTGCAATTAGCTTGCCATTTCCCAACTCTAAAAGTATCCTGGCAACCCATTCTTTTTCAAGCTTTAATCTTTCGCTTAGAAATCATGCCTTAGCCAGATTATTGGAAGCCAAACAAAAACATGAAGCATGAAGGTATATTGGAAAGAAATGCTATTGTTAAAAAGATTCAAGCGTTGGCTTCTCTGGTCAGAGATTTTCACTTATTGAAGCATGAAATCCAAACACTTGTGGAATAACAATTGATGAAACTCTGAAACAATCAAGATTCTTTAGGTCTCAACCAAAGAATAATGCCTTGTTATCTTTGGTGACAAAAAATTCAATTATTTACACAGATCTTAATTATTTTGATTATCACATACTCCTCCATCAAGGTTTTCCCTCCATTGCTTCCGTTCCTCTCTTGGATCTGTGTCCATCATAATTTGATCTCATCCAATTACACTTTCACTTCCCCTTATTATATAATTTCTTTGATTTGAATTCATTTACCGCTACCTGCAAATCCTCTCTCCCCACATTTATATTGCTTCTATCTGGCATGCATTCCTATGTCTGGCACCCATGCTACCTCTGCATCCATTCTTTGAAACACGATCTCATCATCAATTCCATTTAAGATTTTGTATAGCATTTCCTCTTATGGTGCAAAATTTTCTTCCTGGCTCAACTCAATCTGCATGATGGAATAAAAAATTCATCTGTCAGTTCTTCACTTTTCTGTCCACCCTTGATCAAGATCCCATCTTCCTCATCTGCAACCAACTCAGGTCCCATATCTGCAGCTTTGCCTTGCACATTTAGTACCATCTCATGGTACTCATCATGTGCATTTGAATGCACTACATTCACTTCCTCACGAACATTCATGTGTTCCACCTCCACCACCACCTTCATGTCCTGAAGGAGATGCTTTCTCAATCTCTTCCTCTTTGGAATCAACAAGTACCACCTCCATGTCCTCTATGATGAGGACTTCTGCATCACAGTACTGCTCAGGTATCAATTTGTCATTTTTCATCCTTGGTGTCTGACTTCCTTTTGATTTACAAAGAACATCCACCTTTGTTTGCAAATTCTTCATGTTCTCATGAAATTTTCTCTCCAGTGTAGCAATTATTCTGTCTGTATAAGACAATCTCACTGGTCTCCGTAAGGTCCATCGAACCACTCTTATGGAAGGCATTATGACTCAGTCTGATCCACATATCAGTAGGATACTCTACCTCACATGTTCTTGCAGGACACAGCTGAGCTTATCCTGCAACAATAGCTTTTTACCTATGTTAGCCAAAGTTTACGGGATGGGGATAGCAGGGGATGAGTTTCAGGGACGGCTTCTTTTTGGGCCATTTTTGGAGATGACAGGGGATGGCAAAGGGGACGACTATATAAAAATAGGGAAAATTTAAAATATGTAGGGAAATTTAAAATATTCATGTGATAACATTGATAAAGCATTCATCGTATACATTATAGATCCTTAATACATAACATTTGTGTTGAATTGAGAGTTCACATGAGGGTCAAAGAAAAATTAGCAAATGCCAAAACTTAATTGCCTTCATAAAAACTTAATTGCCTTCATAATTCATTGTCAATATGCATGTGATATTAAAAAATAATATACAAGTTAAAAATAAAATGCCCAAAAGCTGCAAGTTTCACTTTCAACTACATAATGAAAATACAATAACAAAGAAAGTATACTGCTGCCCCTAATCTGCATCTCCCAACACTACATCAAAATCAGAGTCCTATTATGAGTCACTACCACTGTGAGGGTTTGCCTCATGTAGTGGAATTCCAACCAATCCCTCCTGTGCTTCCTCCTCATCAACATGGGCGGTGTCTTCGGGATCAACATCCCATCATAAAGCTGGAATCTGTTGATACTCTAGAGTCTTACAATCTTGAAGTTGGAGAGCACTATGCATGACCACTAGCTTCTTCGCTCATCTAGAGTTAACTCTATTCCTCTTGATGGATAAAGCTGTATGTGGACCAATTCCTCTTTGTAGCAGAACTAGCAACTTGTGAACAAAGGTGAATGGCAAACATCCTAGACTGTGGTGTATGTTTCCTGTGCCATGTCCACCAGCCAATGGGGTCAGTTTGAGCTAATGTAGCTCTATCTTCACATCTGGTTTATTGAATGTTGGATCATGAAGATTTTTGAAGACATCCCATTGTGAGCGAAGTATTGTAGACTCCTCAGCTAAATACATCTTTCAAAAGGCCTTTATTAACCCTTCTTTCACCTCTTCGTCATCACGAGGAGGCAACCTTCCAACCTTTGGTTGGAATTTAGAGTAAAGGTTACCATATGAAGTGGAGTGTTCATGGTGTTCCACCTCGGCATTACAATGGGCTTAATATGTTGCTCATATAATCCTAAACTAGGATCCTTAACCAAAATTGTTTGCTTTATCTTTTCAAACATGTTGCCAAATTTCTCATGTATCTCTCCAAAACTAGAAGAGTCCTTATCAACATATCTAATGACATCTACAACAGATGAGGTGAAAGAACAAAACTTATCTGCAAAATGAAAGAGCAAGTGAGGTGTGGTGGTTGCGATTGAACATTTGAAATTTTCTAGCTTTTTCCACCACTTGCTTCACCCAATCTATTTTTCCTATGTTTTTCAATATATGAACACAATATGGAGTCTAAAAGATGTGCTTGTAATCACCCTCCACCATTATACCACCCGATTTGCACACACGTACTGAATTAGTGACCACCTGTATAACATTTGATGCCCCAACCTCCTATATGGCCTCTTTCAAAATGCTAAATTGGAAGTCTACATCCTTACATTTCCTTGAACAATTGTGGCTCGAAAAAAATAAGAGCCAGATGAGCATGTGACTATGATATTCATGAGTGGCCAATGTCTAATATCGGTTCACCCATCCATCACAATAAAACGACCCGTCTCGAGCCAAGTTTGGCTCATATGCTCTATTAGCAAACTAACCTTAGAATATTCTTTGTTTAGGAGGGTAGTGCCTAGTTTATGATCTCCAAAGGGGACAAATGAGGAACCAATAGAGGCTACATCTTTGATCATTTGTTTGAAGTAAGAAGGAGCCACATGAAATGGGATGGCATGGACATAAAATGTTTGGCAATGGAAGACTTTGTCGTATTTTGTGCCTACACATTGACCATACTTGTGACTATCCTTGACCTCTCACTACCACTAATCTTCCTCTTTCCTCTTGTGGCAATATCACTACTACCACTATCAACCACGGATGCCATAGGCATAGTTTATTGTTCAGAAGAATGTATTGGCATTGTCACACCTTACGACTTCATTTTTGTCTCCATATGCAATCTATGAGCCTCTACCTTCCTTTCCTCCTTTACGTTTAGACAAACCTTAACTCCATGGCCTGTAGCACCCAAGAAATGAGACCATACCCTTGTGTAGCTCCCTCTAAAATTTGGCTTGCAAATGTGACACAACCACACCCTACTCCTCCTTGAATTTTTCTTTTTGGCATCTATGGCTGTCACAAGTTGGAGAAGAGGATTTTTTGGGTTAAAAGGGCCCTTTGCATAAGGTTTCAAGGCAACTGAAGGGCACTCAAATGGATTTGGTGGCTGTTTTCCTCCACTCCCAACACTTCCACATTTTGATGAGGCTGAAACTCTTAAATTTATTTCAGTTTTCTCCACTTCATTGTCATTGCTGCTCATTTTGTTTTGTGAGAATGCAAGTTTAAACTAAAAAATGAAAAAAATAAAATGACATTTCTTACTGTAAACTTTGAATTTTTTTTGAAAAATAAAATAAAATGATAAAATGATAGAATGACTCACCCTCTTCTAATATTTTGTTGTTTCACTACCAATGATGCCTTAGATTCAATTCCTTCCAGCTGCTCCTTCAAGCCCTGCTAAAAAAATTCTTTTTCCTTCAATCCCTGCTGCAATATTTTTTGGACAAACAATAAATGAAGTTGCAAGTGAAATGAGGTTGTTTTTCCCCATTTAGGGTGAGCTGGGGTGTGGGGGCCCACCAATAAGCAATAAAATAATATGGTTTTTAATGCCGGAGTGTTAAAAAAAACTGTTGCCCTTTTGTTTTTTGTGATGTCCTCTGCGTTTTTTCAAAAATTAGGGATGGCCCAGGGCATGCCCTAGGTATCCTCCCGTCCCTGGAATGTTATAGAAATGGGAACGCCTCTAAAAATGTTGGGGCATGTCCTTGGGTTCCCTGCTTGTTACACATGTACTAAGACTCGCAAAATGACATGCAATGCCTCTATCCAGCTCTGGGGAATTTTTGATAGAGTTTTCCCTTGCAAATTCAACAATCCCAGCCTGCAAAATTGATGTGGAACACCTCTATCCAATTCTGGGGAAGGTATGACAGAGTTTCTCCTTGTAAAGTCAACAATCTCAACCTACAAAAATCACATACATAAGAACAACTTGTTGATCACTCACACACTAAGTACTTATCAGTCTCACCAATCAAGCATCTTGGTAACTTGTAAACAAAGAAGAACACCTCTCTCCTTCTAGTCACTTGTTAATCCTTTCACTGGAAGCTGACTTCTCCTTCTATCTTTAAACATTATTTATAAGTTTCACCTCCTCTAATTGAGAGGCCAAAATTCAAGAAATGTAAGGATAGACGATGTGTAACTCTCCACAACCAAATTGAAACACCACCTTCCAAGATTCAATAATTCAAGAAATGTAAGGATAGACAATGTGTAACTCTCCACAACCAAATTGAAACACCACCTTCCAAGATTCAATGGCAAGATTATAACTCTCCAATGAAAGAGAATCATCCATTAGTTAAAAATAGCCAAGTGGGGTGCTCTCTTCAACATGCATCAACATGCAAATGGAGCGCTTCATTTCCAAAGGCTAAGTTTGACAAGTCAAAGGTGCCTCTTATGTGTAACTCCTAGATGCTCTTACACCTTTTCGATGCTGTCATATGCAATCCCCATATTGAAAGAGGTATCATAACTCATCATTAACTTGCATACAACTTGCAAGAGGAAATCTCTAAGAATCCTACCAAGTGGGACCCCAAATTACATATTAAATAATATTATAAAAAGTTCTCAATTTTAAAATCCCTAAGGTTTTTCACGACATAGGCTACTATTTTTCCTTTTTCATGAATAAAAATGAAGAGAATTATTATTGGTTGATGCAGATTACTGAAGCTCCTAGATGCTCCTACATCAAACACCCTAGGTAAGAATTTTTGGGCATAGTGCTCACAAATAAGGGTTGAATGGTAGAATCACTTGTCCAGTCTATGCATAAACCTCAGTGTGTGCCTCATCATTGGATGCAGGTGCCTTAGAAAAAATATCTTCTTTTGCCTCCACAAGCTTTTAGTTGGGCCATATCTTGTCCTCTGCCAAAGTTTGTCTTCCTTTGCTTCCATTCCTCTTGTGGATCTTTGTTCTCCATAATCTGACCTCCAATTGCTTCACCTTCTCTTCCACATACTGTACAATTTTTTTGACTCAAATTCAGTTACCTCTATCCTCATTTCCTCTCTTTCCCCACATTTGTATTGCTCCTATATAGCGTGTACTCCTATGTTCACCACCCATGTTACCAATATATTTATTCTTTGAAACATGATCATCATCAATCCCAATCAAGGTTTTGTATAGCATTTCCTCCTCTTTAGGTGTAAAATTTTCCTCTAGGTTCAATATAATCTTCATGATGTAATTAAACAATTTATCAATCAGTTCTTTACTTTTCTTCTGTAAGAACCCTTATAGGTTCTGACTGAAATTTTCCTCTTGCTGGGCTTAAAAAATTTCTATCTTGCCTTCAGCATACGTTTCAATAAGATTTGGTATATCATGTAAATAAAAAGGGTATAAAGTATAAACAACAAGAAATGCTCTAGAACATAGAGTTTAGGAATTTAACCAGAATGAAGATGTGCATGCCCAGCAAGGAGCTTATCCGCTTTATTTGATTTGGAAAATGGTTACAACAGAAAAGACTGGGTGTTACAATTTGTTGGTCTGATTTTGAGTTTCAGACCTCTAGCTATACCCAGTTTGTGCAATAACACAAGACAAAACCCTAGCTGCAAGATTGGAGAATGAAGCTAGGAGTGTAGGATGATAAGCCTGGCTGGAGAGACTGAAACAAAACAATATATCAGCTTACTAAAGTCTGAATATGCCCAAAACTTCTACAGATTGGATGATGAACTCTATTTGAGAACTGCTGTAGCAAAAAAACTGGTTTGTTGAAGCTGGAAATCGCCCAAAACCTCCTGAAGATCTCATATCTGCAAGTAGATATGAAGGTGTCACCAAAATAGGGATGAAATCTGTAACTGGTACTTGCCAAAGTAATCTGTTAAGCTCTGTGCTGAAAATCTGTTTGAAATCAGCTAACTGAGTGGGATGGGGACATCACCATGCCACAGGAGTCAAGGGAACATCACCTTGAATGGACTGAAGATTAATTTCAGTCATGAGATTTCTCTCCTCAAACTGTCACAGCAAAAATGGTCACACAAAAAACATCCCTTTCTCATCTCCCAAGCCTTCTTTAAATAGCATCTTGTGACAAGGCCGCCCTAGAGTTAAATTAGATTTGCCTTTATTAAAATATTTACCTTGCTTCAAGGCTAAGGCACTAGCTCAAGTCGTCCCTCAAGAAGATCAGATTTATTCTTTAAAATATTCAATTACTTCTAGGCTAAGTTTCCCCCAAGCCTTCCTAGAAGAATCTGATTGCCTTTTTGCCTTTTTTGGAGATTATAAAATTCCTCTTGGAAGCTTCCTTCAGCTGCCCCAAGGAGGAGATCAGAATTGGTCTTAAAATATTACTTTATGGTAACTTCTCCCTTAAGTTACCTAAACCGCCCTAGGGAGGAGGAGCTTCTAGAAACTTGACCAGATTGGATGTGGTGACTCACCACCTTGCTTGCTTGTCCTCCTTGTTTGCTTGGTGTGGCAAATAGTCCTACTTGCCTGCTTGGACTCAAAGTAGACCTACTTGCTTGCTTTGACCAGCAAGTAGACCTTCTTGCTTGCTTGACCTCCTTGTGTGCTTTGACCAGCAAGGGAAAATACGATTAACATTATGCTTTTCTTGGATTAAGGTAAACACCCTATTAATTCTCTAAACCCATACTACCAAAATTTGATCCTTATTGCCAAATTCATCCCCTTTTCATGCCTTCTAACCCACAGGAATGCTGGATGGGTTAGAATCGTGCCACCATGTTGTCACTCCGAGAGTGGGGACATTACATCTTCCCACCCTCAATCAAAATCCTGTTTTCTTCATTTGCAAATAACCCAGGTACCAGACCTGCAATTTCTCCTTCCACACTTGTATAATCTTAAGTTACTCCTCATCATGTGCATTCACAAATTACTTTCACTTCCTTACATGCATTTATTTGTAATTTTGTACCACCTCCACTGTTACCTCGATGTCCTCCAAAGGACATGCTTTTTCTTCCTCTTTGGAGTTGACAACTACCACCTCCATATCCTCTATCACAAGGACTTCTTCTGTATCATGCTGTTGTGTAGGTACTAGTTTCTCATCGTTCCCCCTAATCTTTGACTTCTTCCCAAAGAATGTCCACCCTTTATTGCAAATTCCGTATATTTTCATTGAATTTTCTCTCCAGTCTAGCAATTATTCTCTTTCTAAAAGATAGCCTCACCACTCCCCACAAGATCCATCCAGCTACCCTTATGGAAGGTATTATGACTCACTTGGATCCACACATTTGCAGGATAGTCTACTTTACATGCTCTTGCAGGACACACCTGCTCTCATACTTTTTTGGTGGCCAACCAAACACACTCTTGGATATCTCCCACAAGCTGAAGATAGCTTCAATCAACACCTTCTACAGGAAGATGCTTTGCACTCTCTTTGTCAACAAGACAAACAACTTTGAATCCACTTGATACACCAACTTTAACAACTCACAACTTACCTTAATAGGAACTGAAATCTTCTTTCTTCCATGGATTACACTTCTCACACACCTGCAGGATTCAACCCAACTTCCATGCACTTGCTTAAAAAGCCACTGAAATCTGTTGATTGGTTTTCAGAACACACCCTATTCCTATTAGATTTTTTATTTGGCAAGGATTTTAAATTTTTAAATACACATCTTCCACAGAGGAACTAAACCTGCTTTGATACCATTTGATGTAGTCAAGAGTAAGAGGCCAAATCAATGGCAGCCTTGTTGTTGCAGCCAACATTAAAGACATACCCACAAGATATTCAACAACCCAACAATAACACATGCAACAACTCAGATACATACTAACACAAAGATTTTCTCAACAATAGATCTAATTTAACTCAATACACAGGATAGATATGCGTGCATTTGATTCTAGTAACAATTTGACAGAGTCCCTTGACTAGAGATTAGTATTTTGTAATACAAGACTCGTAAGCAACCTCTCTGCACATGAAGCTCATACTTTTTCCTTTAACAATAGCTTGTTATACATGCACTAAGACTAGCAAAATGACATGCAACACCTCTATCCAACTTTGGGGAAATTTTGACAAATTTTCTCCTTGCAAATTCAACAGTCCCAACTTGCAAAAATGACATGCAACTCCTTTGTCCAAATTGGGGGAAATTTTGAATGAGTTTTCCCTTGCAAACTCAACAATCCCTTGTAAATTCAACAATCCTAACTTGCAAAAATGAACATGCAACTCCTCTGTCCAAATTTGGGGAAATTTTGAATGAGTTTTCCCTTGCAAACTCAACAATCACAACTTGCAAAAAATGACATGCATAAGAACAACTCCTCAAATCCACCACCTGCAATACCCACACATTGAGTACTCCTCAGTGTCCTCAATTGAGCTTCTTGGTACCTTGTAAACTAAGAACACGTCTACCCTTTTGGTCACCCAGCAATCCCTTAGAAGCTAACCTGTCCTTCAATCTTCAAGCATTATTTTTAAGTTTCTCTTCTTTTAATTGAGATACAAAATCAAGAAATGTAAGGACGGACAATGCACAACTTTCCACCACCAACTTTAAACACGGCCTCCATAGAGTGAAGATCAAGTCAAGATTTTAACCCCCTTTACTAAAGAGAATCATCCATCAGCTAAAAATAGCCAAGTGGGGTGCACTCTCCAACATGTATCAACATGCAATCAGAGTGCTCCATTTCCCAAGGCTAAATTTGACAAGTTATAGGAGCCTTTCCTGTGTAACTCCTCATGTATGATGAATCATAGATGCTCTTACTCATTTTCAATTTTGTCATATGTAACCCCTATATTGAAAGAGGTGCCATAACTTGTCATTAACTTGCACATGAGTGGCAAGAGGGAATCTCCAAGAATGCTACCAAGGGGGATGCCCCAAATTCAAGATAAATAATACTAAAAAATGCTCAAAACTGAAATCGCTGAGATTTTCCACATCATAAGAGCCTAATGTTCCTTATTCAGTAACAAATAATTAGTGAAAATTATTTGTAGTTGATGCCAATTGCTCAAGCCCCAAGAGGCTCCTCATCGATAAACATGGACTCTATTTTCAAAATTTCAAGGCTACTAGATAATTGTATGCTGAAGCCTAAAAGGACCTATTTTTGTAGGCAAATAGGTCAAACCAATATTGGGTTCATGTCCTGGAGAAGGTTTGTAAAGTCCTTATCTTAAGAATGCTAGCTGGGCATGGGCATTCATACTGCATGCTTCAGAGAATAGGATTCATTTGACTACACAAGTTTGCTTATTGTTGAGCACTTTAATTTATGCGCAAGTAATTGGTTTATCATCCCAGGTTATCATACTTGCATCTCCTTTCACCTAAGGCCAACATGAAATCTTCCTATTGACCATATTAACAAAAATCTTTCCCAGGAAATTTGAATAAATTGCCAAACCAAAATATAAAGCTTTTTTCAATTAATCAGGATTTAATCAGGGGAAAATCGGGTTAGGGCTAGGAAAAAAATAGAAAATTGCTGCAGAAATCACGAAAATAACCCAGAAACTCTAGTTTTTAAAACCAAAAAGCATTTTTCTTTACTGATGAATTGCCGAAAAAGGGTAAAAAATCAGGTTGACTGATTAAATAAAAATGTTGCAATTTTTTATAAAAATTGACACCCAGGCTGAGTGCCATTTGATTGTTATCAATCATGATTTTTTTCAGATTTCTTCAACTGTTCTATTTATATCTCAGTAAGTTCTAAAGCATTTTGTTTTTTGATAAAATTGTGTAATTTGACAGTTAATTTTATTAAATTTTACCACACAACATAGAAAGGAAAAAGTTGATAATTACGAGAACGACAATTTAAATTAAAATAGCAACATGTTCTAAGATCATATATCTGAATTTTGAATCATATTTACTTCATCTGGTAGGGATCCGATTAGTGTTTAGTCTTATCTGAATTTTTTGGGTTGATCTGATGAAACATGCTGATCTAGATCATGGCTTTTTAAGATTTTTTTATTATAGTAAAAAAGAAAAACTTCTAAATAATTTATAAAAAGGAAATATCTTAAAACTAGCAAATGTATGTACAACAAAAGACAATTTCAGGTCTATGATTTGAAATAGATATATATCTTTAGTATGTTCCTTTTTCAATTTTTGTAAAAATTAGCTTTGTCAACCTTTTTGAAAATACCCAATTTCCAAAAATTCCCCTCTTATATTATCTATTAGTATTTTGTTTCAGGCTGGTGCATTCTTCTCATCAGCTCGGAGTGATGCAGCTGCACATCAGAGAGAAATAGAAGACTCGTCATATGCTGCAGAAGAATCTATGGATAGTCCCTTGTTATTAGAACAGGTTATATTAGCTGTTGGATGTCTTTCCTGTCAATATAATATCTTTTTTGTGTCATGAATTATAGTATCCTTTTTTTTTGTTTGCACAAATTGTTTCTCTGATAGGTATACATTGTTGCAGGAAATGCTGACAGAGCCTTTGAAGCAAGGAAGGCTAGGATTCATTAGTGGTCTTGTTCCCAAAGCAAAGGCAATACCATTTGAAAGGATTCTGTTTCGTGCTACAAGAGGTAATATGTACCTAAAGCAGGCTGTGGTTGAGGAGCCAGTCACTGATCCTGTTTCAGGGGAAAAGGTTTGTTAATAATCCTCTTACAGTCATTATAAGGTTAAGGAAAATAATTTTATGTAGTGTTATTGAGCATTCTAAATCAATTGTAAATTCTCTTGATTAATCTTTAAATTAATGTGAAGAAACCCAAGCATGGCAATGCCTCAGTGTCTGCAGTAAAACCTTTTCAGCAAAAAATGAAATAGATATAGTAGCATCCACTAGTGAACAAGTGATTGCCAATGAGGCTTGTAAATTATGAGCGTACTAAGATAATCATAATGCATCCTTAAGCATCTCTTCAAAAGTAAAGAAAATAGAGGACTGACATTATTAATCTGATTTTTAGTTGGATAGTAGTTCTTTGTGACTTACTAAATGATTTACGGTTTACCTCTTCTGTAGTCTGGTTTAATTGTATCGAGCTTTCATTTCTTAAATCTTGGGGACAGTTCATAGAGATATCAGCCAGATAAAGTATGTAAAGATACTGGATAAGCTAGCAGTGACTGAGTTTACCTTGTTCATATATGACAAGGAATTAAACAGAGTTCACTGTCATTTGCATTGTGGGACTCAAGGTGAATTTGCCATTAAACATCCACATAAGAAATAGATAATCAGTCAATTCCCAGGTAGCTTATGTTCAGGATCACTATAAGATGATATGTTAGAGTCTTCATCATTCCATGTATCAAAGTTTTCAACTGTCAATACTCCAAGCTTCAGTTTCAGTATAAAATCAACCCTAATCACATTGAAGGAGAGAGGTGGTGCAATATGAGCCCCATCTAGGACCACTACCCAGCCCCAGCGCAAGGTCAAGACAAGTGCAATGCTACTTCCACTTACTGTCAGCTGATTAACAGTTGACACAGTTTACAACATACAGCAAGAAGATACTGTGCCCAGTCAAGTATAGTGAATCACATAATCATAGTCCGATTTATCAACATGTTAGAACAAATTATACAATATTATCAACATGTTGAATAATAACAACTTGTGGGCACTAGTGTATCATTACATGACTCCATATGATCATATAACACTAACACAAGATATCTCACCTATTGGCAGTGAGATTCTGTATTTTATATATTGATTGGAATCCATCTATTACATAGGTAATTGGTAAATTATTTGATGTTATTAACAATAAGCGAATACGCTTATAAAGAATTACAAAGATTACAAAATTAGCAAGTTTCCAAAAAGAAATTGAAGAGAAGATCGTGGAAACAATCTTACCAACTATTTATAGTAAAATACATAATTGACCATTAAATAAATATAACGTAAGTATTATTCTAATACCCTCCCTTAATGGTCAATCTATCAACTACACCAAGAGACCCCTTGAATTTGACAAATTTATCTGGACTAAGGGACTTGGTGAGGATATTTGCTGTTTGATCCTTTGTAGGAACATACAACAACTGAATTGATCCATTTTCAACAAGCTTTCTGATGAAGTGACAATGAGTTTCCACATGCTTTTTGTTTTAGACTGCAGGAATTGGGTAGCACGACCCCTTATAAATTGCAGTGCGCCTAGTAAACTTTTTAACGTGACCGGCGACACTTGCGTGACACGCCCTCCGGTACCACGAGGGTGGGGGAGTCTAGACCTCGTGACCAACCTCCTGCAACAGGAAAGGTTTAGCCAACCGAGCTAGGGCCCCCACCCCTAAACTACAGTGCGCCTAGTAAAATTTTTAATATGACCGGCAGCGCTGGCGCGATACACCCTTCGGTACTACGAGGGTGGGGGAGACTAGACCTCGTGACCAACGTCCTGCAACTAAAAAGGTTTAGCCAACCGAGCTAGGCCCCCCACCCGAGTTTCCACATGCTTGGTTCTTTCATGGAAGACCGGATTCTTGGCAAGTTTGAGAACTCCCTGATTATCACAGAACAAGGGAGTCGGACCTGCTTGAGATATTTGCATATCCGCAAGCATCCGACGAAGCCAAACTGTCTCACAAGTTGCTTTAACTGCTCCCCAATACTCTGCTTCTGTCGAGGAGAGAGCCATTGCTTGCTGCTTCTTACTAGTCCATGTGATTGCACCGGATCCCAAATTGAACACATACCCAAATGTTGATTTCCTATCATCAACCGAACTTGCCCAATCTGAGTCTGTGAAACCTTTAAGTTTAGAATCTTGACTCCTAGTGTAAAGAAGTCCATGATCAGAAGTGCCCTTCACATAACGTAGCACATGCTTCGCTGCTACCCAATGAACAGCCTTGGGGGCTGTCATGAAGCGTGAAATGTAGCTCACTGCAAAACTGAGGTCAGGTCTAGTGGTAGTGAGATAGATGAGGCTGCCCACTAGTTGCCTGAACAATGATTCATCTACCACAGGTGAGTCTAACTTAGCTGACAACTTGAGCCCTTTTTCCATGGGTGTGGAGGCAGGTTTGCAATCCTGCATTCAGAACTTATCCAGTAGGCTTCGAGCATATTTGGACTGGGAGATGAAGATACTGCTCTCGGTCTACCGAATCTCAACACCTAAACAATAATGTAAAAGACCTAGATCTGTCATGTCAAATGTGTTGCACAAATCTTGTTTGATCTCAACGATCAAATGTGTCGAGCTGCCAGTAATGATCAGGTCATCCACATAGACAACAAGAATAAGAATATCACTACCAATATGTTTGACATACAGATTAGAGTCAGATGGACTCCTTTGAAAGCCATGATCTGTGAGGTACTTGTCAATCTTGATGTACCAAGCCCAAGGAGCTTGTTTCAGGCCATAAAGTGCTTTGACCAACTTGCACACCTTGTGTTATTTACCAGCAACCTTGAACCCTAGAGGCTGCATCATGTAGATGTCTTCCTCCAACTCACTGTTGAGGAAAGCACTCTTAGCATCCATCTGATAGACTTTCCAACCAAATTGTGTTGCTAAGGCAAGGACCATCTTGGTTGTAGGAGTGAAGGTCTCCTCGTAGTCAATGCCTTCTCATTGTGAGAACCCCCTAGCAACTAGATGAGCTTTGTACTTGTCAAGGGTTCCGTCAACTTTGTATTTCACCTTATACACCCATTTACAGCTAATGGGCTTCTTCCTTGGAGGAAGATCAGAAAGGACCCAAGTGTGATTCTTTTGAAGACTCTGGTATTCAACTTCCATAGCCTTTTCCCATTCAGGAATTCCTTTAGCCTCTGAATATGTCTAAGGCTCATAAACACTGTGAATGTTGGCCATGAGCAAAATTAACTGTATGCTACTGTTTGCTCTTGTTTCTGGATGATCTACCCTCAATGACCACATCATCATGAAGATCTCCAATAGTCTTAGCTCACCATTTAGGTCTGTGAGGAGATGTGCCAACATCAGATGCAACAGGAGGAGCTGGAATTGGTTGTGGATCTGGAACAAGTTCACCAGGTGGAAGATCAATATCATCCGGAGGAAAATTAGGTTGAGCATCATCAAAGATAGAATCTTCATCATCCCTCCCATCTGGTAGACCTAACGGAAGACGGGCACCCAAATCAAAAGCCTTCAAAGGCTGGTCCTCAGAATGCTGCACAAACGAGGAAATGTGAAAGGGCCCATGTTCTTCATCAATGACAACATCCCGTTTGAAGACAAGACGATCAATGTCTACGTCAATCAGCCAATAAGCCTTATGGTTGTCATTGGACCTTGTAAACATAAGCTTTTGACTCTTGGAATCCAACTTTGAGCGCTTGGCATCTGGAATCCATACATATGCTAAAAAGCCAAAGATTTTCAAATGACTGATCCTAGGTTTTCTACCAATCCAAGCTTCCTCAGGAGTCTTCCCCTTAACAACGTGAGTAGGTGACCGATTAAGGAGATAAATTGCAGTGAAGACTGCTTCTGCCCAAAATTTATTAGGTACACTCCTGTGTTGTAACATGGAGCGGGCCATCTCAACAATTGTACGATTGTGCTGTTCTACAACACCGTTTTGCTGAGGAGTGTAGGGTGTGGTTAACTAACGTTTGATTCCATGTGTATCATAGAAGTTGGAGAAAGCAGTAGAACAAAATTTGCCCCTCCCATTATTTGACCTAAGAGTGATTATACAACAACCAGACTCTTTTTCCACTAAGGCTTTAAACTTCTAAAATACAGTAAACACATTTGATTTTTGTCTAAGAAAATACACCCACATTTTACAACTGAAATCATCAACAAAAAGCAAGAAATACCTGCAACCAGTAACAGAAGGTGTAGACATTGGTCCATATACATCAACATGAACCAACTGTACTACCTTAGAGGCTTGCCATGAGTCACCATTCGCGAACGGTGTCCTGTGCTGCTTCCCAGCTTGACAAGCTCCACAAACGCCATGATGCTGAGTCGGAATGTCAGGTAAACCAGCTACAAGTCCCCCTCGAGCTAACTGAGAGAGATAGTGCAGATTTAAGTGCCCATACCGTTGATGCCAAAGATTGGTAATAGCAAAGTTTCTGGCTGCCATGGCTAACTCCGGAGAATCACCTGTATCCACAAGTCTGTAAAGACCATGATCCTCAATACCAACAGCCATAGTGGTGCGAGTCTCCCGATCGACAATGGAACATTTGTGAGTATTGAATGCCACATCCAGCTGAGGAGAATGCCACATAATCTGACTGACTGAGAGAAGGTTAAGTTCCATACCAGGAACATAGTATCGACATTGAGGAATATGAGATTCCTCCTACTAGACTGAATCTGAATAGTGCCCTTATCAACAATTATGTACTCTTCACCTCCTCCAAAAATAATTGAGTCAGTGAAAGGAGAGAAGTCTGTGAACCAGTCACATCGATGTGTGAAGTGTCGTGAAGCACCTGAATCTATGTACCAGGCTGAGGACTTTATATAATCTGCAAGCCTTTTAGCCATAAAAATAAAAGGAAGATTCCTTCTGCTCTGTGTGCTTGGCAACATGTGCGTTTTGTTGAGACCCTCCTTGCTTCTTTTGTTCAGAAGCCAAATGCTGACGGCAATCCTTCTTAATATGACCAAATTTGTGGCAATAATTACACTAAATGTTCTTTTTCTTAGAGCTGTCGTGAAGTTGTCTTGAGCCTTTTTGCTGCAAAGGTTGACTTTTCCCTTTGTTTTTAAACTGAGTCTTGGCTGCAAAAGCTTGCTCTGTAGAGGAGGATGAAACACTACTACCAAATGTTGTTGCGATCCTGCTGCAAGAGGATAGTACAAAGCTCTAGAAACTTCAGATCAACATTAGCAAACGTAATGTTGAGAGTCTTGATGAAATGTTCATAAGACTTAGGTAGACTTTTCAGAGTGATCATGACTATGTCTTCCTCCATTTTCCGACCAATAGCCTCCAATTGATCTCGAATCTCTTGGATCTTGTTTAGGTGCGCCTGCAAAGTTGTCTTCTCATCCATCATGATAGAAAACAACATGTTCTTCAGGAAGAACACACGACTCTTGTCGGAAGTCTCATGAAGGCCCTTAAGATGATTCCAAATCTCCTTTGCTGATTTACCAATTGGAATTTGAGGCAGCTGATCATCTATAACTGAAAGTTTAATGAGCATCACCGCTTTACGATTCTGCTCGTCAAGCTTTTCCTGGGTTTTATCTACCGTTGTGAGACAAGTAGTGTTGCCTAGAATCATTTGATCAAGGTAGCGATATTCAAAGATGGTCATCATTCGTTGCTTCTAGGTATTATAATTTTTGCTGTTAAATCGTTGATTGCCTTCCAACATAATGTTGGTCAAAGAAGCCATCTTCATGCTTTTCAAGGCACAAAAAATGAGGTATTGAGAAGAGGTTGAGTGCACAGAACTCGAGGCACACATTTCAATGCATTGAAGCAAGTACAAGCACAAATTTCAAGACAAATTTGTTGGCACAAAATTTGAGGCACGAATCCCGAGGTACCTAGAAAAATCTAAAGACAACCCAAAATAGTTCTCGAAAAACCCACCAAGAATTTGTGATCAGCATAAAAATCCGGCTTGAAACAAAGGGTCAAAACCCTTGTCGATTTCTACAGAAACCCTAGACGCCAAATTTTCTTTAGAAAATTGTAGAGAACAACTTCAAAACTCCATTAAAAACGCGTCCAAAGAGATATTGAAAACCTTCAAATTACGTCTTGTTGGTGTGCATTTTATTACCCACCGAACACAGAATAAAATGTCCAAAGACACTATCCTCTCTTGAACAAAATCACCGCATATGCTAAGATTGCGAGAAGATCATATGGCGATTCCAAGGTTTCTTTTGTTAGGTCTTGACGTTTGGATAAGCTCAATGGGCGTTGTGATATGCTGGTAATACACAAAGGGACTTACTCTAGGCTCGTTCAATTCACAATGAAGGTCTAGACAATGAAGCTCTATTGTTTGGGTCTTGGATCACGAACTTCAAGCAAATTGAAAAGGAGATAAGGGTTTAGAAGTTCTAATCTACTCCTAAGAATTCAAGAGACAGTATTGACTTGGTGAAACCAATAACCACGATTTGCTTCACCACGCTAGGACAACTACACAAAGTGGGTGCAATCTTCAAGGGGTGTGCTTATGATTTTCACGTCATGAATAACTACCATCAAATCGAACAATATTTATCTAGACAAAAGTTAAGCATCCACAAAGTAAGCTTAGGCTAACTTTACGCATTGAACAAAAATCATTTATTCGAAGAAAGTATGAGCAAGAGTTTCACCATAAATCAATACTTATTAGATCTTGTATTCGTCTAACATACATGAAATAAAATCTAAACTATGATGAGGGATAAGAACCATGCAAACTCCAAAATAAGGGAAGTAATCACCATCAATTCGAACAATGCATTACTTGTTACTTTGGCAGTCTTAAGCAACAATTTGCTTATCTCAACATGTTTTACAAATGAGGGGTGAGCTCAATTTATAGGCTCTTCGATTACAATTCAATGGCCAAGATTGATTTCGAATCAACGGTTGAGATTACAAAATAAAACCCTAATTAGGGCTTGTCACAACTACCTCCCTCTCGACCAATGAGAAAATTAAATTTGGGGACACTTAGTCATTCTGCTAAATATAAACCAATTCCATGGATAAGTCAAGTTCATTGAACCTAGACATTTGACTTGGAACAATTTGATTGGTTAGAAGATGACGAGGCGCTACCTCAGCGTGTTGGATGTCCTCCTTGGTCACCTTGTTCTTTTTCCATGCACTTGCCTTAGAATATCTTTCTTTGCCAATGACTCTGTCCTTTGTGCTTGTTTCTTCCTAGCTTTGATCTTGGATTTCCTTTGAGATTTTGATTTCTTCTTCTCACTTGTATTTGAATCTTTGAGGTCTGGAAGTCTCCCCTTGGAGCAAATGTCTAGACTTAAAGTTATTTAAGATTTTCTTTCTTGATTGCTTTGAAATTCCTTCAAGTGCCTTGAATTTGGAGAAGAACTCCCCCATGCTTTCGCCACAATGGAGGAAATTGGAACTTTCTCCGTGAAGTATTTCCCATACTTAGCCAAATTTTGGCTATTCAATTTCATTTTGTAACACCTTTATGTGGACCTTTCAACACTTAGCTAAGATTTTGGCCATCTCTATGCTCGAATGAACTTTACCTGTGCATTTGCCTTCAATTCTGAATTTGGCTTGTGCTAAGTAGGACAGACTCCATCCTTGGACAAGGATTTTATTCATTTCCTCTTTACTTTTCCTCTTTATTCCTCTTCATTCTTCTTGTTTTCTTTCCAACACTTAGTCAAAATTTGATTCTTTTGTTGTAGGAAAATTCCACACTTAGCCATTTTTTTTGTTTCCTCTTGGTAAATTTTACCATGTTTTTTTCTAACCTTGGTGGACTTTGGCACATGTCATGCCATTTTTCTATTATGCTTGAGCGGACTTCCTCATTGGCAAGCCGATTCCTTTTTTTCTTCCTTAGGCGGACTTGGCTACTGGTTGGACAATTTGCTTTTATCATGGGCGGACTTTTAATGATCTTGGTCATTTTCCCAAGTGTCATGGCGTAGCTCACTATTGTTTGGACGTTTTGAATTTATAGCATGGCGGACTTCACATTTTCCATGCCATTTCATGGCGGAGTTCATTGTGTCTTGGGCACTCTTATTTTTGACCTAGGAGGATTTCATCATTGGCAAGCCACTTTCCTTGCTGGCTGGGCAGACTTCATGATCAGCAAGCCATTCTTGGGCGGACTTTGGACTTGGCAAGACATCTTCCTTCATTTCTCCTCGGCGGACTTGGCTGTGTTTTGGACATCTTCAATTTAGCCTTGGCAAACTTCATGATTGGTTGGCCATGTTGGGCTGAGTTACTCATTGCTTAGGGAATTTCCTTAATACTTAACCAAATTTTGAAATTTTATTCTCCAAGGTATTAACACTTAGCCAATTTTTTGAGTTTTCTCCCCAAGGTATCAACACTTAGCCAATTTTCTGAGTTTTTTATTAGCAGACTTCATAGTTGTTGTGCCACTTTGCTCATTTGCTAAGGCAAAGTTGGTGATTGTCATGCCAAATTTTCCCAAGTGTTGGGCGGACTTCATGCTTAGCTTGCATCTTTCTTGGGAGGGCGGACTTTGCACATGTCTTGGACATCTTCCTTTGGAGGGTGGACTTCATGCTTACTTGGACATTTTCTACCTTGGGTGGACTTTGCCAAACCCTTGCCATTTCTCTCTTGGGTGGACTTCAGGCATGCTTGGACATTCTCATGTGCTGGGTGGACTTCAACTTCTCTATGACATCTTCTTCCTTGGAGGGCGGACTTGGCACTTGCCTTGCCATTCTTGCGCTTGTCATATGTTTATCTGGAACAAAACCTTGCCTTGAAATTTTCCCATGCTTTTATACTTAGAGACATCAATTTTTTATTCTGAAAATTGAACTTGTTACCATGACCAGAGGGAGCCAATCCTAGGTCAACTTTCAAAAAAACTGAAAAAAGCAAAAAGCAGGCCAAAAAAGTTGCTTCCCGGATTGGTCCCAAAATGCCAAAAATAAAAAAAGCAAAAAACAAAAAAGCATAATCCCTAAAAAATACTAAGTGTTAGAATTGACTCAAAGCAATGGCGTTTTTCGTTTCCCGGGCCTTCTGAGCACTTTGACGATGTCCAAACATTGATTTGAGCCCGAATTCTCTACTTGACTCGGATGACTTCTCAAAAACTCTAACTCCTCATTGTAAGAAAAATGGTGATTAGTAGTTGCGATGCCAAGGCAAAACCCCCCCGAAAAAAAGGGGTCCCCATTTGCAATGGGGCGATGTGTGAAAAGGTCACAACATGTCCCAAGAAGAATTGACATTGATCAGAGAGAAATCATGCCTAGAAATCGTGACCGAACAAAGAAAGAAAAACGTGGCCAAGAATGGAGGAAGCACGTGCCCAAAAATTTTAGAAAATTGCGCCCCCAAAATAGGAAGAAATCGCGCCTAGATTTTTACAAAAGACGCGACCATAAAGAAGGAAAAATCACGCCCAAACGCGATGAATAAATGTGGCCAGAAGTTAGGAAGTCGCACCCAAAAAATGAAGCAGAAACGCGGGTGATAAACTTAAAAAATCGTGGCCAAGCCTTCAAAAAAATTTGAGTAACACCCAGAGGAAACAAAGACACGATTTGAAAACAAAAAAAACCCCATGATTTTTAACAGGAGGGTCACATTTTTTTTATACAAATAGGACCTGTAAGTTTTTAAGGAAAATAAATTTCAAATTATGATCTACAAGCCCACAAATTTTTTTTCTCAAATTTTCCTTAAAAAAATCCGGCTCTGATACCATATTACACAGGTAATTAGTAAATAATTTGATGTTATTAACAATAAGCGAATACGCTTATAAAGAATTACAAAGATTACAAAATTAACAAGTTTCCAAAAAGAAACGGAAGAGAAGATTGTGGAAACGATCTTACCAACTATTTACAATAAAATACATAATTGACCATTAAATAAATATAACGTAAGTATTATTCTAATACCATCACCCTCTCTTGATCCAACCTTTTTCCTTATTTTCAAACATATTTTCATTGCTTCTAACTGTACTGTCACATTTCTGGTATTACATACATATCTGCCTGCTGATGCACATGGCCATTATTTTTAGTCAGTTTAGAACTATACAACACATTGTTATAACTTATAACTGAAACATTATTTTTGACATTCTATTGTTTATAATTTGGTGTGTGCAGGTTGAGAAAATAGTTTTTGTTATCTTTTTTTCTGGAGAGCGTGCCAGGGCTAAAATACTGAAGATATGTGATGCCTTTGGAGCAAATCGCTACCCTTTTCCTGAAGAATTCAGTAAACAAAGGCAAATGATTGGAGAGGTATGCTTCTTTTATCTTTGAGCTTCAGATTTCAGATTGAGTGGCAGACTCAATTTTCCTATAAAATGCTATATACATTTCGCACTCATCTTATTTTGGGGCATAAGATGTTATGATTGGACATATTTATCATTATGAAGGTTGGCCTGTGGATATGCCTATACTTAGTTATGGTTTTGGTAAGAATGATGCTGACAAATGATGATATTTATTATTAACAATCATCCAACGTGGGATTAACAGGTAGTTTCTACGTAAATACAATTTTGATAAGAATGGTGCTGACAAATGATGATATTAACTGGGTCTATCACCTGAAGGGGGATTAACAAGCAGTTTTCTCAATTAAGAGAAGTAAATTGGGCATATGGCATGAAGTTTTTTTTTCATTATCTGATGAATGTAAAGATTTCATATGGATCTTTATTATTAGAAAAGGTCAATAGAGAAATAAGAAATTCATTGGGATGGTTTCTTCCTATTGCATAAGCTAAGAATATTTTGAACAGGAAAAGCTGTAGGCTTTTCTTCTGAGCCTATTTCAAAGGTGGTGTTATATGTTGCAGTTGCAATATATTTCATTGTACAATTCTTGTTTTTCATGCTGGTCCTTTTGTATTTGCTTTAATTGAAATTCAGGAAAATGATTGTATACTCAACTGCTGTACAGCCTGAGTAGATACTGATGGTTGATTGAGCAATCTTCATTGTTTATGATTATCTTCTTTCTATTTGTTAATTTATGCTCTAATAACCTAAACATCCATGTTTATATTACTTATCTCTTAAATGGTATCATGCATGCATCATTTATGCATATCTTGTGTTCAAGAATAATTTTAAACAAATAGCTTTTTGACAAATATTGTTACATTCCACCAACATCATTTTTGTCTAAGTTGTGTAGAGCAATGACCAATACAAACCACCAGATTGAATTTCTATTAAATACAGCCATTATTGCCAAGAAAAATGGATTTACTAATATATTTTAATTACTTTTTTGATAATTTAAGTGATGGGTAGGGCTCTCTCCCTTTTCATTAAAATATTATAATGACTTACATAGAAATCCTGCCACGACAGTGGGCAAGGATTTGACCCGATGAAAACTATGAAAAACTTATGAAGTGTGAATCCCTATTAAGAGCATTTGACTGTAACATAGATTGCCAAAATACACAAGCAAGGATTGAGGCTCTATAAGCCTTACTTACAACAGGCTATTACATTGCTGTCACAATTGCCAAAAATTCAAAATACTGTTACTGTTATCGCAACATGAAGACTAAGCATTGATGAATTCCAACCCATAGGTACTGTCCTCTCGCTTTACCAGGCCAGCTCTTCTCTGGTCAAACTTGATTGCCTTTTTAACTTTTGCCACATTAAAGCTTTCTTACTTTGGGGAGAAATTTTCTGGTGTACTAAAACTCAACACATCCACATAGGCTCCATACACAAAATAGACCTTGGATGTGATGAAGAGAATATAGACCTTTTGCCTGGTAAGATGGAGAGGAGTACTGCCCTGAGCTTATCAAAGTATCTTTGAATATAAATTGAATTAAATTTGAACCCATGATGATTGAAATGGTAATTATTATCCATTATCACAAGGTACTTCTAAGAATGAAATTCACTGTTCTTGGAGTCCCGACCAAGTTTCCATATCATCACTTATGATAAGTTCAGCCTCTTGATCTATTCCATGGTTTGATAGAAGATTTGTTGCCTTCTCTTAGACAATGGCTTATGGAGAAATTGGGTATTTTATCCATTTCCGACCAAGCTTCGTTGAGAATGTGTTTTATTCTCCAATTTCCTGAATGGTGATTTTTTAGACTGAGGATGATAACCATTGGATTGCCTTCAATCATTATATTTTCTAATTTGCATGAGTTCACCAACTGAAACCCCAAGAGCAATGCCTCTGCTTCTGCCTCATTATTTGTCCCAGTTTTGATCCTCTTCAGCCACCTTGATAATCCTTCTTGAATGATCTCTAATCACACAACCAATCTTGGAAAACACCAGATTTCCCCTTGAGGCAGAAAATTAAATCAGGGGATAGGGCGATTTTTTCCCCAAAAAATTGTATATTTTGAAAAAATCGTTAACTGTAATGGTCAATGATTTTTTCAAGTTTTAAACCGAAAAATTGTGGAAAAAATCGCGTGTTAAACCTGAAAAAATCACAGAAAAATTTGTACTCCTAGAAATGTGCCAAAATCCTATTTATTTTGCCCGTGCGACATTTTCAGACACGTTTTAGAGGCGATTTGGGGAGTGCGATTGGAAAACATGGGATTCTTCTGCTTACGATTCAGAAAGCACGGGATTTCTTCTGCTCACGATTTCTGCTACTCGAGCTTCAGGTAGGCGACATGTTTCTCTTATTTTTATTTTGTAGTATTTCCATTATGCTTGATGGATGTCCATAGCTTGTTCGAAAGTGCCAGTTTTAGCACAGTCAAGGAGGATGCTGGCAAAGTTTATGGAATTTGGTTTTCGCATGCTTTGGTAGACATGTATGAAAAATGTGGTAGCATAGACAAGGCAGTGAACTGTTTGATAAAATGCCTCAAAGAAATGTGGTCTCATGGAATGCCATGACAAGCAAATGCAATTGGCAATTGTTAAGCCAAATTCCACAATTGCCAAGCATCCTGCCTGCCCGTGCCAAAATGGTAGCTTTGAAATAGGTAATAATATTGACAAGCAAATGCAATTGGCAGCTGTTAAGCCAAATTCCACAATTTTTGCCAAGCATCCTGCCTGCCTGTGCCAAAATGGTAGCTTTGGAATAGGTAATAGTATTTTATCAAACAGTTCACTGCCTTGTCTATGCTTACTATTGTGCTTTGATAGACATCCATGTCCTTCGGTAGATGTCCACAACCTATTTCAAAGCTACCATTTTGGCACAGGCAGGCATGATGCTTGGCAAAAATTGTGGAATTTGGCTTAACAGCTGCCAATTGCATTTGCTTGTCATGGCATTCCATGAGACCGCATTTCTTTGAGGCATTTTATCAAGCAGTTCACTGCCTTGTCTATGCTTACTATTATGCTTTGATATATGTCCATATCCTTTGGTAGATGTCCACAACCTATTTCAAAGCTACCATTTTGGCACAGGCAGGCAGGATGCTTGGCAAAAATTGTGGAATTTGGCTTAACAGCTGCCAATTGCATTCGCTTGTCATGGCATTCCACGAGACCACATTTCTTTGAGGCATTGTATCAAACAGTTCACTGCCTTGTCTATGCTACCGCAATTTTCATACATGTCTACCAAAGCATGTGTGAAGCCAAATTCCATAAACTTTGCCAGCATCCAAGGCCTTGATTGTGCTAAAACAGGCACTTTCGAACAAGCTATGGACATCCATCAAAGCATAATGGAAGGAGCCTATTTTTCAGATATTATAGTTGGAAATGCTTTGCCCGTGCTAAAACTTTCAAGCAAAATCTCATAGGCAGTTGTTAAACTGAATTTTCATAACCTTTCACAGCAATAAATAACTCAACTCTGCTGTTGTAAACAAATTTATACAGAACAACTAGTATTTTTGGCTACAGACAACCAATTTATACAGAAACAAATAAATAACATACCTGTATATAAATATTTTTGAAGATTTCCAACTCACCTAGATACCAGATTCACATCTCCCTTTTTTTTTAACAAAAAATAAATGCCATTGCAAAGTTATTAGTTATGCACTGTGAAGTAATGCTTTGAAAGATGTGCAATGCAATGTAATCAGCGATCTTAATATAAATGACAAAAATCTATTTTCTACAATTCATTAGTTAAACTCTTTATTTTATTTGCTCTCTATATCTTTATGCTATGGGGATGCCTTTAATTTCGAAAAAAAGTAGTTTTTATCTCTTGTTCTACAATTTTTTACATTTTTTTAAAATCCAAATTTTTCCTGATTTTTTCAAAAAATCTTTTACTTTTGGCTTGCCGATTTTTTCTCCAAAAGATTTTTGCTGCTATGATATTGACCATATCAGCCATACATTTACTCTTTAAAGATTTATTGAAATCCTCAGATTTTGTGCAATGCGTTTCATAGCAGGTTCTTTTAACATACATGTCTATTTTTATATGCTTAGTGAAAAAAATAGTAAAAAAGTAGTAATTTCTTTAATGAACTCAGAAGTTTGCTGGATACTTCTTGAGTGAAACGAATAACTCCCTAAATGACATGCCTGAGATGGCATTCCCTGTATCCTTAAAAAGTGTGGCCCAAGTAGAATTGATTGGATTTCAATTAAGACTCTAAATAAAATTTGTTATCACAATCTACAAAAGTTTTAAATTTAAGGATATGCCAAATGATATGACAGTGATAAGTATATGGTCACAAAAGGATGTGCAAGGTTATAGTTATAGTGGGCAAAAATCTGACACTTTTTCAATTCGTTGTGAATTAATGAAATTTTATGACAACTAATCCATTTAACGCTATCAGTTTAGTTAGTTTATGTTCAATTACAAGGCTTGATAATCTTTAAAGTCTCACTATATCTAGAGTTTAAGTACTCTCTCAAAGAATAAGGGTTTGATTTAAAATTGTTGAAATTGCACAAAATTTTGGATTGAAGGAAAATAATCAAATGAAATGCAATTGGCAACCTCTTCAAGTTGGATGCCTGAACCCTTCTCAGTTTGGGTGCACACACCACCTTCAAATTAATCGCCTACCATTCTATATTTTATGTATTTTCTTTCACGATGAAAGAATGTGAAAAGTGACATACAACTTGGAATGCATAAGCAGTCTGTTGTCAATAATTCTGGAATTGGGTTTTCTGCTCTTTACTCATGACAAAGATTTATCAATGGTTGCAACTCTTAAATGCAGACAGACATTCTCTCAAGCATTTTCCACATGTGGTGATAGAAGACATTGCTTATTCCATGTTCACCTGCAATTAACTGTGTATTACATCTACATCTATCAGCCTTTAATCAAACTTGGGCACTGGTGGTGGCATTCATGCATCATCGCAGGTACCTTTAAAGATTCTCTTATGTCACAAACTCTCTCACACCTCTCCCTCTCCTCTTGGTGAATTTGGCAAGTCATCGGCAGTTCATCACTCTATTGACTTGAACTCTGTGGCTTCTAAAATTATAGAAAAAGCTACTTAACAAGGTATTAATCATGATCTGAGTTAGCACTCTCCTCACTTAACATTTCCAAAATCCTCTACTCTTTCAATGAGAACAAAAATTACTGGCTTAGATTGGCTTTGATTTTGCTTGAAATATATACTATTTATATTTCTGATTCTCCACTGTAATGGCATAGCATGGTTATATTAAGGCTCTTGGTTTTCTTTGCAACTTTAGGATCAAATACATTATCAACATAATTGAATACTAGGTTGGGATCTACTTATAATCCTTTTTTTTATTGTTTTTACATTAATGGGAGGCTCTTGAAGGCCTACTTGGGTGAGGAGCAGGAGCATAAGATTTGCTTACTTAGAAAGTAGACTGGGAAGCAGAAGCATAAGATGTACTTACTTAGAAAGTAGGGAGGCCTACTTGGGGGAGGAGCAGAAGCATAAGATATACTTACATGGAAAGTAGGCTCGAAAGCAACCTCCATTTGTTCCTTCCCCTTAGACATTTTCTATTTGCGCATCTAAGGCATGAGCTCTCTGGACTTGATCCTTTTCATTAATTGAGAATAGAGCTGAATGCAAACCACGGAAACAAGTGATTCACATTGAATGATGAGGCAGCAATTTGGCTGTAGACTTGGAAATATCATAAGAGCTTAGGAAGTTGGCAAATGAGCCCTAATTTTTTCAAGGTGTATGAACTCTTATATAGCTAAGAATGGGTGTGGGATGCAACAACTTAATTAATGATAATTATTGTTCACTTTATTCAAGTGGGTGACATTGCATTTGGGATTTTGAATCTTCATCATCTTGCTTGTTTGATATTCCTTGAAAGATTTGATATTCTTTTACAAGATTATGATGTTAAACTTTGATAGGTCCTAAAATAACCAATAGTTTCATTGATGTGACTAATTGGTTGCTGTAGCTCTTTTGAAATAATACACAAGATTGAATGGTTGCAGCCAAACGATTATTTGATCAGACAGTTGCTGCAACTCCTTGCTTCAGATATATCTGACAACTTTGGGATTTCATGAGCCATTAATCACACGAGATCAATGGTGCGAAGATTGCGCATTGAGCTCAAATTTCCATATCTCCTTATGATACCTCTGAAGAAATGAAAAATCCAACATTTCTGAATTGAGCCTTCAGATTGGACAGCCAAAGAGCCCTCACTTTTTATACAAACTTCTAAAACCTCCGGGACAATGGGTAGCCTACTAGCCATCCATCTAAGTTAGATGGATGGTTTGCATGTTTGGAACAAACCCAAGACAAAGAGATAAGAATGTCCTGAAATGATTCTGCAATTGAATTTTTTTTCACCATTCCAAAGAACAGGTCCAAACACTAGAGAACCCCAAACTATTATACATGCCTTTGGAAAGAAGGAGAACACACAGAGAAAACAAAGAACACAACAGGAAAATATAATACATGTTTATGAGAATGCCAGTCCCCAAGTGTAATGTTTCAGATACATCTTGTCGTCTTGGATAGGCAAAGTGTTCCTGTTTGCAATAGTGATCTCTCCATAAAGTATCAAGTTAAGTGTGTCATCCTGGCTTTGCTATGTCCTTATCCCACTTAAGAGCTTTATCACCAACTTTGAGGGTCTGCTTTGTAGAGTGCTTGTCAATCTGTCTTTTGACGATTTGCTGGTGATTTTGCATTGAATTTCTAGTAAAGTCTCTCTTCTCTTCAAGTTCTAACAATTCTGCCAATCTCATGGCCATGGCTTCAGTTTCTTCTAACCAAAGCTGAAGTGCAGGGAGCTAAAGTATCAAGTTAAGTGTGTCATCCTGGCTTTGCTATGTCCTTATCCCACTTAAGAGCTTTATCACCAACTTTGAGGGTCTGCTTTGTAGAGTGCTTGTCAATCTGTCTTTTGACGATTTGCTGGTGATTTTGCATTGAATTTCTAGTAAAGTCTCTCTTCTCTTCAAGTTCTAACAATTCTGCCAATCTCATGGCCATGGCTTCAGTTTCTTCTAACCAAAGCTGAAGTGCAGGGAGCCCTAGGGATGACTATGCATCAAGAAAACTGTAAAATCTAGATGGCCAAGCCAGAGCTTCAGGCAATTCCCTTTCACTTCCAGTCAAATAATTTTGACCTTCCAAAACTAAGTCAAGATTTGGCAAATCTCTTTCACATTTAGCCAAACCTTCCGATTATCTGTCATTGTGAGTAAGAGGTAAGAGATTTTTATGATGTATATTTATTTTCATTTAGACATATGAACTTGGGAATTCATATTACTGTTAAGTTAATATTGATTTGGTGAGAGGTGATAGAAGTGATCTATAATATGCTCTTTTAGTATTTTTAGTCTTTGTTATAATGTCTCGTTTAATTCCTAAATGTCTGCAACCTACGTTTCAAAAGAAATCAATAAAGATAATTAATATTACACCAAATTGGCATTAAATAAAGATTAAGATGTTAAGAATGGTCAACCAGCATATGAAAGGTTGTGTCCCTTGAGCAAGATGAGTTATACAAGGTAGATCTAGAGGAAAGGGAAAGGGGAAGAATTATTATGACGGATTACGAGTAATAGATAGCAGCACTAGCAAATTAAATTATTTAAAATTAAAATTCTCCAAATGCAGTGATGAAGAGTTGTAACTATTGAGGTGAAGAGGTGTGACTCCCTCAAACTTGAGATATAAAAGGGAGAGCATTTCATTTGGGAAAGGATCCATAACATCATTCAGTATTTCAATTGAGAATAGAACCTTATGTGACTTTGCAAGTAAATTAAATTATATTCTCTTCTCAAGAGTAGTGATGATGTGAGATAGGATGTGACTCTTTCAAATGTGAAAGGTTGTGACTCTTTTAATAATAATATATAAAAGTGGGATCATTTCCTTGTGGAGAATTCATCAAGGCGGAATAAATATATCAATCAATTTGCAAATAAAGTATTATTCTCAAAAGGCAGCCATGAAGGGTGGTGACTCATTTGTTATGAAGGGCAGTGACTCAATTCATTGTGAAGGGTGATAATATATAAAAGTGGGATCATTTCCTTGTGGAGAAATCATCAAGGTGGAATAAATATATCAATCAATTTGCAAATAAAGTATTATTCTCAAAAGGCAGCCATGGAGGGTGGTGACTCATTTATTATGAAGGGTGGTGACTCCTTTATTATGAAGGGCGGTGAGTCCTTCAAGAAATGGATATAAAGGGTAAATCAGTTCATTGACATTCAATCAACAATTATCACCCATCTATCCATCAAGAAATCCATGAATCATCACGCATCGATTGATTAAGAAATCAAGAAATCAAAATATCGAAAAGATCAATCAAACAAATAGCAATAAGTCCATCAAATCATTCAAACATCCAATTATTCAATCATCATATCATTCAAGCATCAAATCATTCAATCATTAATTCAACATATCGATCAGGTTAGAAAAAGGAAAAATAAGAATACGAAATATAACACAATCTCTTTGGAATAGAGATTGAGAACAGCCATTGGTAATATTGTGAAATATAATTGGTGGCAGCCATTTAAGAGTAAATTTATCATTTCATTAAGAGGTATTTATTTAGAAATATTCTAGCAAATTCCTTTAGCAATCTATTTTGAATTTATAGAAGAGTCTTGCAAATAGGGAGGCCAGTCAACCTTTTGAGTCACGAGATGCTGAAGGACTAGAAATTCTTAATATCAAGCATGCCATACCGAGAGGCCTAAATGGTGCTCTTAGGCTTGGTTGAAGAGGACAACCTTCATGCATCTTATCAAGCACGCCAACCTGAGATGGGTAAATTGAAGGTTCTGCCATACTCATGGGCCGGGAGGCCTAAATGTTGCTCTTGGGCTTGATTGAGGAAGACGACCAGCCTCCAAGGTGGACTGAGGAATGGAAGGGATCTAGAATCATTCCATGCTCTCGCAATACAAGGGCTACCACCCTTGAGATTGTGGTTTGCAGGCATTTCTAGTGAATTCCTAATATGATTGGCTATAGGAATATGCCTTGGAATAATCATTATTGATGTTAAGATGTTTTGAATTCAAATAGTAATGATGCTATGAACTATGAAGTATAACTCTAAATATTATATGTTTTAGCTATATGATGTATTGCTCTCAATATTATAATATTTTATGTATTAATTTGAATATAATTATATAACCATAAAGTTGATACTTGTTATTTTTAGTGATTATTATTGTTTTGCAGGCCTAAAATTAGGAATTTCCCAAAAGGGGACATTACATTTGTATATCATTCTTTTTGTTAAGTTTACTTTTTTTTTTCATGTTTTCCTGGTGCATTCCACCCTTTGTATCATTTACAAAAAATTCTTGTGGGAATATGTAGGCAATATGCATTTTTGATCTTCTGCAGACTACTGTTATATATTATTTAGGATTGATCTAAAGGAGTCAAGTAGAAGATATGATGACAAATTTGGTAGATCTAAATCAACTTGTAATATGGGCAGGTATCTGAAAGGCTTGCTGAGCTACAAAGCACAATAGATGCTGGCATTCGTCATCGAGAAAATGTGATGACAACAATTGGATACCAGTTTGAACAGTGGAATCTTCTGGTAATGACATCCTTTCCATTATAATGTGAGGTTCCAGTTTTAATGACATCCTCATTGTTGTTCTCCATTTACTGGTTCTAGGAGCTGAACAGAAGAATAAATTTTGGATTGAACTGGATTTCATGTTTCCAGGTGAGAAAAGAGAAGTCTGTTTATCATACTCTTAATATGCTTAGCATTGATGTTGCAAGAACATGTCTAGTTGCTGAGTGTTGGTGCCCTGTATTTGCAAAACCTCAGGTATCTGTATGATTTCCTTTATTAGTGTAATTTGAGAAATTCCTTTTTATAGACAGTGGGAGAAATGAGGCACTGAATACCTATTCAGTTAGGAATTGTTCTCTGTTTATAAATTTTTTCCTTTTGCATAACATCAGGCTTCTAAAATCTGGTTGTAAAGATGATTACCATTTGACTTCTAGATAGTCAGCCCTCTATCATGTAGGTCTTGAATTGATTTCAAATAATTATGGCTGTTTTTGATGCAGATTCAGGATGCATTGCAGCGTGCAACGTTTGATAGTAATTCACAAGTTGGAACTATATTTCAAGTGCTTTATACAAAAGAGTTGCCACCCACATACTTCAGGACTAACAAATTTACGACTGCTTTCCAAGAAATTGTTGATGCATATGGGTGAGTGCATTATCATCTTAAATTAAATAGTAAAGCTTCTGAGGTGGGTTCCTTACTCAAGGAAGAAGATTAAAATTTCTGGGTTTTATTTGTAACACATTTCATACGATTGTATGTTGGATAGGTTGATAAAATGCACTAAATGTTTACAAATGCCTTAGCTAAGGATTCAATTATATTCATAAACGATTATTTTTGTTTCCGGGTGCTTTGATGAAGCTCTGAAGTCTTGGTATAACCATTTTTCTTTATTAATAGTTAATCTCTGTCTTCAAATGTGCACTGTCATAATTGCAGTGTGGCCAAGTACCAAGAGGCAAATCCCGGAGTATACACAATTGTTACTTTTCCATTTTTGTTTGCTGTTATGTTTGGTGATTGGGGCCATGGCATATGTTTATTACTTGCAAGCTTGGTGCTCATATTCCGAGAAAAAAAGCTTGGAAGTCAGGTAAGTAATGCACCTCCTTTTGAGCACTGTACTGTATGATGCTAATTGGTAAAAAAATAGACTCTGTATAACAATCACTCCAAAAGTCTGCTACTTTTGTTCATACCTTTTACTCGTTTCTTTTGTTTGGAAAATATTTTGTGGAGTACTTTACTCATCAGATGGCTATTGATTCTTACAATAAACTTGAACAAAAATGTCAACATTATATGGAAAATTATGATTTGTGGTCTTGATCTCGCCCCTCATAAAATATCCTTCTGCTGTATTGCACTGACTGTGATTTTCCAACTCTAAATGTGTCAGTTATACTTAAAGTATGAGTGAATTGCCCCTTTAGGTAGAGTCTGTAGGAAATAAGTTATGAGAATAACATTCTATATATTATTGCTGGCATATGACTGAAACCTAGGATCTGTATATATTCTAGCTCAGAGTAATTGCTTTCTGCTGAAGCTTAGGGGAAAATTCCATGGCTTGCATGAGTGTCATTTGTTCCTTTAGGATCCACACTGAATGTGCAAATGAATATGTGGAGGCTCTGTAACCTCAATTATAGGCACATTTAAAACTCTGCTTTAAAGAGCAGTAAATTCATTTCTCCCTGTAAAAATCTTAGACAGATCCTTTTTAGCTTAGATAGGCACCTTAAAGTAAAGTTATGAGAAAAAGACCTCACTACAGCCAGGACTGTAAGATAAACCTCATTAATGAAATGAAGATTTGAAGAAATCTAACTTCTGTATATAAAGCCTTTGGCTCGATTCGTTCCTCACTATTTTCTGCATCTAATGTCATCAAGTCCAGGTGTCTGTATTCCATTATTCAGTTGCTTTGGAAGTTTGAATTGTTTCTAGTGATGCTCTGATGGAGGGCAGCACAAACAATTAAGAAGAAACAAATATAACTAATCTGTCTTAGTTTGGTGCTCATGCCAGAAACTTGGAGACATAATGGAGATGGCATTTGGAGGACGCTATGTAATTCTGATGATGGCAATCTTCTCAATTTACACTGGACTTATCTACAATGAGTTTTTTTCAGTTCCATTTAATATTTTTGGTCCATCTGCCTATTCATGCCGTGATCCTTCTTGCAGGTAATGAGGTTATGCTGCTAACATGTTATTGTCTCTTTGTTATGGTTGAGCAGACTTGTTTTTGAAAATAAATATTTCTATGCCTGTGGTATTTATTTTATGTGCTTGGTTCCTAATATTTTAACTTCTTTAATGGATAGACAAAGTTATTGGAACTTATCTTTCTGATAATAGAGACAGTAGGCATTTTCAATGCTTGTAATACAAGAACATGATTTATTTTTCATATTAATGTCTACCTGTTATTTCCTTCAGTAAGTAGCTTCATAATTTTACTTAGTAGATGCCTATGTGGTTCTAAGGGCATCAACTAAAGGTTGACCATTTACCATGGAATGTCTCCTTTCATTGGAATTTCATCAAGTCAATTGATAAATAATAAATATGCCTTTCATGAGGGCACTCATACTTTATTGAGAACAAAAATGAATGGCAGTACCAAAGATCGAAGATACTATTAACAAATACCATGATTTCAGATGTGTGGTATAACACATATTTTTGATCAGGTAAATGAAAAAAGTGATGTCGAATCCCACACATATCTTCACACAATAAACAATCTTACGCTGGAGGAAACATAAGTTGAAGATAGAACAGTTCAGTATATATATAAAAGTTACTGTGGCACCATAGACTACTGCAGCTGCCAAGTATCATTGGCTGAGAGGATAATTTGAGGTAAGGGCAAAATGTGGCTGTCAATTAGCCATCCCTATACTCATACACAACAAAAAAATGAACATGAATGCTTCTAGATCAAACTGTGAGATTTTTTCTCCATCAACATTTCGGATTACAGTACATGATCCATCATCAGGATGAAGAGAACAGGAAAGTAGTAAATTTCAGATACAAGCTTACTAAATAAAAGAGGACTAGGATGGAGTGGTTGAGGAATCTCAAAATTAGAAAAAAATAGAAAGAAATGAATCTTTTTTAATCTCATTATGGGGGTTCTCTAGTTACGCCGAAGGTGTTCCCTTGTTGAGCTTTCCCGAACTCATTTTGTCTATCCATGGTGCAGACTCTGGGACAGGGCATGCAAGACGATTAAATGCATCTCAGCTGTTCATCATTTTTCGCTATTTTTTCGGCTGTTTTTTGCCCCTTCTTGCTGCTTTCCACGCCGCTATTGGTTTCTGCTCCTCCAAACTCTTCCTCGCTGGTATTGACCTTTCACTTCTCCAATTTGGCGAGCTGCAGCCTGAAAATAAGGTTTCAATGAGGGTTTTAGAGTATGTTTACTAAAATGAAAATTACTGCCAAGATTCTAACAATGAGCACATTTAGGTTTTAACATTACGGCATCCTTTACCCTACGTAGTTAATTATATATTAGCATAATTAATATATAATGTATATTTTATATAATAAAAAATAAATTATAAATAATATAATTATACTTATTATTATTATTATATATTATATTTTTTGACAAAACTATTAAATACATATATAAAATTAATAATTAATAATTATTATATTTTTATATAATACAAAATATAATTAATATATTATATATATTTTTTATAATACAAATAAATTATATATAATATAATTATATTTATTATTATATATAATAGTATATAGGTTATATTATTATTATATATTATATTCTATAATAAAAATTATTAAATATAAATATGAAATTATTATAATTAATAATTAATATATTTTTATAATTTTATATAGATCAAATTAAATTAATATATAAAAATATAATAGTAGTATTAGTAGTAGTAATAATAATAATATAATAGTAGTAGTAATAGTAATAATAATAATATATAAACAAAATCATTTTCTAAATGACCTACCAATTGACCTCATGTACTACACAAATGTATGTAAAAAATAAACCAATTTTTTCCCTAATTGACCTTCCACACCTCTTCAGCATACCCATTGCACACCAAGGTACAATTGCTAGTGTACTATTCATTATCATATTAATATGCCTAAATATTTCATTGCTTTTAATTTTGACTCTTATTTTTTTCCTCTCTTGTTTTAATGTAATTTTCTGTTCTTTTGACTTCTTTAATTTTGGGATTCCTCAACCATTCCCTCTCTTTCTATGTCCTCTTGGCATCTCTCTCATACAGTATTCATTACCAGTATTAATATGTCCAAAAATTTCATTGCTTTTAATTCCAAATTCATTTCCTCTCATTTTCATGTAATTTTTTTTTTCATTTTTTTTTTTTTCTAATTTTGGGATTCCTCAACCACTCCCTCTTCTTATCTCTTGTTGGCATCTCTCTAGTATACTATTCATTACAATTATTAATATGCCTAAAGCTCCATTGCTTTTAATTTCAACTCTTATTCATTTCCTCTCTTATTTTCATCTAACTTTTTTTAATCATTTCTATTTTTTCTAATTTTGGGATTCCTCAACTGCTCCCTCTCTTCTTATGTCCTCTTGGCAGCTCTTGTTTTCTGTTTCCTCCATCCTATTCCTCTTCTATTTAGTAAGCCCATGTCTGCAATTTACTACTTTCTTGCTCTCTTCATCTTGATGATGGATCATGTAGTGTGATCCAAAACTTTGATGGTAAAAAAAGTTCACACCACTATAATCTCCGTTTGCATGGGCTGTCCTCGACACACGCAGGGTTAAATCTAAGGGAATCAAACTTGCAACCATCATCCATGTTTTCCAACGGCTTGATTGTCCAGTCTACCCCTGAGGGCTAAGGGAGATATTACTAATATATATTAAATGTAATTAAATCAAAGTTGTATAGACATGGATACAAAACTATTTTTCAAAACCACCTAGTATAATATAACAATTGAATAATAAACGTATTTAGTTAAGGGTTTTGGCCCTTGCTTTTCCTTGTGCAGCTTGTTTGTCCTGCTGTATTCTTAATGCTGCTGTTGATTGGCTGCTGTTGGTATATGTTTTATCTCTGATGCAGCATTTTCTCCTTTATATAGGGTTGTGGGTCCCTTCAAAACTGTTTTGTATTGGGTTTCGGGTCCCATCAAAACCTGTTTTTCCCCTAATAAAAAACAATTGAATAATAAACTAATATATATTAAATATAATTAAATCAGAGTTGTATAGACATGGATACAAAACTATTTTTCTAAACCCCCTAGTATTATAACAATTGAATAATAAATAATATTAGAAATGAAATCAACAATAAATAATATTAAACTTGATCAATTTAATACTAATTAATATAAATAATCTAAAACAGGCAACCCAATAGAGAAAAAAGATGGTTTGATTTAAAATTCCAAAAATTGCATGGTAAAAATCTCATCCACTGTTGTAGTCTACTTTTGTTTTTACCTCCCAGGTGGCTAAAACTCAAGGTATAGCATTACATGCTGCCATTTAGGGATTTAGTCAATCAACAAAATCCAAAAAATGCTTCAAAAAACTTGTTTGCCGTCATAGTCTGCATTTGTTTTTACCTCCCTTATTGTCTAAAAGAGCTTAAAACTCAAGGTATAAAATTAAATGCTTTTGTTTAGAGCTTTAGTTAATCAAAAAATTAAAAAAAATGCTTCAAAAAACTGGTCTGTTGATGGAATCGTTTTGGATTCACTCCAAAAATGCCATGCAAGCAATGGAAACTGTAGGGTTTGATGGAAAAGAGGCCAAAACATTTTTGGCCGAAAAAGAATATACCTTGATCAAATTCAGTTGATTCGAACCAAGATTTGATTCTGGGATGTTCAATACCTAGAATCGGTTTGTAGATGAGATGATTCGATAACTTAGGTTTGGATTTTTTGTTGAGTTTTTGACTTTTTTTTTTTGGTGATTTTTTGAACTATGAATGATTTCAACCTTACTATAAAATAGGTTATGAAATTATTTTGTGAATTATAATGCACAGAGAGATAGGCCTGAAATCTGCAAAGGACCTTGGATTGGGTTTCTTCCAGATCAAGGCAATGAAGGTGCAATTGAATTCAAACAAGACGTTCTTTGATATACTAGATGTATTAACATCTTTGTTGTTTCCTTACCTATGATGCCCCAGAAGATTTGAAAATTTACAAGAAGAAAACCATTTGGTCCTGGTGCCTAAGCCTTTTCCTTTGACTTCTTCAGAGAATGGTTTCCTCAATTGCCTATTTTGGATGTTAGTGATCAAAGTTAAAACTTTGGCATTTATCTATCTTGATCTCTTTGGAAGTTGCTTGGTTTAGCTGGAAGGAGATTTTAATATAACTTCTCTGCGTCCCTGCTTGTCTCTTTTAGAGTTTAATTAGGGAGGCACTTTTAGCTACCAGTCTTAATTCTGTTTCCTCCTTTTTTGATATTTTATGCACCTCCTTTCAGTATGTTATTTCGGTTGCTTTTTTGGCTTGCGTTTTATTTGTTTTGTGTTCAATAAAAGAAGCTTTCACCAATTTTTATTGAAGAAAATTTAAGTTAAAAACTTTTAAGAGAACAGAAAAATTCAGAAAAGAAGAAAAAAAAGGAAAGGTGACCGAGTATTTGTATACAAATAAAGGGGTGTAAGGTGGGGTATATAACCCTTTATTAGATAGGTAACTCTTCTTAACTAATAAATTAGTTATCTTAATTAATCACATATTCAAAATGGTAATATAAAAATGTTTGAAAAAGATTGTTTTAAAATAACTAAAAAAATTAAATATTAAAAGTCCTTGTATTTACCAACATCTACAAAGCTTAATGTGCCAAAATCCTATATATTAAAATTCAACAAACAACACCTAAATGATGTAGTTGATTGGGAATTAAAATACAAGTATATTTTGCAAGGAACTTTATTGACATTGATGTTGATAAAAAGAAAAAAATTGTAGCATCATATTTTTTATGAAAATGCTCTTCAATGATAGGATTGGTGTGTAGTAAGAAAGTCCACAAAATTAAGAAGTGGAGAAAATAGAATAGAAGCTAGAATGTGTGGGGTGTTCTTTCCTTTCTACTTTAATGTGTACTAATGAAGCTAAACAAATTACTTATCTTAGAACAAAAAAATGTAAAAATTTAAACTTGAAATTAACTCAATTTAATATTAAAGCTTTGTTGTACTGAAATAGAATTGTCAAAGATTGAAAACAAACTAAACTATAGAAATAAATTGTTTAAAGAGAGAAGGAAAGATGATACGTCCCTGATTTGTCAGTTGATAAGTCGTAAGCCTATGTTGAAGCTGTGCAGTCAAGTACAATAGAAATCAGAGGTTTCTGGTTTGGTACAAACTGTTAATGACAGAGTTGCAATAGTGCCCTAGTACTTCAGAAGATGAAAATGCTTAGAACACTCTGAACCACAGAGAAAAATTCAGGAGCAAAAGACGTTAACATGATTGCAGTGTAGACTGGACAATTGTGGCTGCCTCCTGGTGTCATACAGATCATGAACTTTTAGAATAGAGGTGCTTCAAACTGTAGAATTCTGTGGTGCTTGTAGAACAAACATCTGATTAGTGAATGGGTAGAAATTTGGCCTGGAACCTGTAGTTGGGATATAGAGAGAAAGGTTGGAACTTGGGACCGCTCGGGAATTTGCTTCAGTCAAGCCCTAGTTTAGTTTATTTCAACCCTATGACAATCAATATAGAAGAAAATAGTGTGAATTAAATTATCCTAGTGTACTCTGTGCCAGGAATAAAAAGCATTTACAAAACAATAAAAATCCTAAGAAGCTTTCTATTGTGTGCATTGCTCTGTGAGTGGAAGGGAAAAAAGGTTGTGGAAGTAATAAGATGCCAAGGCTTGGTGTGGCTACAAGTTTTGTTTAGGAAGTAGTTATCATGCTGGCAGTAACAAAGATACTACTTATCAGTATAGAGTCAACAAGAAGATATTAAAAAGCTTCAAACATGTATACATGAATATAACAAAAGCAATAAGAGAAGAAATTGTAAAGGTGAAGGACTTTGGAAGCTATACTCAAGAGGTTGGCTATGAGGATACAAAGTGGCAAGAGGGTGTTGCTTTAAGTTTCAGGAAGATTTGGCCTGAGTAATGCTACAGAAAAAGAGAAGCTGCAAGAAAGTATTAGAAAAGCTAAAGCTGCAACAGAGAATTGAATATTGAATGATTTGATGCATAAAAAAAAAGGGAAAGATTAATTGGAAAAAGGATATGTCTGAATTAGAAATGGCGAGGGGTTGGGAGATGTTTTGAAAAGTAGAAATGCAATGGAAACCTGATTTTAAAATAGGACATATGATTTAAATTACTTAGGGTATTGACAAGTTAGTGGCTTGAAAATGTTGACAAAACCATATTTGATAAAGCTGCAGATATTTTGCACCTTTATAACTATAATCACATTTTTCTATGGAAATTAGGAGTTTGAAGGAAATGAAAAACATTTTGCCACATAAAGAAAATAAATATGAAACAAAGTAACTAACATTCTGGTACTATATTTCTAGGCTAACATAATAGTTAAAACAAACAAAATTATAAATTTTCTGTCAAAGCAATTCTAATCATGAACTTGTTGTTTATTGACACCCTATCTAATTCACCAAATCTTGCAAAGGTTATGAGTACTGTTCAACAAGATCCACTGAAACTACATGTGAAATCCAATCAACAATCTTTCAATTACAAAAGATCCCAAATTGTTTTTACCGAGACAACAATCATGCTTGTCTAAAATATACATGGATTTTTAATCCAAGTTGAAAAAGAAATTCTTGTAGTTCTCGTACACAATGTATATTTGAATTCGATTCGAGCATTAGTTTCCGAAGATACGTGATGCCAAAGAAGATTGATTGTGGATGAATTAAGCCCAATTCAATGTGTAACTGTTGCTGCAATTTATCAGAGTTGTATTGTTTATCGTAGGCAGGGCATGTTATATACACAAGTAATAATTATTAGTTATTAATAATCATAAAACCCCAGGACAAAACCTATCACTTGGACAGAAAACGTCTTATCAAATGTGCCTCTTGATGAACATAACAATAACCTATCAACCTATTCATTCATTCTCACCTCTCAGATTATTTATTCTATTTTATATTTCAATATGCAAATATATTCTATATTTACTATGTTCAGTGAGTAGCTATACTACATAGGATCCATTGTAGTTTGTCCCATGTTTTTGCCTTTCTTATTTGGCCCATAAGCATTAAGAATGATCCCCCACATACCCTCTTTGTAGAAATCAAAACTGCACGCCATTGTAATGTTCCCATTTTTGCCATTTGCCCTTCAATGCTTGATAGCCTATTTTCGGAAGCCCGTAGGCTTGTCAGAGGTAAAATTAGGGTTTCCTATGCTATTGGGATTTTGGAGCAGTTTTGAGGGTTTGCATATATGAGTTTCAGATGCATGTTTGGTGATGTTTCTGGGTTTTTGGAGAGCTTCGGAATGGTGTGACATGCATCTCCATCAGACAACCTTTTCCGGAACTTGCTATTTTTAGCCAGCACATTGGAGTTTCGAGATTTGGAGTGCGGATTCTTTCTGGGTTTTTTGAGAGCTTCACAATGGTATGACATGCAAAGTGAGTGGAACAACTTTTTCAGAATTTACTATTTTTAGTAAGTTCTATTATTAGTAGGACTTCAGTCGGCAGCAGCACAGTAAGCTTTTCACTTTGAGTGAAGCAGAGTTGAGTTTTCCCTAATTTGGCTTTTTGAGGTGCATTTGTGAATAAATCATTTAATGATTTTAATATTTTATGACCTTGGCCTAGCATAATAACTTTTTGTTGTTTTTAAAAGTGGTCATAAAAGGGAGGACGTCTCATGACAAAAATATTTAATATTTCTAAAGTTAGTTAATTATTTTAAGGATGGGACGTCACTTTGGAGATGGTTATTATTTTATTAAAAGTTTATTATCTCCCTAAAGTTTGAATGCCAAAATAAGAGGGAAGAAATATTTTAAAAATTAATATATTTTCAAGAGCAAGAAAGGAAGTTTTTTATGGAGAAGCTGAAGGGTCACCTCAAAACTTATAAAAGGCGGCCTTTGCTCTCTCATTTAATATCTTTGGAAAATATTGTAAAACTATGCTGCTGGTTTGAAATCCAAAATCCGACTAAGGGAAAGCTTAGCAAATTTACTCCATTCTTCGGGCCTGAAACTATGGTCCCCTAGATGGTCAATTGGGAGTGTGCTTCATTCAGAAGTGCATATTGAGCTTCATCGTTGAAAGATTTTGAAGATTTTGGTAATGATTTCCAGTTTTGTACTTGCTGGTTCAAGCATGGTTGAAATGAGTTTTCATTTACAGCTTTTGAAGTGATTTTAATTTGCATATGGGTATTTGCTCAATCATTTCCTATGCTATAGGCGATCATTCTTGTGCATTTTCAGATTTTATTATGATGTCTACAATTTTCTAGAGCAGGTCGCCTTGTCCAGGAGGGTTTATCATTTCCAAATTTCTTCTTGGGATGCGTGCTCAATAATTTGAAGGGTATTGAAGTTGTTTAATGACTTGTTCTTGGTTGCCCTTCATCTAGCTTTCATTTGCAATTGATTTGGTGTCATTTGGTTGAGTATTGAAGGAGATATGAGCATTTTAGTGATCTCCTAGCTTGCTGGTCTGAACATTCAGTTTGCTGGTTTTGTATATCAGACCTGGTTATTTCCATTTCGTGCTATATTTCTTGGGTGTGTTCATTCTTATTTGTAATAAAAAATTTAGTGTCATCATTGCAACTGTTTTGGAGCAGATTTTTATTGAAAATCTATGTAATTTGCAGATAATTTACATTGTAAGGCTGAGAATTAGTAGTACTAATCCAGTCATTTATATTTCTGCATTTACTTGTGTTTCAATTCACACATTGTAACCCCTGGATGGTTTACCGCCAGTGTGGAAGAATAAACATCTGTATCTATCTATCTCACCCACTGAAAAGTGGCGACTTCCCACTATTGAGTGGATGCCTGCTGCAACGGATGAATTAGTTTGATTTGTAATGTTTTTCCCCCCACTAATTAAGTGGTAGCGTGAAAATCTCTCATGGCTGGTTCACCGCCTATCTACATTCTAGTTTTGTTTAATTACTCTGCCATATGCTATCACCTCGCCTTCTAAGGATCTTGGTGAACATTCTTGGCGTTGAGTTTTATCTTTCCACTTTCAACTGTAACTTCATTTTAGTATTTGCTTAGTTTTCTCCGCCATATGACAACACCTCTCTTTGGGATTGTGTGTGCATTCTTGGCGTTGAGTTCCTTTTAGTTGTAATTAGTTACAGTTATTGAGTTATTTAGATCCTAAAGATCCTCTAACCATATGCCCACCCCTCCTCCCTCATCGGGTTTTAGGGCGCATTCTTGGTTAGAGTTACTGTTCCGCATTGTTTTGGTTTTGGAGCTAACATTAACGGGTGCGTGTTGCATTATAATTGGTGTTAAAATCAAGAAAAAATTGAGTGAGCATTTTACAGCCATTCAGCTGGATCCCTATGCTAACAATGTGCATGATAGAGTTCTTTGATTCTCCACCACTGTTTGATTCCATGTTTTCCAGTGTTCCTCTAGTGTTCATAGCTGTGTGAAGTTTTCCAGTTTTAGAGGGTTTTGAGGGTCAATGAAAACCATGGGTGTTTCTGGTGGTAGAAGAATTACATTTTTTCCTCATAAATATCTTTAATTTTCAGATTTTTCTCCACTTAATATTGTCCCAAGCTCTGCTTATTTATTTGAAATCTTCCCTGTGCCTCACATAATTTCTATCTCCGTGTCCCACTTTGTTACACTTGTAACATCTAAGGGAAAATCTCTCATAGTCAATTGGCTGGGAAGAAGCGCCAAGTTTGAATTGGGCTTTTATCTATTCCAGAAGTGGTTTGGTCACATTGATAGAATTTTCACTCTTGTATATGTTGAGAATATTTTCTGCTCTGCGAACCTACCAAATTCTTTAAATTTCCCCAGTGCATCTCCTATACTTGCAAACATTGCAGGGTTCCAGTATTCTGTAGGTAGGCTATAAAATTTGATTCAGATCAAGTGCAGCTTCAAGATCCTTCAATTGTGTGAAAATTAGGGCACCATTGCATCATCTCTAATCTACTCCCTATTAAGTGCAATGATTCATCCATTAAACTTCTGACTCAGACTGGCAACTTACTAAGAAAAATCCTTTTGGGAGAAACTGGATCTACAATGTTCCATTTCCCTTTATGCTTTAATACTTGAAGTTAAACTGTCCATTTTTCTACTGATATTTCTATTACTTCTCTTGGTGATATTAATTTCGTGTCCTGATCCAAAATTGTGTCCTCAATTTGAATTTCTCTGAGCCCTTTTGTTCTTTGTTCATCATTCCCCCACCCCCCCCCCAGGTCTTGTCCTTCCTTTGTTTTTTAACCTTCTCCGTCTGAATAATCTTCCCTCGAACATAAGGAGATGCCTTCACTACTGACCTCCATATCATCCCATCTCATGGACTTGAGGACTAAATTCTTTGCTTCATCATTTCCCTGTTGGGATCTGTTCTTGGTGTCCTTTTCTTTGCCCCAATGATTCTCTGCCTTCCTTTGTCGATCTTGTTTGTCTTCTCTGATGTAATGCTTGACATCCTTATGTTGGAACAAATTTGCTGTTGCACGAAAAGATCAAGCTTTTAACGCCTGATACAACCACTAGAGATAAGCGGATCCAAGAGAAGCAGTTAGTCCATGTCCCGAATCCGAAGGGAGATGCTGGCGATTAGTCCAACAATCCCCCCCTCAGCATCACTCGAGGGGATTTGAACCAGCGACCTGGCTTTGATACCATTTGTTGGAACACGTTTTTTGTTGCGCCAAAAGATCAACCTGTTAAAGCCCGATACAAACACTAGAGATAAGCGGATCCACGGAAGCGGTTAGTCCATGTCCTGAATCGGAAGTGAGATGCTGGTGATTAGTCCAACACCTTACCTTGCTGAAGATCATTGCTTTCTTCTTGCCCTGATACACCCCTTTGCTCCTGCTCCTTTGTATGCCTTTTTTTTTCCATTCCATTTGTAGACAGTAATGGATAACTCTTGGTTATCTCTACTCTCCAGTCTTGGGAATATATGGGCTGACAGATTGGTTTGAAACATAAGAGATAAGCAGTCTCTGAATATATAGTTCTTGTTATCCTGTTAACTATAAGCACTGTTACTTTTTGAAGGTGGCGATTCTTCTTTTCCTCATGATTATGGGACATTGTTAAATTTTGAAATGAAATATCTTTCTTTCTTTTTCTGAAAGACCCTTTTTGTCAAGGGACACCATTTCCTGCTTCTATATCCCTTTATCTTTGGACTTGAATGTCCTAATATTAATTTCTGTTGCCTTGTGCTTTTTTTTGCAATGCCATTAAATCTGGTGCACAGAACAACTTTGACAAGGAGAACTGGTGAATATTGTTAATTAATGTGTTGAATTACATTCATTAGATGAGGGGACCATGAATGTTGTTAACTGGTATGATTGATTACATTTGTGTTGGGTTTCTTGCAGGGATGCTTATACGATAGGGTTGGTAAAGACTCGTGAGGCATATCCGTTTGGAGTTGATCCAGAATGGCATGGCAGTAGATCTGAGTTGCCGTTTCTAAACTCATTAAAAATGAAGATGTCCATCTTGATTGGAGTTGCACAGATGAATTTGGGAATTATCTTGGGCTATTTCAATGCAAAGTTCTTTAGAAATAATCTCAACATCTGGTGAGATGTCAATTTGTGATGCATCTTGTTTTCTGATGTGATGAAATTTATAGTGTTAAGATTCTTTTCCCAACAAAAAGGTGTGTTCAGGGTTGGAGTTTATTTGACAATTAACAGGAAATCAAAATTTGGATGTTTTGTAGGTACCAATTTGTGCCACAGATAATTTTTTTGAATAGCTTGTTTGGCTATCTTTCACTCCTCATTATTATTAAGTGGTGTACCGGTTCTCAAGCTGATCTTTATCATGTAATGATATACATGTTCTTAAGCCCAACAGATGAACTGGGTGAAAATCAACTTTTCTGGGGTCAGAAGACAGTCCAGGTAATTGTTTTTTAACATTTTATTGACAATCAATTGGATTTAACTATCTCTTTCTTTTAATTTAATTCAAAGACAAATGATTCACTGTTTACATCATGTTATGTCCTATAGTTTTTTTTTGTTTTTCTCCTAAAAGATTTGTATTATTATTTCTCAGATGGTACTGCTACTGTTGGCTCTTGTCGCAGTTCCTTGGATGCTTCTGCCAAAGCCTCTGCTTTTGAAGAGACAACATGATCAGGTAGGTTTATGGAGATCTTGAAATCTTAAAAAGAGTTTCTCTGTTTAGCTTTATAAACTGTTGGTTCTTGACCTTCTATGTAGTTTTTGGTTAGCTATTTTGCTTAGATGCCAATGACTAACGTCATAAAGAAAGTGGACTTATTTGTTTTGAGCATAAATAAACGTTGTGATCATCTTGTGAGAGGGAGAAGGTTCAAATGTTTCTCAATACTATTTAGTTAAGAAAACATTATTAACTTGTTTTCAATAATTAAATGTAGAGTCACATTGTTCTCTGGCTGGTAGGTACAAGAACCTTTAAGACAATGCAGAAACAGTAAAAACTGAAAAAGTCTGATAGTCTGAAATTGTTAACATGAGGAAAGCGTAGGATCATTTCAGGGTTGGTTAGTGTGGTCAGGTTGAGTGTATTGACTCTATTAAGTATGCATATAATTTTATAGGCTGGAACCGCATTAGAAGTGTTCAAGCATTCAAAATATAAGAGGTTCAAATAAATATAATGGAAAACTTGAGAATATTATTCAAGTAAATATGCCAAAACATGTTGTCTACTACTAATTTCATTTAGAATTTTGTTTTAGTGTAACAGAAGTTGTTGAAGTCTATTGAGGTTAAAACTTAAAGACAGTGTGGCAATGTTGACCGACTCTGTTGAAAAAGAACTGGACATTTTTTTTGTTCTTCTGTCTTCCTAGATTTAAGGCTCTAGAGTCTGTTATTATTATTCTTCATATTTTGAAAGTTCCTTATCTATGACAGAGGCTTCAAGGACGTGCATATCGTGCTCTTCGAAGTTCGGAAGCAGATTCTTTTGATATGGATCATGATATTGACTCTGAACATGAGGAATTTGAGTTTAGCGAGATTTTTGTTCACCAGATGATACATACAATAGAATTTGTATTGGGTGCAGTATCCAATACTGCATCATATCTTAGGCTATGGGCGCTTAGGTATACTTGCATGGCTTCTTGTATCTGTTGGTTACAGACTTAAAAGTTTAATTTCATAAATAATATCTAAATGTATTTTTCTTTACAGCTTGGCACATGCAGAATTATCAACTGTATTCTATGAAAAAGTGCTGCTTCTCGCCTGGGGGTGAGTATAATTGTACCATTTTGCATTTCAATATTAGTATAGATAGATAAAGAAGTAGAACTGAGGTGCAGGTATTGGAATTCTTTATAATGCCACAGATTTGAAGGTAGCGTATAGATATTCTCATTCCAAATTCTAACCGTGACATTGTGTTTGCCTCCATTTGTTATGCAGATATAACAACATTTTCATTCTCATTATTGGATTTCTTGTGTTTGCCTTTGCAACAATTGGTGTATTGCTTGTGATGGAAACTCTCAGTGCATTTCTTCATGCTCTACGTCTTCACTGGGTTGAGTTCCAAAACAAGTTCTATGAGGGAGATGGCTACAAATTTGAGCCTTTCTCATTTGCTGTACTTGTTGACCAAGAGGATTATTAATATTAGAACTTGTTGAGCCCTTCTTTGATAGGAATTTGATTATTGTAATTTATTATCATTCAAGATGATTTGTCATCATTGAAGGCGAGAATGAATAGTTTTGATGTTGCAATCTCCAACAGTTAGATCCATCGTTGGCTGCAAGAGACATCAAACAAGGTTCTTTTTCCAACAATTTGTGAATAAATTGATGTGCATTGCATCAGGATATAATGTATAGAGTTAGATATTTAATCTGTTCTCGCCTACTGAGAATTTAAGGATCCGAACCTTTGTTAATGAATTGTTTTTGTCAAGTGTGCTAAGAAATTAAGTCTCTTTGACCTTTGTTGATTGAGGATACATTAAATTCATTGAAAATAGATTCAGATTCTTCATACACAATGATATGATCTTCTAGTGTCATACCTTCATCTCTAGGAGGACGGATGCCTAATGCTGTTGAGAATGCAAGCTATTTTAAGTAAGCTGGTTTGAAGAGGTTAAACCCGCTTTCTTATTCTCAACATCAGTTGGTTTAAGATATTAAACCTGCTCTCATAATTTTACTGCTCATGTCCCTGGTTGGGAACAAGGTTTTACAATTTCTTTTTCAGAGCAACAGGGCGAAAGTAATGCTGCTTTTGAAAAAATAGATTTATTTTCCCCAAACCACTTTTGTTGTTTAATCTGTAGAATAAAAAAATTGCTTCAATTTTCTTAACCATGCTACTTGGACACCGAATCTTAAGTTATTTGAAACGGAAAAAAATTATGCATGTGACACGCTGGAAAGAGCATTCCTACATTTTCTTTACATAGCAAAAGCTGCTGTTGATTATTTTGTATGTAAAGATGGGCTGTGATCACAAATATGAACAGATATTGGATAGCTGTACCAAGGGGATGCGGTGCTTGGGGATTTGGATGAGTTGTGGTTGAATAATGTTTTGACATTGTTTACATATATTATTGATAAATATATTTTTAAAATTAAAACAAGAATTTTCAAATATGTACGGAGGATTCTGCAAAGCAGAGTAATGATTTTGAAACATTTAACAAAAGAAAAACTCATGTCAGTTGTTTCTAAACATGATTAAAAGACTGATAATTTTCTAAAACTCGAAAGTTGGAAATAAATTATTCGATAAAACATAATGTAGACTTTTACTATATGCACAAATGGTAATTTAATCATTACCTGTTGCACAGAAGATTTAATCATCTACCTGTTACACACAAGATTTAATCATCTAACTACAAAAGAAAAACTCATGTCAGTTGTTTCTAAACATGATTAAAAGACTGATAATTTTCTAAAACTCGAAAGTTGGAAATAAATTATTCGATAAAACATAATGTAGACTTTTACTATATGCACAAATGGTAATTTAATCATTACCTGTTGCACAGAAGATTTAATCATCTACCTGTTACACACAAGATTTAATCATCTAACTACAAAAGAAAAACTCATGTCAGTTGTTTCTAAACATGATTAAAAGACTGATAATTTTCTAAAACTCGAAAGTTGGAAATAAATTATTCGATAAAACATAATGTAGACTTTTACTATATGCACAAATGGTAATTTAATCATTACCTGTTGCACAGAAGATTTAATCATCTACCTGTTACACAAGATTTAATCATCTAACTACACAAGAAAATTTAATTTACTTTTTGTCAAGAAATAGTGAATGATGAAAATATCTGGAAATAAGACAACATATAAATATTTATTTGTTGCTTCGTTCGGTATTCAACGTTAAAAACAAGTTAAAACATATATTTATGTGAATGCTGATCAAACAAAACTTTTGAAAGCGTTCGTTCGTATTAGTCCATCACCATGTCTTACAAGTCACTGATACATTAGTCTGTAGAATCTTTTCAATGCTTTTTAAGCTTTCCATCCAATCAATCATTTATTGTGTTGTTTTCCGATACAATTTTTACATTTTTAAAAATCTAGTTATTTTTAGATTGACAAGAAAAAGAGACATTAGGACTATGATGTTTTTAATTTTGTAATTTTTTTAAATTTAATCTCATTCAGTAAGGACACGACTTTTATAAGGAAAGTAGCTACCATACAAACATATATGTATTAATAAAATTCAGTAAGTTATAAATTATTTCTTCCATCAAAGAATAGGTGTCATATAAAGGGAGGTCAACCCATATATATATATAAATTATTTCTTCCTCAGGTGTAGTGAAACAAGTAACGTCAAGTTAAACGAAACCATTATTTCATGTGGAAATATTTTTAGTTGAAAAATTGCTGCATACAGATTCAATAAATATCCACGAGACAATGCTAACAATAGATCAGAATTGACAGCTAAGGGAGCTAGTTGAAGGTTTATTGTAAATCTTCCACAACGGTACACAGGGAGGATGCAGCTTTGATAATAGTGAGAGGAAAGACTAATCACTGATGGTTATACTTGATATGGGAAATTATAATTTGGTGGTTTATCGTATGTCTTGCTCAATGATGCATAAGGAGGATATAACTTTGATGACAGTGAGAAGACAGACGAATCATAGATGATTGTACTTGATGTTGAAAAATGTAAATTGACAAGCTTGAAATGCTATATATATACAGGCCTGTGTGCCACACCTAATAGGTTGGAGAAATTTTCTCTGAAATCTTCTGTTTAATTGGCTGATTTGTTTATCTTCTTAATATAATGGGAGCTGTCCCAAGGCAGCAACGTATATCCAAATGCATATACACACTCAAGTGTAATGAATGAATACCTACAAATGATGTAGTCTTTATAGCTAAACCAACGCTGAGCTCTTATAAAGACTTATAATACCATCCAAAATTGATGTCACACCTCTATGCGGCTTTGATGTTACACCTCTATGCGGCTTTGATGTTACAATATAAAAGTATAAAACCAAGGAAACCACCATTTGTTTCTTAGGACCATGGACTAATACTATGGGTTCAAAATGGGCACCCAAAGACAAGGTCGATGTTCTTTACATATACGAGACCTTGCATAATAAAATATAACTCTCATACTTTCTGAAAATAGTCTTAGATACTTTTCCAAAATCCACATTGTAACCTCCATCTTATAGTATCATAGATATTATGACAATTTACAATGTCATAATTGCACTTACAGAATCTTACACCTCTTAGCTAAAAATAAAAAATTCCTTACAAACTTTTTGTCCCATATAACATGGGACATCTAATTTCTCTTAATTATTTATAATAAAATATAATATTTTTTTTTAAATTTTTTTTTCAGCAAATCATTTTACCTCATTTCTTGTGATATTGCCCCCAAAACAATATTTTAAAATTTTAACTTTACCCCTAACCTAACTAATTTTTTATTTGAAAGAACTTTTGGAATACCCACTTCCGGCTCTTCTATTATCATGTAGGCGAGGCTTATCAATACTACAACTATTTGTTTTAAAAAAATTAAAAAAAAAGGCCAAAAAACACTATTTATTTTCTCCTCGCGACACTTAAAGTTGGCCTGGCTCTTCCATCTTGGGAAACTAACGTCGTTCTCTGCCTCCCTCTACTTTGATATTCTGTTATTGGCAATAAGCATGAAGATAAAGGTGAGCAGAGCCAATAGAAGCAGCTACTGTCTGGAGGTGGAGAGCACTGAAACAGTGGGCAGTGTGAAAGCAAAGATTGAAGAGAGAGAAGGTATACCCTTTTCTCAGCAACGTTTGATGATGATGGGCATTCGCTTACAGAATGGAAACACTCTCAAAGGTTACAATATTAAACCTTATCAATGTATCAGCTTGGCTTGGATTGAGGGAGGTGAAATGCAGATATTTATAAGGTACCAGGGCGGAGCTTTTCTTCTAGAGGTTGACAAATCCCAGAGCGTTGCAACTGTGAAAGCCAAAATCAGAGACAGGCTTCAAATACCATCTCGTCAGAAGAAATTGTTAGTGTTCGGCAATGTAGTTCTAGAAGATGTAAAACCTGTTTCTTCTTACAAGGGTATTGACTTATCAGTTGTGAACCTTGTTGATGGGTGAGATATGAGATTTTTTTTGTAGTTACAGAAATCAGTTATGTCTTAGTTGCCAATAGCCTGTGTTTTCTTCTCTTGTGTTTTGGAATTGTTTCTACCACTAAAAAATCTTTATTATGTGAGAGGCCAGTGACAGTAACGGGTGAGGTATAATGGCGTTACACGCACATCATTTTAAAATATACGCTACAGTCAGCATATATGTAACGGATTACCTTGTAAAAATAAATGTCGATTGATTCTTTTCATCGCTGATGTGTTCGACTGTAATCATATGTTCTTTATAATGAATACAAATGGCCACTGTAATCATACGTTACAATGAATGAAAATGGCCACTGTATATCGATTATCTTGGTGAAGAAAGCTTGCAATATGAACTTAAATGTGAATGCAAATCTGAAATATGTAGATTAATTTTTAGTCTTAGTGTAAAGAAAGAATGAGAGAGATAAAAAAATCATAACACATGTAACGATAAATTTACGTGGAGAAATTCAGAAGGGAAAAAATTCCACCACTGAAAGAGAGCCAAGTATATTACTGATAATCCAAAATATTATATGCAGCAATAGACTTTTTTTATCAATCTCTATAAAATCCGGCATCATCTTGTTACCCTGCAAAATTGAATTGAATAATTCTAACTAAAGAGATTTGTGAGGATGAAAACCACCATGGTTTCACCAAACAATAGGCAGCAATACCACTAGAAAAACCCACGCCTCCCTCCTTGAAAATGGTCAAAAATACCAAAAATAACCTCTTATAGATGCTTTTACAGTTGTCATAAGACATCTCTCATGCATGGGCGCTTGGGGTCTAAGAATAACATATTCTGTCATAGGGAATCTGTCATACTGTCATAGCATCTTATGACAACTTTCATACATGTCATAGATGCTCTTACAACACTCTATTTTGACCCAACAACTTCATTTTAGAAGATTCCAAAGTGGGACGTCTAGCTATTTTGTCCTTTTCCAAAAGGACAAACGGTAACGATAACACTGCATTTATATTGTCTCTTTCACCACCGTTGGTTAAACGGTTTCACCTCTTAGGGGTAAATGCACAAAACACTTTAGGAGAATAATTAATTAAAAGATTTACAAGGTTGATAGCACCTAAATCCTAACATTCTTCCACTTGACATCATACATTGTAAATTACACCCATAGAGATACAACTAGCACTTGCACCAGAGGGGGTGCATTAAGGGTTACACTGATAGAAAAATATAGAGAAGTAAGAAGGGGATTGGCGTGCAGTTTAGATCTTGTATAAAGTGCGTGCAGTGGATGTAGTACATATTTGGAGATACAACCAAACATTTGTACCATCTCATAGCAAAAAATAGACATTATGAAAAGGCAATGCGTGTTTAACCATCTCTATCACAGAATAAATAAGCAAACATACAATGTGTTTATTCCATCTTGGTCAAACTATATAGAAAATGTTAGTAATATATAGAGAACACCTTTGGCATGTTTTGCGTACTCCCAAATATATACAATTTTTTTTGAATTAAATACAAATTGTTTGTAATATATAGAGAATTCCTTTAGCATGTTTTGCATACTCCTTTATTCTATGAAAATAATATATGTATGTGTAAACTACGATGGCATAATCCTCTAAACAAACAAATACTAATTTATATAGCAGTGTATGGAATGTAATGGGTGGATGCATGGATAAATGAATGGATCAATGGATATGTGAGGCATGCAAAGGATGGCAAGGAGTACTATTTGGAGTGTGTGTGGTCATTTGGAGAATAGTTGATGGTTCAGACAACATTGGGTACGGTGAATGGTAATGACCCATGTCAAGAAATTTACCATAAGCAAGTGTTGAGTGTACACTAAACGTCGACCAAGATCAAGATGATTTGGAATATGGATGGCAATGAGTGAACATGGATTTGGTAGATGGACCATGGATGAACGAATTTATTATGGATAAGATGGATGGAGTGTTGGATTGATTATGGATGGGGTGAGATGCTTCTACCTGATTTGGCACACGTAGATGTTCGATTATACACATGACACATTTTTTTGCCACAATTTTTAGTTATTTTTTTTTGTTTCTTTGAAGTTGCATTTTTTTTTGCAATTATCAGAGGTAACCTCATTTAGATGCACACATTGTGATAGGGAGCCATTAGAGTCCTTACGATAAAGAGTTGCTGTCAATACACAGTTATTGTGAGATTTCGATATCATGGATGTCACAGTTTGGAATTTTTTTTTTCCAAACTTGGGAGATGAGCAATGGTAGGTGGATATGGAGATTTGGTTCTTGTAGGTCGCTCTTGAAGCTTTCCTATGCACTGTTGGACTTTTTTGATGGATGAACTTCCCTTTTTTATTTTTTCCGCATAGTTTCTTTGAGTAATGGAGGTTGATAGGGATGGTTTTGGTTTGTATTTTTTGGTATTGGTTTGAATTTTATTTGTCCATTTTTCTTCAAGGATTATTTTACCTCAGTCATTTGATCCTTTCTTTGATATACCTTGTTCTCATGTGGTTGGGAATAATTTGTGGATGGGATGATGTGTGAATGATGATTGAAGTTATGAATAGTTGTAGCATTGATAGCGATTTTATCATAAGGACTCTACATTCTCCCCATGTTGGTGTTTGCACTAGAAAAAGTGCCCTTTAGTGTTTAAGAGTTATCTCTATTCTTTAATTGCTATAAAACCAAGAAGTTATGCAAGATTGCTGATATTTAAGAGTAGGAGACTCTTGCTCATTGATAATGATGTTTAGAGTAGGAGACTCTTATTTTTGCAGATCATCTATGTGTACATTTAGGAGTAAGCATCTCACGGGTAGATGGATGAGTAGGTGGTATATGGATATGATCATCATTTGCACCATTTTGTATGGATTGGAGAATTATCATTAGATCATGGTAGTATATTGGAGGTTTTGATTCTTGATCTTGATTATGCGTGGTGTTGTCTTTAATATGCTTTGGTTCATGTTCTTGACATGGATCAATTTGAGAGGATGGATTTTTTGCGAAGGGTTTTCTGATTTATTCATTAGGCATGGGAATTGGCTCAATATTCTGTTGATTGTGGCAGGGTGTCTATATGTCTTGAAAATGACCAATACTTTGGAAAAAATGTTTAGATCGAAGTAACCATTGTAGGAGTATACAATGCTAGAACATCCACCTGCATGTGATTGCAAATGTGGTGTAAGTATAGAAACAATAATATGTATTTATATGAATATGGTAAGTAGAAGATTGAACAAATATAGCTTTTTTGAGAGAGTGGTGTGTTTATGTATGTGTCCCTGTACTCATCATAAAGAGAGAAGGTGTAGTCAAAGCTCTGTTTTTTTCCTGATAATTGCGTATGGATTGTTCTTCAATCTTGAGTATCAATCGAAGGAAAATGGCGGGTCAATCCTTAGTCCTTGTATTGATTTAACTCTAGATATAGTTGTAACAGTTAATCCTTATCTTTCTTTTTTACCTATATCAATTGTTGCTCTTTCGATTGTCAATCCTTGGGATTTATGTATTGTAATCGCCCATGCCATGCACAATGATAATTTCTTGCGAGCACCTAGAGATATATAGGTGATATAGGAATAGTTGTTGGAGCATGGATGCTCCAAGGCGGGCCATTGTAAGTATCAAATTTTACTACCACATAATGGTAAATCTGGTGGTTTGGAGCTTTCTACGTAAACATTATCTACAACCTCTCCAAGAGAACCATTTACAAGGCCTGCCTGAGTCCATAGGTTTGTAGTTAGCATGATACGTTGGCCTCTACATAGCAGGAGTTCATGGGGAAGCTTGTCAACATCATTGCCGATCTTTGATGTTGTGTTTGTTTTTATTGCAATAGGAAGATTTAACAACTGTATCATTTTTTTTGTGTGTGTTCCAACTAAGTCATTGGTCGGAAATAGGTGCATTGCTATGTCAAAAGACTTGTTTTCATTGTTTGATAGCATTGTGTTTATGCGACACATTAGTAGCTCCCAATCTTGTTCATTTGGTTCTGCATTACAAATGTTTTGTAAAGTTCTTTGAAAGTCAAATTGAGCTTGTCTGTCCCCATGTTGTCGAAATATTTTTTCTAGTGTGACAATAATAGTGAATTTTTCACATAGGGATTTCACATCTGTGTGGGCGACATATATAGGTTTGTCCTTAACAGGGGGTAGTTGTGCAAAGTCACCTACAAGAATGATAGATCTTCCATTGAAGCACAAGTGTTGTTGGTGGGGGAAAGCCTCATGTAGCCTAGTATCAATTTTCAAGAGTAATTTTGGGCCTATAAAGCTCATCTCATCAATTAGGAGGTATTTTATGTGTCTCATGTTATGTTGGAACATTGCAAGTGACCGACCCTTCAATGGTTGCATTTCCTTGATTGGAATCTTTAGCGCTAAATGTATAGTCAAGGCATGTATGTTGAATGCTATGATTCTTATAGGAGCAACAACAAAGAGTGGGCTATGTTCTTGCGATACTAAATTGGAAAGGGAGTGTTTAATGCAATGAATAAGATAGGATTTCACTGTTCCTATTGTGCCTTGTATGATCATGTGCAAGGGTTTTTGACTTCACAAGCACTACAATGGTCCAAAACAAGTATTAGAGTGAGGTGTTATTTGGGAGAGAGTGGATATGGGAGGTTGTTAAACTCAAATGGTGTTGGGATGTCATTTTGGTCCACCTTGTTTGTGCTTACGAAATTCTTTGCAGTTTCATGTAAGGCTTGAGGTATTGTACAATCATTCCACTTATTACAATTGTCAAAGTCACGTCATCCAAGCATATCAAGGGAATTAAGATTTCCACTAGTACCAAGACCCAATTGTGATAAGAACTCCCATTCATTCAATTGTACTATTTTTCCTATATTCTTTTCATCATCTAGTTCCTCTTCCTCTTCTTGATTTACTTCTTCATCAATTACACGGTCAACATGCCACACATAATATTTAATTATATTCATCTCCTTCCAATTTGCAACAATTTTCTCTTTCTCGATACTGATGTCTGCGACAATGTTATGAAATCGCTTGTAAAGAAGTAGTTCGCTCCAACAAAATGTCTCAAAATGTTCTGAATCCTCCTTTGGAATAGCAGTAAACCAAGGGAAGACACTAATAATTTCCTTTTGTTTCCTTTCTTTCCACTTGTATTCTTTGTGACTTGATGAGAACGAGAATGCTCGTGCAGATTCAAGGAGTGTTACTATCTCCATTTGAGGAGGACATTGTGTGTATATTTGGATGTAAGTTAGCCCCAATGTATTTTCGTTTCGATTTGTCCTAATTTGGTTGAAAACTTTTCTCCCAACATTAAGCACCATAAATTCATGATTGCAAACAAGGGGAAGCTTTTGCAACAGATGGGATATTTCTTGTGCACCTATATCACGATCAACAATAATCTCATACATGAATTTTCTGTATGCTGCAAGTGCCTTGTCTTGGGGTGCTTGCTTTTGACATATGCGTGTTAACATATCAATACAACTTTCAGATTTTCTTTCTGCCTTCACGACATATTTTTCAATGTACTTTAGAACAAGTTTTTTTGAAAGAACAGGTTGATAATCCATATTGGCTCTCCATATGGAAATCATTTCTGGACTATGTATATTCAACCTATCATCATTACGTGTAGGGTAAAAGGTTTTTTCCCATTTTCATCACTACACAATGAAGAGGTGGCACATTTAGTCCAGGGCACCCTATATCGACACTCCATGTTTCCTTTCTTGAGAAGGCAAGTTGATTCCGAACACTTGGTGTGTCTCTGGACACGATTGAGTAACTCTTCGTAGTCAGAAAGTGTATTTGTAGCAACGATTTTGGGAGTTGCTAGTAAGCATGGATCATCTTGCGAAGATTGATGGCATGTGTTGTTCCTGTCTCCTAGATCTCGAGGATTTCAGGCACTAACATATCTATCAAAGAATGATTTCGATATGTCTACATTTGCATGATTGCTCCAATCAAGTTTTTCCATGTTTGGTGCACCTTCAAGCCAAAGGAAGCCATGTACATGTGCAAACCCTCGATGTTGCCACTCATATCTATACCAATAGTTTGTTGCATAGTAAAGCTTCTCTAATACTTCTTTGCGGAATATTGTGAATCTTTGATGCAAGTATAAGGGTGTGGTATGTGGGTTCGTAACAATGTCATCTATGCGATCTTTATTGTTTTTGATGTTGGTGTTGCCCCTTTTGTAAATAGTTGGTGTAAATAAGGCCATTTGGTATTTTTAGCACTTAATGTGAAGAATAGTGTGGGGGAGCCTATTTGGTTGGTCATGTTTGATAGTTCACCACGACACTTATTCCAATATGCTCATGTGCCTCTAAGGGATGATCCATAATGCATCAATTGTTCGACTATTTTGGTGTTAGGCAACTGTTGTATATGGAGACAAATACTGTCTATGGTGGTTGGTATGTAGTCCTCAACATTTTTGTTGATAAAAATAGAGGCAACACCTTGGCTTCGGTGTCACATCAGCAAGTTCAACATAAAATATCTAAACCTTGGATGGCTTCCAAATCTATTATCGTGAAACCTCATTAGGTGCAACACATATTCATGCATTTCAACTTGTCTATAGCGAGGCTGTAAATGTAGTACACTACCATTGGGAAACAGTGAAAGAAAATCCATGTCTAGAAGGCCCTCAATATTGTATTCATTAACTGGTGAGGACTCAAGTGTTGGCCAATCAATAATGGTGTCATTGTGATCTCTAACTTGCAATGTTTCTTTTATGATTTCTAGTTCATGGTGTTTATTTGGTAGCCTAGTCATGAAGGATGAGGAGCAAGTGAATTCAATGTCTGGTGGGTCCGCATAAAATGTTCACATTTTTTGGTGCAACCATATTGTCGTTGTGAAGCATATTGGAAATGTTTGTATTTGTATCAGGGAGCTCTTCGAGAGACGCAACATCCACCTCAAGACGTCTTTGTAATATGGGTCATGTGTGATTTTATATTTTAGTGCAGCCCCCACATGATTCCTACTTACGTAGCAGTCATAATGGTCAACTTTTGTATTGGTTCTTTGAACCACCAACACATCCAAGTTTGCAATTTTATGCGACACGTATTTTGCTATGGTTTTGATATCTCGCAGGAAATAAATTGTGTGCCCACTATATTTGTATTGGCCTCCACGAGCATTTGGTAATTGTATTATCCGATTGACTCGGGCTATAAGCATTTCTTCAACTTGCGTTAGTGTTTGTAGCTCGTACAGTTGTACTCCTAGGTACATAAAATTAGTTGTTGAGAAACGATGTCTACCTTTCTCACAAAAGAATCTAAAAAAAACTAGACCACCTTGTGTTGAGTTGGTGTGCATTCCTGGGTAGCATTCATGGAAAATTGTGCAAGTTGGCAAGTTTGATAGTTTATCTAATCTTGAAATCGTTTAGAAGCTTCTATAAAGTTTTTTTCAGAATGTGGTAAGCTTGTGGACTTATTTTGATAAGTGTGCATTGTTTGGTGTGTACACTTTGACAAAGCTATGTCAGAAGGGTGTTCAGTTTGGGATGTACATTCATATGGATCATTGTTGTGTTAGCTTGGTTGAAAGGAGGTTGGTGCATTGCCTTGTATTGTTTGTTTTCCTATGCGTTGAATATGACAACGAATGCTGGTTTATTCTTTATGTTGCATATAGTAGTTATGACTTCTTTTACGAGATTGTATTCTTTTAGGGTTAGAGGTCGCCATCTGTAAAGGGAATATGAACTACAATCATCAAATGTACAATTACAAATATATACAAAATTAAAGAAGCTAAAAATTAGTGTTACGAGTTCTTCGATCATTCTATTTTTTGAAATTTAGTTGAAATATGATTGGTATGCTATATACATAAGTAATTTGGTGGAAGAGATTTATCACATTTTTTTCATAATAGCAATATATTCAATAAACATGTGACTTTGAAATTCCATGTATGTAATAAAAAGTATAAAAAGTATAGTATATAAGATGTTACAAAATTGTATATACATTACATAAGCGCTTGAGCTACATCTAAACACTAGCAAAATGACACATATCAGTGGTTCCACCCAACATGAGCGAATTCTCTGCAACAAATTCTAGCTCATCCACCTTTGTGATTGTTCATTTTACCCGTCCTTGAGCAACACTTGAATCATATGAATTTGTGATTGTGAAGATAAATTGCTTGAATAACAGTCCTTTGACTATGGTATCAGCTTCAGTTTCTGCTCTAGGATTGAATCGTAGCATGTATAAATTATCTGTAGACATTCCAAGAAGTTTGGTGGCTGGTTCTTCAAAAGCAACAACCCATAATATTCCTGTATGGTCTGTGAGCTTTAGCTAGAGTATGTATCTGTAGGTACATTTAACAGTTGTAGCTTTGCACTTGGAACAATACCATGTTTGATCATCATTCTGTACAACTTTCTTTTTACATTGTTTTCCATCTAACTCAAGGGGGAAAGATGGATAGCATAATGAATTTATTTTTATGTATTGCACTGTTGCTTTTGGAGTGCATTGGACAGTTTGTTTCACATTGGTAGTTTTCTCTTCAATAACAATTTTTTTCCTCATAAGCACGATAGGTGCATCCAACGGTTGTGTATTCGATGGAGTGGCATCAATCCCATTCTGTTCAAACCATGATTTGAGCTGTTTTTCCTCCTCTATTCTTGGGTTTATAAATAGGTGGGTGCTTGCCAAAGTGCTTATGACCTTGCCATTATACTCAGTGACACAACCATTTTTTATTGCAAGTACGACAACATGTTTTAAGTGATACATCTCCTGCAGTTGCTTTCCTTCCTTTTCAATAGCTGAACCCCATAAAGTAATATTAATGGTAGATGAAGAGGTATCTATCAATTTGATGCTCCTTCAAAGAACTTCTGTCCCATCCCTCCTCCTTATGGTTGAGCTTGGCTCCACACATATGAATATTCCAATAACATCAACAAGGATATTATTGTTCAGTTCTAAAATGTCCTTGAAGGGCATGAAAGAGAACCATTGTTTCAGAATTGCAAGGTCATCTTCTGAGAGAGAAATTTTTGAATCCTCGACTAAACTAATTTCAAGCTGGTTATTCAGTTTGTTGTACAACCTATTAGCTAACTTAATAGTTCCACCAAATATTGTATATACTTCTCCAAAATGAACATTCATGTAATGAAGGTTTGCAACTTCATTAAAGCAAGTTACCTGTATTTCCGTGCACTCACAATCAATAATATCAAAAGAGAAGACCTGCCCTTGTCCCTTATGTGTTTTGAAGTGGTGCCATCTATTTTTTCATGGTAACATGACCCTTTATAAGCCACCTTGTCTGAAATGGATTCAAATTTCTAATAGGCATAATATTGGGGATACCATCTTTCTTTTGTAGGGACGAGCATAACCCAAAAAGGGCCCTTCCAGCAGGTGGCTTTGTTACCATAGCATTGTTATTCATACTTGTAGATGGAGTAGATGATCTTGCAACATTTACTTGCTGGGATTGTTCTCCAAATAGGTAGGCAGGTTGACCAATGATGTCATGCTGCAAACATGTGATTTTAATTTGGAGATGACAATCCACCTATAAAGGTAAAATGAGTAAGTATTTTGAGTAGGAACAAGTGTGATATAGTGGATAAAAGATGCTAAGCTACAAGCTATTATTTGGATTTTTTTAAAAGAGCAAGGAAATATGGTGGCCCACCTTGAATTGCAAAGAATAGGGCCAGTGTATCCTATGAGTTTGAGTATAGATCCCTTCTGAAGTTCTTTAGAAGCTATGTACTGGTTGTACTTTTTTGGAAGTATATCCTTCTGCTTATGTACCCCATCAGAGAGCTCCACTCTATATCGATTAGCCAGTTTGAGGCCATGGCCAAATAGTGCAATTTCTAATGCTTATAGATAGGGTTGCAAGTTTAGGTTTCCATCATTCATCATCTTGATTGCATTCTCGATCAAGGAATATATTGTCAGGAGAGGTGGTTGCGGTACTATAACACTGTCATCAAGGCTTGTAGATGTGGCTTGTACTTGTTGGGTTTGTTGTTCAAAGAGGTAGGTGGGTTGGCCAATGATATCTTGCTGCAAACATGTTATTTCAAATTCCGATATGACAATCCACCTTTAAGTGTACAATGAAGAAGTATTATCAATAGGACGAGATGTGACATAAAGGGGTTCAAGAATGATAATCTAAATTTTTCATTTGGAATATTGTAGAAAATTACTAAAATATGGTGGCTCACCTTGAATTGCAAAGAACAGGGCAACTATATTTAATGAGTTTAAGTATAGAGCCCTTTTGCAGTTTATCAAAATCTATGTAGTGGTTGTATTGTTTTGGAAGTGTATCCGTTTGCTTATGCACCCCATTAGAGACCTATACTATATAGCGATTGGTTGGTTCAAGCCCATGGCCAAACATTGAAATATCTATTGCTTGTAGATGGGGTTGCAAGTCGACGTTTCCATCAATGATTAAATTAATTGCATTCTCAGTCAAAGAATACATTGTGACAAGAGAGCGAACTAGTCCTTTCAAAAGTAAATTACAAGTGGCAACTATTACTTACTTTAAATGACGTATAAAATCATACTTTGTGAAGTATGGAATGAATATGTTGTATAGCCATCAAAATATAGCTATCAAACCCACTTATTTCAAACCCCCTTGGATAGAAAGCCGCTAGTTTTAAACTATACCTATCACAGAGTCTCCTCTACACCTATCAAAATGCTGATAAAAAACCACTTTTGATTTACCTTTTAGGGGATCAAATTAATTTATTTAAAATTATTTTTTTGTAAACATGTAGTCCTTATTATAAGCTTCCCAAAAAGTATAATTTTAAATATATTTAATTTAATTATTATATTTCTTGTGAATGTAGGTTTTTCAATGAACATCGAGGTCTTTATTTCACACATACAGAAAAATAGGAAAAGAGAGAAAAAAAATTCTTAAAAATCCATGTACACTAGCTATTGATGTCCTAATTCCAACAAAAAAAGAATAAGTTAATTCAAATGAATACAAAAAAAGTTATGCAACTGAAAGTATAATATATCCAAATTATAATTACTTTGAATTAGAAAATTAATTAAAAAATATATATGCAACAAAAAATTATGAAAAAATATCCATCCCCTAGATAATGGTGTGAAAACACTGTATTTAAAAAATTAGAATTGTATGCTTTCTATAAAAAAAGTTATGCAGTTGAAAGTAAGCATCAGTTTTTGAAAATGATGTTTAGTCAAAAAAAATAAGTTAATAAAAACTACATAAAATAATTCACAATTTATTTTTTAATTTTAAAAAAAAATATAATTAGATTCTCAATACAAAATATCACAAATCACTAGTTTGCTTCATCTTCAAATTCTTAATGGTTTAGCTTTTATAGGCATACAAAAGTGAAGATCTGGTGAAAAATGTTGATTTCAATGTCAAGTTTGGCCAAAAAGTGTAACCCATTATTGTGGGATCACCCTAGTGTTAAAAGTAAATTTAGAATAATACCTATAAATGTGATTTTGAATAGGTGTATATATCAAAATAGTGGCTTTTGTAAGTTAGCTTGCTGCATTTGTAAGAATAAAAAAAGAGAAAGTGTAGTGAGTAAAATATTTAGTTGACTCTATTAAGTAGTCTAAGTAAATTGGAAGCACTATAGATGTTTGAATATGCATTCTATGTTAAAGGCAGAAGAGGAAAAGTGCTTTCGAACTAACGAATATAACACTGTTGCATTATTAGCAAGGGATAAACATCGAAGGAACATACAATAAAATTAAAGGAAGCTACTTGGTTTGCAAATGTGTTAATCATTTTGGGGTGCAATGGAATTAGGAAACCTGACTATACTTTATACTCATTGTGCTAAGTAAATGAGCCTAACACGTTTAGCCTATTATTAGAGAGTGCAAATTATATGTGGATTGTGTCCTGGTTGACGAAGAAGACACTTTGTAGCTATAAAGAAAATATAGGGTTGTGGCTTATTTTATTTTGTGAAACTTTATATGGGAATATGTGTTGTATGGTGTATACGTTTATTATGTATGTTAATATAGTATACTAGAAATGTGAAATATTTTAAAAGAATGTAATTTTTTTAAAATAATACTTTACTGTAAAGGGTGTGGGTTTGAGGAAGTGAGTACGATATTACCGTTCTACTAAGTGAACAAATTGTAAGGAATGTAGGTGCAACAAAGAGACAATTATTGAAGGAGACATATAGCGTGCTATAAATAAAATGTTGTGAACACAATGGTTAGACTATGATTAGTTGAAGTGAAATGAGGAAATGATTACGATAAATTATAGATAAAATGCTATTCTTAATTATATGCAATTGAAGATGCCCTTTTTTTTGGAATTTAAACATATGAGTCAATTAAAGAGACACAAAGCAAAAACACAAGTCAAGAACTAAGCTCTAATATTATAGCAAGAGCACATAGTATGTGTATATATTTCTGAAGCAAAAACATGTTACATGGTATTGTAGTAGGTGACATATTGCATTTTTTATCGCGAGGAAAAGTGCCTTGTTCATAGTATATTGAAATTTACATTTATTTTAGGGTTTACAAAATATCCAACTATCAATAAGTTGGTAAAATCTGAAGTTTCATAGTTATATTACATACTATATACACATTTATAGGGATAAAGTGTATTAGAAATAATTCAAGTAATTTTGAAATGCTTATTTTATGTAGATAGAACCACCTTGTCCGTAGAACTCATCTGCTCTCATTTCACAAAGGAAAATGCAGAAGGACTCCAACTTCTCACAAGTTGAGTGGAACTCATGTACTGGTACTTCCATCGACTGAATTTCAAAATCCTGGACACTTTGCATGTTTCGAACAGTGGCCTTTGCTTGTTGTAGCAAGTCAAGGAAACTAACTGTAATGCCATTTGCAAAATCTTGTATGTGGCTTGTAGAATTTCCATTGCAATTGATTTACGGTGTTGAGTTGGTTGACAACATAGTTGCACTAAAACTATTGGAGATGTCAATAATCTCATTGGGTTGATGTGAATTGTCCATTCCTAAATGAAATTACATTTTTAAAATGGAAAAAAATATACTATATGCTCAGTGATGTATAAGAATTCATGGCTTGCCTTTTGGAAGATGACAATCTTGATCATAAAATAAAAGAGCTAGTTAAAATTTTCTTACTTTACAAACGAATACTTTTAAATTGTAAATATAAACTTTACACAATCAATAGCGAAATAAACATTTTTTTAATTTAATATCCTAAACATGTGATAAAACTTATACATAGAAGAAAAAAAGATTTTATAAAAGAACTTAACAAATTTTTATTTGCATGCTAATCTAAGATAGTGTTTCAAAATTAAGTAACTATTGGAAAGGGATGCTAAGTGGAGCATAAATTTTATTTGCATGTTAATCTACCATAATGTCTTCGAATTAAATAGCTATTGGCAAGGGATGTTAGGTGGAGTATAAATGTCATCTATCATTGAAAACTAAATAATTAATAAGTAATAGAAATTGAGTAAAATTAAGTTTACATAAAATAATAAAAATTGAGTTAAAATAATATAATAGAAATATAAATACTACAAATAAGTTTGTATATAAGTGTTTATAATAAAAATAACATGATATAATATAAATACTACAAATAAGTTTGTTTATAAGTGTTTGCAATAAAAATTGAGTAAAAATAATATAAAAATAGATCTCCAAACTAGGTGAGATAAATTTATATAATATATCTAATCACATAGAATGAATAAATTATACTTAAAAAATATTTAAACTACTCAATAAATAAATAATATATCAAAATCTAATAAACATAATTATAATTATGTACACTAGTTGAGTTAAATATGATTAAAAATATATTAAAATATGATAAATAAAATATAATTTAATATCTGTTCTTATTTGTATTTTATTTTTATTATTTTTTTCTTTTGATAGTAAATATTTAATATCTATAATTAAAGCAGTATAATCAAAAAAACTGTAAGTTGTAATATTTTTGTATATAATATAAAATCTAATTAATAAATTTTAATTATAATAGTTTCATACACGTATTTAATATATTTGTTAATTTAAAGTAGAATATATAATACCTAAATCTATAATTAAGGTAAAGGATGCCGTAATGTTAAAACCTAAATGTGATCATTATTAGGGTACTGGCTGCACACAAATATTCATGTGTGGCTATGCTTGGCACTCAACAAAGGACAAGAAGTTTCAAGAAATGTGTTGACACATTGCAAACCTACTTATATCGACTCCTCTGACATGCTAGCATTGAGTTGTGATGGATGTTCGGTAGTTGAAAAACTGAGAAACCGATGACAATAGCCTCGCCTTGTTCTCATGTGTGCCTAGATAAGTAACTCACATAGGTGGCTAAGGATCCTACCACCAGAGTGCCTAAACCTCAGTTCAACCCTTTGCTCAAATTAGCCCCTGTTTAAACAATAAGTATAACTCAAGCTTTCATTTGTCTGTTTACTTATCATCTCCTAATTAGAAATAATAAATAAATAATCATTATTCATATCGGTTTGCTTCATCCTAAAGAGTCTTCCAGAAATGATCCAAACGTAGGAATTTCAAATAGTTAATGGTTTGTTATCTGCAGTGAATTCAAGGATGACCACTACTGTTAACACTTCCCAAATGGTATTATCTCCAACACCTTTGAACAAGGGATCAATGAGATAGAGGAGAGAGACCAAAGATAGAGCCGCTCCAAATTTCATGGAATAGATAAGCCTTCTTGGGTCTTCTTTTCCAAGCTTCCATATTTTTCCCAAGAAGGCCCTAATGCCGGATTTCACATTTTTCCTGCTTTTCTCAGGCATGTCCTATTTCGAGGCTTATCACCAACAATGATGTCCAATTTACACCCGCTATTCAGATTAGTAGACTTATCACCAGTAAGGACACTACTCAACTAATAATCAAAATAGTAAATATCTATTATATGAATGCAAAAAGTGAAGAAGAGAAGATGTTACCTACTTTAAATGTGAATCCAGTCAACCTTATAGTACTCCAATTCATTCAAAAAACAACACTTCCTATACAACTTTAGTTTTTCATTTTTTTATTTGTTTACTATTTAGATTGTATAACACATAATAAATACTAGGAAATATTTCCTTTATGACCTCCATACTAACGCATATCAGCCATTCTACAACCTCTGAAACTTTGAAAAAACTCTACTTTCTTACACATTAATTTTTCATGATAGTCTTTGAAGATTGATACGTTTATTGCTGCCAATAATTTCTAATGGAGACTAAAATGTATTCGCACCTCTTCCACAAACATTGTAATGAAAGCTTTCTTACAATTAAAGCATGATATTAAATATAGTGAAAGCTAGAGTGTCAAAATTACCGTGCACTTTTTGGAAGCCTTTTCTTGGTATGTCCTCTGCCCTCTGTGTAGTCTCCTAAAATATGCTTCGAGTTATATAACTACTTCTAGTGGTAGTCTCCGTAGAAGCCATGTGTTTGTGGTGAATCACATAATTCTTCTTGTAGGGATAATCAACGGTGGCTTTTCAGATATTTACCAAAACGAGTAAATGCTTTTTAGATATTTACGAAAATCAATAAATGTAGAAGATGGAAATTTATGGTTGGAAGATACGTTTTATCGCTGTGGCTCCATAAGTATTCCGATGACAATCCATGCATTGAATACTCGTCCCATTTGATTGATGGCCTTAAGAATTTCAGATCCGTATCCTTAAGCTTTTAAGAGAGATAAATATGCTTCCAATGCCCCTGCCTTGTCCTTTCTGATGGATATTTGTGTGGAACCAATTGGCAAGTGGGTTCCAGAGTTAATTATATGCTATACCATTTGGCAAGTGGGTTCTTAAGTTAAACAACAATCCACGAAACCTTGACGGGAAACCATGCTAGTTTCAGGGCATGAGACTTGTTTCAGGCCAAAACTTATGCAATATATTGCTTATCGGCTAATTACATAGAATCAAGTACAATGATCAAGGCCCATGGCCTTCCTGATCCAAGAGAACTTATCTGTGGTGACGAGCTTCGTAAGAGAATCTGCAACATTATCCGAAGTGTCAAATTTTTCAATTAAGACCTATCCATTCTCAACCATTTCTTGTACAAAGTGATACTGAACATCAACATTCTTAGTATGAGCATGATACATAGGATTTTTAGCCAAACATATGGCACTCTGACTATCACATCCGATCCTCACTATCTTGCAATCAGAACCAATACCATTACCAAGTCTCTGTAACCAAACTGCCTCCTTAGAGGCATGTGTAGAAGCCATATACTCTACTTCATTGGTAGAAAAAAACAATTGTAGGCTGTCTTTTACTCACCCAACTCTCTGCACCTCCAAACAAAGTAAACACATAGCCACTAGTGGACCTTCAACTTTCCAAGTCACCTGCCCAATCTGCATCAACAAAACCCTGTATGTCCAATGACTTATCAACATTATTAGTACCATGATAAACCAAACAGTAATCAGAAGTGCCTCACAAATATCTAAATACCCTTTTAAAAAAAGTCCAATGTTCTTTACTAGGGTTAGACATAAACCCGCTTAGAACTCCCACTGCTTGGGCTATATCTAGTCTAGTACAAACCATTGCATACATTAAACTACCAAAAGCACTAGCATAAGGAACTTTAGAGATTTCATCAATATCATCATCCGATTCAGGATACATGTCTAAACTTAACTTAGTACCAATAGGAAATGGAATATTTACTGGTTTACAATCCTGCACATTAAACCTTTGCAAAATAGTGTTAAGATACTTACTCTGACTTAACCAAAGATTTTTTTGAATCTGATCCCTAATGATTTCCATCCCAAGAATATATTTAGCAGCCCCTAAATCTTTCATATCAAATATGCCAGAAAGCCGAGTTTTAAGTTCCCTAATCATTTCCTTATTGTTACCAATGAACAACATATCATCCACATATAAGACAATAATCAGTATCTGATCATCAATAACTTTAAAATAAACATAATGATCCTCTTCACTTCTAACAAAACCCAACTTTAATGCAAAGACATCAAACTTTTGATACCACATCCTAGGTGACTGTTTTAAACCACATAGAGATCATTTTAATCTGAAGAAAACAATTTTGACATCCATTTTTTTAATTTCTAAATCATAAGCAACAACAATGAATAGAAGGAATCTAATAGAAGTTAACTTAGCAATAAGAGAATATTTCACCAAAATCAACTCCCTCTCTTTGGGAGTAGCCCTTGGCCACTAATCTGGCCTTGTACCATTCCAACTTACCATTTGCACCAAACTTATATTTATATACCCACTTACAACCAATGACCTTTCTTCCTTTGGGAAAACTAACAAGATCCCAGGTGTCACAGTTTTTCAAAGACATAATCTCATCCTGCATGGCCTACATCCAAGACTCACATTATTTTGAAGAGAGAGCCTCCCTGAAAGATATAGGTTCATCATCGGTACATAACAAAGAAAATTTACAATGAAAATTAGGTGGGCTATACCTGTCAACTGGATTTCATTGTCTTGTGGACCTTCTCAAAGGTGGAGTAAGAGGTTCCTCATCATGTTTATCCTCATTGTTTTCAACTTTTGTTATAAAAAATTCTTCAGAACTTTCTTCTTCTTCATCTTCTTGTCTATCTCTCTATTCTTCCACATGTGCATCTTCTTGCTTAGTTTCAAAATGCACTGTCTTTGAATTTTCCTTTGGTTGCTCATGTTAGTTTTCAGATCAGAAATGCAAATTAGTAGAAAATTCAACACATAGAACAATGAACAAAATGTTTTACCTTGGGAAAACCCTCCTACTTGAGGGGGAAAAATCCAACAAGATATTTTCTTTATAAATCAAAAAAATAAGTGCAAAATAACACACAAGATTAGGCCCTAGAAGAGGCCGAGTCTCATACAATGAATAGTGACACTTCTCCTTGATGCTAATCCGCTGCTTGGAAAATAGACTTGTTGCTGAAGAATTTTGAACTTGGAATGAAATTGATTTGATGATGAAATGAGAAGACTATCTTCCTTAAATAGAAAGCTATGCAACCTCCTTCCTAGGGCCGACCTAGAGAAATACAATTTTTTTTTATAATGTGAAGGCCGACTTGCCTTGAATTGGTTTTATATTAGGAAAAATATCTCCCGCCGTTACAAAACACTAACACTCCCTCTTAGCTAGGGAGGTATTTTCAAGTATCCTCATCATGGATTCTCTCAACATGATGCCCACAATGGCTACACCCATTTGTGGAAAAACACATCTCAGTCTCAGAGATGTACAAGGGTTCGTCATGGAGTCTCTCAACATGACATCCATAATGGCGACACCCATTTGTGAAAAAGAAAAACATCCCAATCTTAGAGATGTACAAGGGCTCATCATGGAGTCTCTCAACATGACACCCACAATGGCTACATCCATTTGTGAAAAAACACATCTCATTCTCAGAGATGTACAAGGGCTCGCACCTCATATTTCTCAATCTTAGAGAAATATACGCTATAAGGGTTTTCACCTCATATTTCTCCGTCTTAGAGAAATATACACCACAACAAAACTTTATGGTGCTGTGACTTCCTTTGGACCTCCAAGTACCCACATCAATCTCCTGACCTCCTCATCCAAGACTACTTGCAATGCTTGCCTTAGAGGAACGGTTTTCAACAAACACTTATGACACTATTGGCTTGCAAGAGTCCAAGGCTGTCCTCCTTGACCTCATCCCATATCACCCTATTCTGAATACTTTTGCAATGCTACCAATGCCAAAACAAGGTTGACTGCCTTGTGCAATTCCGTTCTCTATAGCTGAAGAGGCCTTAAAAAAAACTTGACCTTGCAACACTGCAACCCACTTAGTTGTCACCTTCACTTCTTCTCAGTGAGTCACTCTAGTTCCTCATGTTATGGGACTCCATTTTGTTGAACATATAACTCCCTCTTGACCCCTGCCTCAATACAAAAATTACAAAAAAAATCCTCTGGAAGTGGTTTCTCAACAAATCTATGGATTTCGCACCAGTTCCTTTTTATCATTTGCACAGTTCAGAATCCTTAATCTACACAATTGTTTGTGATTTAAGTTCCAACCAGTCCTCATTCAAAACAACATAGACTCGACCAAAATAAATCACCTGCTCTCCACTATCAATATCCCAAATCTCAACCATAGATGTCTCCTCTCCTTCCAATGGAGTTCGTTGTTTTCCAGATGATTGTGAAATGTAAATAAAATTGCCCAGCTGCACCTAGGAAAGGCGATACACCCAGTTCGCAGCCTCTAGAATATATCGGCACCTTGTAGATTTAAATTGTTCAACTTCATTACCGAGCTTCTTCAATCTATCGATGGATATTCCAGAGCTTGAAACTCTGTCACTGAATATTAGCAAATGACCGGCTTCTTAGACTTCATCGTGACTCAAACTGAGACTCTTGGCTATCACAAATGAAGCACTACCTTAAAAATATTCGATTCTTTATAATAGTATTCAACAATGATTATGGTACAACAAACCAAAATAACAAGATTAAACATTGCACAGGCACTCGACTGATGGAATCCTGATAATCTCATTATGCTAATGTTCTCTATGGACTCCGTATCATGTATTTTATCAAAATCCCCATAATCACCTTCCACGTATTTGCAAGCTACTCCCAATAAATTGAAACTCTTGCATTTTCTTCACTTATTCCAACTCCACTGCAGACTCCAGCTGTGCATTTACCAATCAATTAAAGAGGCCGTTATTGGACTCCTTTACATGTCTATAATCTTCCTTTGCCGTAATCTTTATGTATTTTACTATCTTCTCTCTGATGTGCCACAACATCAATGCTATGAGTAATGCATAAAATATTAGAAGCATTACGAATTTGATTCTCTTCAACTTACTTTAAATTCGAATCCCTTAATAATAATATTGGTAGACTTAGGAGAATATCAGAAGACGTGGACACCAGCAGTAAGAAATAATGCACCATCCTTGAATATTCGAGAGTTTTCCATGGAAACAAACCATTCCATGATAGTCACGATAATTTTGTAATGACCGCGACCTTCATAATCAATTGGCACCTCCAGATTTGCACCAACAACTCTTCTGAACTTGAAGCTCCACTTGTGTTCATAGGCCCTAGAATTCTATTTGGGAAAAAAAGGACTGTGCATCTGAGGATTCAGAAGATCTGACATTCTCAGTGGATTTATTTCCACCCAACCTCGACTTTGACATTTTTTTTTGTTATTACCATCATGTAGCCATTTCACCTGCTCACACTCTGAGTTTGGCACTACAAATGGAGATGAATATTTTGATGTGCATCTGAAGTTTCAGAGACTATAAATTTATCTTCACATTCAGCTCTAGCCAAGTTAGAATTTATGTCTTCAGAATCATGCAACCATTTGGAATGGGAGATGACAAATTTTTCTGCCAATTTTTCACGAGAATCAACTGGCTCTGTTGCTTTGCAAACATGTTTCCCTGCTCTAGCTAGAGGACTTTACGTGTCTTTCTCTGCTTGTTCTTTGCGACTCTTACACTGGTCACCTGAAAAATTTCACTTCTGCAAATTCTGTTTCTGGTGCCTTCAAAACCATCATTGACCTTTGTTTTACTGGATCACCATGTCTCAACCCACCAAAATTAGCATTTTCAATAGTTGTGAATTTAGGTGTCTCCTGGGCAAGAAAGCGCCAAAGAACCAGAAGAGTTGCAACAAGAAAACAATTAAAATAACTTATATCAACACCAAACTCTGACAAAGAGAAATCATGCAAATGGGTAGGCTTACTTTTACTGGGATAAAAAGAATACCCGAAGACATGACTAGCTGAAGATCCTGAGAAACCACTGCTGATGAAACATTAGCTTGATAGGACACGAGCAACTGAGTGGATTCTCTTGGAGCTAGAAAACAAATTATCACATGGGTGTATCACGAATATGTTTGAACCACAAGCCATACTTGGTACATTAATGGCATTCACTTCCAAAGGCATATCTCTAGTGTTCCTGGCTAGCAATTTTTTTTTCAGCACGGGCTTAGAGCAAGCAGGTTTCATCCCTGCCATATGGAAAATGCGATTGGAATAAAACTTAATAGCACCCATGGGCGATGTCAGAGTTGGTATGTTGATATTAAAGTGCAAGGCTTGGATCAGTTCCAAATCCTCAAGGAACGTTAATGCACTAGATCCTCCTGCTCCTTGAAGATGCAACAATTCTACACCTGAAAGGTTATTCTTAATGAAAACTGAACTCGTCTAAACACATCTTTTTGATGGCTGAAAAAATATAGGTCCAGATGAAGCACTGCCATGGGGATGAACATATGCTTCTATTATTCCATTCTCAGGTAGAAAAAAATACCTCAGTGTACTGGCCCCTAAAGCCATCAGTGGCTTTAGTTAACAAACCAGTAGTACGTGGTCAATTTCTTATGTCTTCATTCAATCTGTCATCTTACTAATCAATAATCTTCTCCTTCAATTTTCACTGTTATCAGTGACTTCAGTGTTGAAATTTCCATCGAACTTCTCTTAAATTTGACCTAAGATCTCTTGTAAACTTGGTGCATGCATTTCACAATCCTCCCAACAATCCTGATTGAACTTATCAATCCCGCTCTGATATCATGTTAGTTTTCAAATCAGAAATGAAAATTAGCAGAAAATTCAACACATAGAATAATGAACATAGTGTTTTACCTTGGGAAAACCCTCCTACTCGAGGGAGAAAAACCTAGAAACATATTTTTTTTATAAATCAGAAAAATAATTGCAGAAATAGCACACAAGAACAGGCCCTAGAAGAAGCTGAGTCTCATACAATGAATAGTGACACTTCTCCTTGATGCTAATCTGCTGCTTAGAAAATAGACCCGTTGTTGAAGAAATTCGAACTTGGAATGAAATTGATTTGATGATGAAATGAGAAGACTCTGTCTTCCTTAAATAACAAGCTAGGCAACCTCCTTTCTAGGGCCAACCTAGAGAAATACAAAATTTGTTTATAATGTGAAGGTTGACTTGCCTTGAATTGGTTTTATATTAAGAGAATATCTCCCGCCACTACAAAACACTAACAACTCATCTTCAGAGAGCTCTAAATTCCCTGAAAAAACATCTCTAGAAAATATCATCTTTCATGTTAGTGGATTCCAAAGTTTATAACCTTTAACATTTTCACCATAACCTACAAAGATGCATTTATGAGATTTGGGATCCAATTTAGACCGCTTCTTTTTAGGCACATGAACAAAAGCCTCACAACCAAAGACCCTTAAATGTGAAACTGAAGGCTTTTTACCCAACCACATTTCATAAGGTGTTTTATCAACAAGAGCTTTACAAGGAGATTTATTAATTAAATAACAAATAGTACCAACAACTGCTGCCCAAAATAATTTATCTAACTTAGCATTACTTAACATTCTCCTAGCTCTTTCCATTAATGTACGGTTCATTCTTTCTGCTACCCCATTTTGTTGGGGCGTGTAAGGTGTAGTCTTTTTCCTAACAATTCTTGCATGTTTGCAAAACTCATCAAATTCCTTAGAACAATATTCACCCCCATTGTCAGATCTCACTACTTTTATCTTATAATCTGTTTGCTTTTCAACCAATGCCTTAAATTCCTTAAATTTGGTGAAAACTTTAGATTTTGTATACATAAAATAAATCCAAGTATATCTCGAGTAATCATCAATGAAGGAAACATAATAACGAGATATACCCAAAGAATCTATATCCATTGGACCACATACAAATGAATGAATTAGTTCTAACAATCCATTAGATTTATTAGTTCCTTTAGGAAATGATGACCTGTTTTGTTTACCAAACACACAACCTTCACAAAAATCATTTTTACCAACAGAATAATAAAAAATACCGTGTACTAGTTTCTTATCAAGTATGGTCCTAAGACCTTTTTCACCAATGTGATCCAATCTATGGTGCCACAACATACATGCATTTTCAGTGCTAGTTACAAAAGAGGAATTACAAAAAGTAGAGGCATGTAGCCTAAACAAATTCCCTATCTGAGATCTTTTAGCAACCACCAAACTTCCCCTTACCATCTTGCAATTAGACTTGTCAAATGCCACATACATTCTAGTATCATTCAACTTGGAAATCAAAACTAAACTTTTTGTAAGTATTGGAATATGTAAAACATAATCAAGGATTTTAACCCTTCCATCACTCAAACAAAACTTTACCTTTCTTTTACCGACAATATTTTGTGAGTTATCATCACCCATGAAGACCTCTCCTCCATCATATTCTTTGTATGTAGAAAACCAATCCTTATGAGGAGTCATATGGAAGGAAGCACCTGAATCAATAAGCCAAGAATCATTACAAACTATGTTAGCTGAAATAATCAAAGCATCAAAATCACCGTTATCAGAGGAATTTTCCATGTAGGAATCTGCATTCTTTTTCTTGTTTCTACACCCCTTCTTCACATGTCCCCATTTACCACAGTTCCAACACTTCACTCTACTCTTTCCAGGGGTCTTAGATCATCCTTTAGACTTATCCTTCTTCTTATCCCATTTAGGACCTTTCTCCTTGGACCTACCTCACACATGCAAGGCATCTTGGGAGCCACTATGCATGGCCTTTCTCCTCATCTCCTCTGAATGAAGTATTGGAATAATATTATCCATCTTAGGTTTTGCACCACCACTTGTTATAACAACAATTAAATTTTCCCAAGATTTTGGAAAAGAGCAAATCAATAAAATGCATTTATTCTCATCTTCTATTTTAACATTAGTAGATGCAAGCTAACTTATAATCAAATTAAAAGCATTCAAATGTTCAATAATAGAATCACCATCCTTCATCTTTAATGAATATAAACATTTGTTGAGATACAACTTGTTAGACAAACTCTTAGTTTGGTAGATTTCACCTATCTTCCTCCAAAGCTTGTATGCCGTGTCTTTTGAAGAGACATTCAAAAGGATAGATTCAGTGAGACACATCCGAATGGTCCCTCGAACCTTCTTGTCTAACTTCTTCCAATCTTCATCTGACATGGATGAAGTAGATGGCTTCTTATCAACTGAAATTGGTAACTACTGATCTCTCTCCTTAAGGAGATCCTCCACTTTCAATTTCCACATCTTCTAACTAGTGCCATTGAAATTCTCAATATCTTGACGCGAGGTGGAGGCCATGGTATGAAATCTTTCATAAATCTGCAAAACCCACAACACAAAAGCTCCCAATGTAACAAAAAAAACCTTCAAAACTTTAAAAGGAAAGCATCCCTTAACAAAACCGTTAACTTTGATACCAAATGTTGATTATCAAGGTGAAGAAAGCTTGCAATATGAACTTAAATGTGAATGCAAATATGAAATATGTAGATTAACCTTTAGCCTTAGTGTGAAGAAAGAATGAGAGAGAGATAGAAGAATCATAACACATGCAACAACAAATTTACGTGGAGAAACCTTGAAGGGAAAAAACTCTACCACTGAAAGAGAGGAAAGTATATTACTGATAATCTAAAATATTACATGCAACAATATAATTCTCTTATCAATCTCTATAAAATTTGGCAACACCCTGTTACCCTACAAACTTGCAAAACTGAATTGAATAACTCTAGCTCAAGGCTCCAATTTAAAGAGATTTGTGAGGATGAAAACCACCATGGTTTCACCAAACAATAGGAAAAAATACCACCTAGAAAAACCCACACTTCCCTCCTTGAAAATGGTCAAAAATACCAAAAATAACCTCTTACAGATGCTCTTACAACTGTCATAAGGCATCTCTCATGCATGGGCACTTGAGGTCCAAGAATAGCATATTCTGTCATAGGGAATCTATCATACTGTCATACATGTCATAGATGCTCTTACAACACCCTATTTTGACCCAACAACCTCATTCTAGAAGATTCCAAAGTGGGACACCTAGTTATTTTGTCCTTTTCCAAAAGGACAAACGGTAACGGTAACATCACATTTACATTGTCTCTTTCACCACCGTTGGTCAAACGGTTTCACCTCTTATGGGTAAATGTACAAAACACTTTAGGAGAATAATTAATTAAAAGATTTAAAAGGTTGATGACACCTAAATCCTAACACTGTAATCATACGTTCTGTCCAATGAATAAAAATAGTATTAAATACATAATATTTGTAAAATGCTCTCTTTTAATTCAATAATATTTATTCAGAACTATACAAGAGCCTTGTAAGATAGATGCAAATTTAATATAGAAATCTTCCAATTCAACCTAATATATTTATCCTATTTTTAGTTTTTTAAATTAAAAAATATTTTTAATATGAAAAAGGAAGTGACATCTTTAAAAATAAAAAATAAAAAATATTTAACAATAGATAAATTAATAAAAAATAAAAAAATAGATGTTTTAGAATAAAATATGTTAACATTATTAAGTAAAAGCGATGCAAATTTTTCAATTGAAACATTTGAAAATGCACATGAATATTTAGGCAATAACATGCAAAATCCTCATGAGGAGAAAGGTAGGTAATGATTTAGAGGAAGAGGAAAAAGGAATTGACTTAGCATAGTGAATGGAAGTAGGTGAAAGATCCAGGGATGAAAATGTTAAAAATGAGAGTCATCATAGTGCAGATTGAGTTTTGTAATTGTTGGATAATGACAATAAAGAATAGAAATAAAGAAAAAAATATCTTAATTATCTTTGAAAAAGATAAAGAAATAAAACAAAAAGATAAAACAATAAAAAAAGCAATAAAATAAATCAGATTTTTTTTAAGTTTGAAAAAGGTTGTTAATTTGAAGATATTATATATATCCTGTTGCGTTTAAGGAAAAAACATTGTAATGAATTGTAATTGAATAGTAACGACTATATGAAGATTGTAATCAGTTTCTCTGAATGAAAAGAATACCGATACTTTGCGCCGTGGATGTTTCCTTGGCATATTGTCAAGGTTTTAACAACATAAATCGATGTCTTATTTGTTATTACGTTATTCCATTTGATTTTCTTTTGTTACTTCTTTGCAACTAATTTGTGTTGCAATATTATTTAAGTTTATGGGTTTTACGTTTCCATTTCCACAATAACTAGTATCAGAGCAATTATTTTGCAGCGTCTGTGTTAGGATTTGGTGTTTATTTTGTAGCATCAAATGGTGAAGGTTTTGAATGCAAAGTTTGAGGTTGAGAAATTCAATGGGAAGAATAAATTTGAGTTATGGAAGCTCAAGATGTAGGATTTGTTAGTGCAACAAGGATTGCACAAAGCGTTGGTAGGGACTTGTCAAAGAAATCTACAAATATGATCAATGAGGTTGTGTTTAGCAAATGATGTTCTTTTCAATGTTGTTAGAGAGGAAACAATAGTAAGCTTATGGAGTAAAATGGAGTCTTTATATGACAAAATCCTTGAAAAATCAGATCTACTTGAAGATGCAGTTGTATAGTTTGCGAATGAAAAAGGTATTAAAAATGTTGATCATTAAATATTTTCAACTCTTATATGTCAATTAGCTAGTATGGGTATAAAAGTCAAAGATGAAGACAACTCAATTATGTTATTGTCTTCATTGCTCAAATCTTGGAATCACTTAGTCACTTCCATTAGCTTTAGCACAACTAACAATCTTGAATTTGATTATGTTGTGGGAGCTTAATTGTCCAAAGAGGTGTAGAGGAAATCTAACATAGAAACCTCCACATCATAAGCAATGGTGGTTAGGGGTTGATCCATACAAAAAGTGGAAGATTCAAGAGGTACACAAAGATCTAAGTCAAAAGGAGAAAATGATAAGAGAAAATATTGGTACAACAATAAATCAGGGCATCTCAGGAAAGATTGTTGAAAGAGGAAAGAAGACAATGATGAATCTAAAAAGGAAGCAAATCTGGTTGAGACAAATCCTGTATGGTTGATGAAGTTTTATTTGTTTGCAATTCCTCACAGTATCATGAGGAATGGTTATTAGATTTTGGTGCTTCTAATCACTTGTGTTCACATAAGAATTGGTTTTCTTCTTACCAAGCTATTGATGGCGATGTTTTTCTTATGGGAAATAATGTTTCTTGTAAGACTATTGGGATTGGGAACATTAAGATTAAAATGTTTGATATTATTGTGAGGATATTAATAGAGGTAAGACATGTACCATAGCTCAAAAATAATTTAATTTCCTTGGGAGTTTTGGATTTTGGAGGCTATAAATTTACAAGTCAAGGTGGATCACTGAAAGTTTCCAAGGGAATTTTGGTGGTCATGAAGGCTACGAATATTAGAAACCTTTACAAGCTAAAAGAGAGTATTGTAATAAATGAAGCAACGGTGGTATATGAGGAAACAAATGAATCTACTCATTTGTGGTATCATTGAATGAGTCATATGAGTGAGAAAGGGTTGAAGGTATTGTTAAACTGTAAGTTACTTCCAAATCTAAAATATTTGAATTTGAATTTCTACTTGAGCATTGTGTTTATGGGAAGCAATCTAGAAAAAAGTTTAAATCAGGTAGTCATACAAGTAAGGGTATTCTAGATTATATTCATTTAGATGTTTGGGGGCCATCCCCTATAGTTTATTTTGGAGGATCATCATATTTTGTAACATTTATAGATGACTACTCTAGAAAGGTGTGGGTCTATATTCTTAAAAGTAAATTTGATGTGTTTAGTGTATTTAAGCAATTTAGAGTTTTGGTTGAAAAGAGAACTGGTAGATCAATCAAGTTTTTAAGAACATATAATAGAGGTGATTCACATCATTGGAATTTAAAAATTATTTTAAGGAAGCTAGGATCGAAAGGTATAAAGCCACTATTTACACTCCTTAGAAAAATGGTGTTTGCTGAATACATGAACGAGACTCTTCTAGAGAGAGCAAGGAACATTCTCAATAATACTAAGTTGCAGAAAGAGTTGTGGGAAAAAGTAGTCTCTACAACTTATTATTTGGTAAATCAGTCACCATCAATTGTAATAGATTGTAAGATTCTTGAAGATGTATGGATAGGTTTGTTGCAAGATGTGTGCCTTTAGTCTCCTTATACTATGCAGTGCAACGCTTGGGTTCATGACATGGCTTAACCACCTCATGTGGATTCATTAACTTTGGTGGTTGTATCGGGCATTAATAGGTCAATTTTTTGGTGCAATGACAATAGTCTTTGCAACAATTTATATCAGAGCTTGGGTCATGTGTTTGAACTCCTCGCTTGCATTGGGGGGGGGTTGTTACAAGGTGTGCACCCTTGGTCCCCTTATGTTGTGCATTGCAGCCCTTGGGTTCGTGACATGACTTAACCACCTCTTGTGGATTCATTAACTCTGGTGGTTGTATCAGGAATTAACAAGTCGATCTTTTGGTGCAACAACAACTGTCTTTGCAACAAGGTCATTCTTGTGATTATTCAAATCTGATTTTTTTGGTTGTGATGCATACACTCTTATTTCAAAATATCAATGTTCTAAATTAGACCCCAAATCCAAGAAATATATCTTTGTTGGTTATGGTGATGGAATTAAGGGATACAAGTTATGAAATCCTACTACCCACAAATTCATTATTAGAAAAGATGTAATATTTGATGAATCTCGTCTCATAAAATTAGATATAGTAGAAGTTGACTTGAAATAGGGACAAGTACCTTAACATCAAAAAATTCAATTGGAAACTCATCCATCTACAAAAAACATGGAGCGAGAAGAATCTTTCGAAGAAGAAGATGAGGATGCAAAAAATATATAGGAAAATGTGGAAATTCCACAACTTGGTCTAAGGAGATCTACACAGGTCATGAATCCACCTAAAATGTATGATGATTATGTTTCATCCGTTGTTTTGATTTCTAATGATGGGGAGCCTAGTTGTTATCAGGAAGCAGTGGATGGTATTGAAAATATTAAATGGAAAATAGAAATCAAAGAAGAAATGAATGCCTTGGAGAAGAATAAAACATGGGACCTAGTAGAAATCCTAAAGGAAATAAAATTTGTTGGTTGCAAATGGGTCTTAAAATTGAAGAAGGATGTTGATGATAAAGTTGAAAGACACAAAGCAAGACTAGTAGTAAAAGGGTATTCTCAAAATAAAGGTATTGATTTTCATGAATTTTTTTGATGAGTTGTTAAGTTAGTTTCTTTTTGGGTTGTTTTAACACTTGTTTCTTTACTTGATCTTGAGTTAGAGCAATTATATGCTAAAACCAAATTTTTTACATGGAGATTTGGATGAGGAGATATATACAGAAAAACCAGAATGGTTTTTTTAAGATCTCAACAAAAAATTTGTTTGCAAACTCAAAAAGTAATTGTATGGCCTGGAGCAATCTCCCAGGCAATGGTACAAGAAGTTTGATTCCTTCATGGTGAGCCAAAATTTTACAAGGAGTGAGTATGACCATTGTGTTTACTTTAAAAGTTTGAAAAGTGATTTATTAATTATCTTGGTATTATATGTTGATGATATGCTTGTAGCAAGCAAAAGCATAGGTCAAATCAACAGGTCAAAGGCTCAAACGGCTAGGAATTTTGATATGAAGGATCTAGGAGAAACACAATTTTTTTTGGGAATGGAAATACACAAGGACATAGAACATGATAAGCTTTGGTTATCACAACAAAAATATGTGGAGAAGATCGTCACAAGATTTAGTATGATGAATGTGAAACCAATATATATCCCTTTAGCTTCTCATTTTAAGCTTTCTTCAAGTTTGTCCTAGTAATAAAGAAGAAAATGATTATATGTCTCGTGTATCGTATGCCAATGTAGTAGGAAGTTTAATGTATGCGATGGTATGTATAAGCCCATATATTTCACATGCAATTGGTGTTGTTAGTAGATACATGGAAAATCCAGGTAAAGAGCATTGGGTAACAGTGAAATGGGTGCTTTGGTATCTTAGAGGTACAAGTGATTATTGTACCACCTTTCATGGTTGTAGTGGTTCAATTGTGGTTATGTTGATTCAAATTTTGTAGGTGATTTTGATAAAAGGAGATCTACATTAGGTTATGTCTTTACTCTTGTAGGAGGACCTATTTGTTAGATGTCAAAGCTTCAAGAAACAATTTTTTATCCACTACTAAGGTAGTCTCACATGCATGCAAAGAGACAATTTGGTTGAAGGGTCTTTTGGGTGAGTTTGGAAAAGTGTAGGACAAGGTGATTGTATTTTTTGATAGTCAAAGTGATACATTTGACAAAAAAATTAGCTTATCATAGTAGGACTAAGCATATTGTGATTAAATACCATTTTGTAAGACATGTTATTGATGGAGGTGGAGTAGCTCTTGAGAAAGTTCATACACTAGAAAATTGTGCAGACATGTTTACAAAACTAGTATAGTTAGAGAAGCTAAAATAGAGTTTGGCTTCTCTTGGTTTGCAGAAAAGGTGATGAATGGGAACGAGAAAGTATTAGGTAAAGTGTTGTCAAGGTGGAGATTATTGGATAATGACAACAAATAATAGAAATAAAAAATTCTTATCTTTGGAAAAGATAAAGAAATAAAACAAAAAGATAAAACAATAAAAACAAAGCAATAAAATAAGGCTGGTTTTTTCTAAGTTTGATAGAGATAGTTATCTTGAAGATATTATATATCTTGTTGCCTTGAAGGAAACATCATTGTAATGAATTGTAATTGAATATAAACAATTGTGCGAAGATTGTAATATAAGTTTCTTTGAGCAATAAGAATACCAATAATTTTCCTTGTGGCTGTTTCCTTGACATATTGTCAAGGTTTTACCACATAAATCTATGTCTTGTCTATTATTTTGTTATTCCATTTTATTTTCTTCATTATTTCTTTACAACTAATTTGTGTTGCAATATTATTTAAGATTGTGGGTTTTACATTTTTGTTTTTACAATAGTTACAAGGCACAATTAAGCAATTGACATCAAAGAATGTATTAGATGGTGTTAATTTTGATTCTAAATATGAAATTAATTCTTGTGATGCAGTTGTGTGGCCTGTGGAATTATAAGAGACTTCCAATGCAAAAAAAAGTTTATCTGGAAAGAATGATGAACAAATTCTTTCCAATTGCACATTAAGAGCTGCTACATATACAACAATTTTTATAGAGAAGATAGACCACATGAATACATACATTGCATGGTGAAAAAATCAATTATATATGAGCTAGATAAAGAAATCATTACTAATGATGTCATGATAAAATATTAGAGAAACAATGGCTTATTACGTCGTAAGGCATTCCATTGCAGCGAAATTTATTCGTGTACATCAAAACTCGACATACCAACGTACAAGACACATGATGTGTAGTGTTGAATACAAAATGAGATTTCATGAAGGCCCCATGATTCTATGGATTCGTTGCAGTAAAGAAAACCAAATATTTTAACGCCATCTATCTGTCGTGTACATCAAAACTCCAAACTCCTCCAAAACATGTCAAAGTGAGTTACACCACGCATTTACAAGTAAGGAATAGTAGCATTCAAAAATCCCTGTGAATATGATGAATATTGCGAAGGCCTTGGATGATGCTATGGAGGCCACTTTCTATCGCCCTCTTATTCCCTGTTGTAATGAGCCTAACTAGTTTTGACCCCAAATTGCTGATTAGAGGCTCAAGGAATATCATCAAACACTTTGCATACAACCTCTTCACTTGTTGTCTCTATATTTCAGTTTGATTAAGCTTGCTTGAAATGATGTCAAATGTGATTTAAATGCTTTAAAATGATCACTAAGATGTCTCGGAAAATAACTAAAATGCAAATGCAATTCTTTTTTTGTCTTTTTGAATGCATATATATGATCTCTACATGGAAAATGTGCACCTACAACCAATTGACATTTCATCAAACACTTGGCATGCAAACTAATGTGCATCTACAACAATAAGGAATTATGCCAAACATTTACCATGCATCCTAATGATTGAGGTACACATCTAAAACATATGACATTTAATCAAACACTTGCTATGCAATTCCCATGTAATGTAAATGTTGACTTTCAGATAGTGACATTTAGACAAATAGCTGTCTTGCATATAAAAATGAATACTATAGCCAAGTAACTAAAGAAAAATAATGATATGCAACTCCTTCCTTATATTAATATGAAGAAAATGCTGAGTACAAGCTGAATATGATGTCTTTGCCAAGATTATTGGCTTATAATGCAACTCCTAAGTCTGCATAATGGCTACAACTATAATGTTTCTAAATGCTGATATGAGTATGCAAATGACATAAAAAACCTGGTTGGGAGAAGCGCTTATGCTGATGAAGATGTGGCAGCCAATAAACAATCCAAAATGAACTTCCCTCAAGCCAAATCGAGCTCTTACACTAGCCGCTCCTGTTCTTGCCTGGGAACATTTTAGATAAATAAATGCAACAATAAAACTCTACTTCTTTGCACTTGAAATGATCGATAGGACCAAAAGATCAAAATGTAACAATGCCCAAAACTATAGGATGCTTCAATGATGAGATATGAACAAAAATGTCTTGCCAATGGTGTCCTTGTTGTAGTATATCAGTCCTCAGTAATAAATAATTGCAGCCTTGAAACACCTCCAATTTTTTCCTAAAAATATCTCCAAGAAACCATGAAGAGATTGAGCCAATTCCCACAAAATTTGGATGCAAGGATAAACCAATATGAACCAAAATCTGAATATGAGTATGCAGATTGAATCCCTCCAATGACTGAAAATAAGCTCTAATGAAAAATTTGTAAATCCTCCAATGTAGCACAAATTGAACTTCTGAAATGAAGCCCACAATTAGCAATAATTCAGTTGATAGTTTCACAACCTCAAAATTGCATAACTAGTGAGAATTTTCGTTCCCAATGGTTGGAAATGATGGAAACCCTAGTTGGCCTCCTCACCAAACAATAACATCAATCAAATATCAATTTTTGGATATCCAAAAAAATGAGCCCTTAAGATCCTTTTATACTTTTCCTAGGAGAGCTCACACACTTTTCTTGTCAATGTGGGATACAAGATATATTTTATTTTATTTAGTGACTTTATGATATAATATATTATTTAAGTCACTTTATTAAATTAATTAAATATAAGGTCACCTTACAATATTTATTTATTTGATAACCTTACAAATAATTAATTTAATACCACTTTTAATTTAATTAAAATAATCAATTAGTCATCCTAATGAAATATCATTATTTTGGATAACCTAATCAATTAATTTAATTAAATTACTTCGCCTGCAAAATGGGGACATTACAATCCGCCCCTCCTCAAATTGCTTGTCCCCAAGCAATCTCCATTGCCAAGAGAAAAACCCTCTATAAGATCACTGCACCTGGGTCCGACGGGTAGATCTATGTAATGTCCTTGCTATCAACAAACATCTCCTGCAACACCAACACTAGCACAACTAATTGCACCTGTTGAATCAATTCAATCCCAAAATTGTGATGGTGAATATGATGGAACCACACTGTTGGAAAGCCAATACCTATCATTTTCCATTGCATCACTTTGATACCCCCCATCTCCAAAATGCAACAAGTCTCCAAGTCTTGAATCAAATGATAATCATCATGAGAGAACAAAGTAGAAGACCTACCAAACTCAAAATCACGATATGAGGTCGAAAACAAGTCATAGTAGAGCTGACTAGAGCACTCCTTATTCCACCCACCTCTCTGTGCCATCAAAGTCATCGTCAAATCCTATGCATGTGGGATGAAAGTGAGTTGATGAGAACACCTCATGATGCAATTGAGATGAGACTCTCCTGACTATGCCAAAGGAAAACCTAAATAGTCATGTGAACTCCATACACCCATGACACCTGTATTTGTTGATGTGTCATGTCATCATCACCGACTGTCTTCTCTTGCTGATCCAATAAAAAAGACTCTGCACTTGTATCCTGAGTGTGAATGCTCATGCTACTCACCTCATCTTGTGCCCTGACTGCCATGGATGAATGACTCTCTGCTGTACATGATGTACATCTAGTGAAGCTCAACTCTAAGAAAAGCTCATCCACATGTCTCTCAGAATCCCGTAGTGCCAACTAAGTGCTCACCAAAGAATCCCTAGTATCTAGAAGCTCTTGCGAGAGATTGTCAATCTCCTCTTCTTTCCCCATCAGGGTATCTGAATAGATCCCAACAAGGTTAAGAAGGTGGTCACGATATGAAAGAAGGTGTAAGTAACTTAACTTCATCGCTCCCATACCTTCTTTGATCTCCTATAAGTTGTCATGAGAAGACCCTGCTACAACTCCCCTTTGTCTTCTCTATAGCTAAACCATCTAAAGGTGATTTTCAAATATCTTATGCATCCTGTCATGATGAGATAAAGTTTCCACGATCCCATCCTCATTCACCTTCAACTAGTTCCACAAACTGTGTAGACCATGCGATGTATGTCTAGCTCCAACCTCGCATGAAGAAGCCTCTAATTGTGCCTGATATTATTTTTCCACAAAGTCCTGTATGCTCTCATTCTGATCTACAAGTAGGTCAACACCAATTCCATCTGTCAAATCATCAATGTCCTGAATGGACGTCCAAATACAAGAGAACTTAGGCTGCTCCATGTCCTCAAAAAAATTAGTAATGACATCATGCCATTGTAAAGTGTCTCCTTCATCATGTGTAGTCAAAACACTAGTGGTTGCTCCAGTAAGTAAAGGATCAACAAGCAAGGTAGAAACTGCTGTTTTGGCAATTTCCTTGCACACTTTCGCTTTCAATGTAATTGCATATCCATCCAAAACATTATCTTGAGATTCATTGTCATCAAATGTATTTTATGTTTTGTTTTCTAAGGTCTGATTTGAAAAATTAGACTCATCATGAAATAAATCCATATCACACAACACACCCTTAGTACCCAATTCTTGAGTCCCTTCATGAGACAACTCAATAGGATCATTTTGCACAGATGAAAAAACTACTGTCTCATGCTCATGCAAAGTTTTATCATTGCTATCATGAAAATCAGAATTTGCTTCTATAGTAGAAGCTTCTTGAGACACCTCTTGCAAGGATGATGTAGATAAATCATTACCCAAAGCTTTCCTAGTATCTTCTTGAATCAAATTGACATGTCTATCAAATTCATCATATAAATTTCTGCATACCAAATCATTCTCATGTGTAGATTCTCTATCCATTTCATGTGTAAACAATTCATGTGCTATAGTGTGATATTTCTTCCTTGCAAACTCAGTCTTGTGGCAAAGACTCAGGTGCAAATCCATGTAACTCTTGAAAGAAAGTTTCTTCTTAATTCTTTGAGGAAGAGTGCTATACTCCTCAACCATGCTAATCAATTCCTCTTCTTTGTTTGGTAGTGTTGGAACTTTGCTAGTGGGAAGTGAATTTGATCCTTTAGGCAGTCCAAAATTTGAAAGCGTCTGCTCCAATCGTAACAACTCTCGACTGAGCTTGTATTGTAATTATTCAAATTATTTCAATTCCTATTTATCACTAAACGATGTTGCCATGAAGCCCATTTTTGTTGCCCAACTGAAAATCAAATCAAAACTAACTTGTGCACGAATGATTTTCCCACCAAATGAATGCAATCATCACTGAACAGGTTGGTAGGAAATCGCTCTGATACCACTGTAATGAACCTAACTAGTTCTGACCTCAAACTACTAATTAGAGGCTCAAGGAATATCATCAAAAACTTTGCATACAACCTCTTCACTTGCTGTTTCTGTATTTCAATCTAATTAAGCTTGCTTGAAATGATGTCAAATGTGATTTAAATGCTTTCAAATGATCACTAAGATGTCTAGGCAAATAACAAAAATACAAATGCATTTATTTTTTTATCTTTTTCAATGCATATATATGATCTCTACATGGAAAATGTGCACCTAAGGACAATTGACATTTCGTCAAACACTTGGCATGCAAACTAATGTGCATCTACAATAACAAGGAATTATTTTAAACATTTACCATGCATCCTAATGATTGAGGTGTACATATAAAACATATGGTATTTAGTCAAACACTTGCTATGCAATTCCCATAATGTAAATGTTGACTTTTCCCATAATGTAAATGTTGACTTTCAACTGGTGACATTTAGACAAATAGCTGTCTTGCATACAAAAATGAATACTACAACCAAGTAACTAAAGACAAATAATGATATGCAACTCTTTCCTTATATTAATATGAAGCAAATACTGAGTACAAGCTGAATATGATGTCTTTGCCAAGATTATTGGCTTACAATGCAACTCCTAAGTTTGTGTACACTGGCTGCAACTATAATGTTTCTAAATACTGATATGAGTATGCAAATGACATAAAAACCTGGTTGGGAGAAGCACCTATGTTGATGAAGATGTGGTAGCCAATAAACAATCCAAAATGAGCTTCCCTCAAGCCAAATCGAACTCTTACACCAGTCGCCCTTGTTCTTGCCTGGCAATATTTTAGATAAATAAATGCAATAACAAAACTCCACTTCTTGGCACTTGAAATAATTGGTAGTACCAAAGGATCAAAATGCAATAATGCCCAGAACCATAAGATGCTTCAATGATGAGATATGAACAAAAATGTCTTGCCAATGGTGCCCTTGCTGTATTATATCAGTCCTTAGTAATAAAAAAATTGCATCCTTGAAACACCTCCAATTTGTTCCTAAAAAGATCTCTAAGCAACCACGAAGAGATTGAGCCAATGCCCACAAAATTTGGATGCAAGGATAAGCGAATATGAACCAAAATTTGAGTATGAGTATGCAGATTGAATCCCTCTAATGACTGAAAATAAGCTCTAATGAAAAATCTGTAAATCCTCCAATGTAGCACAAATTGAACTTCTGAAATGAAGCCCACAATTAGCAATAATTCAGCCGATTGTTTCACAACCTCAAAATTGCATAACCAGTGAGAGTTTTCATTCCCAATGGCTGGAAATGGCAAAAACCCTAGCTGGCTTCCTCACCAAGCAATAACATCAATCAAATATCAATTCTTGGATATCCAAAAAAATGAGCCCTTAAGATCTTTTTATACTTTTCCTGGGAGAACTCACACTTTTCTTGTCAATGTGGGATAAAAGATATATATATATATATATATATATTTAGTGACTTTATGATATAAAATTTTATTTAAGTCACTTTATTAAATTAATTAAATATAAGGTCACCTTATAATATTTATCTATTTGATAACCTTACAAATAGTTAATTTAATACCACTTTTAATTTAATTAAAATAATCAATTAATCATCCTAATGAAATATCATTATTTTGGACAACCTAATCAATTAATTTAATTAAATTACTCTACCTCCAAAATAGGGACATTACACCTGCACTTGCTGAAAACTCCTATGCGTTCTCACACTCAGAAACAAGAGGCAGTTCCAGAAGTAGCACAATGGTCTTCATTTCGTATTTACAGAAGCCTCAAATTTAATGAAATTTTCGATTGTAGTGGAGAGCTCTGAAATTGTTGTGAGAGTTCATGGACAAGATTATTGCTTAAAAGAAGAAAATGATGGGATGAGTAGAGGAAAAAGATCTACTTTCACGTTTCATGCAAGAGGAAAGTAGCTATGATGACAAGTTAATTTGCGATTGAGTCAAGAGTTTCATGATTTTCGAGAGGGACACATCCAGCATGGCCTTGGCTTGGTTCTTTTGGCTTTTGTACTCTCAACCCATCATAAAAGAAAAGATCTTGGAAGAGACTTATGGTGTGTTAAGGAGAAGGAAGGGCGATTTAAGTGTAGACTAGGAGTATCCCTTCTGTCATAGATCCCGAAACTTCAGCACCACGCACGCAGAAAAAAGAAGAAGAAAGAAACATGTATGATATCTCTAGGAAAGCCAATTTTTCGTAACGACTACCAAATGGGAGCTTTGGAACAAGGTATGGACATCCATCAAAGAAAAATGGAAGCACAATTTTAGTCAGATATCAGAGTTGGAAATGCTTTGGTAGACATGTATCCAAAATGTTGAAGCATAGACAAGGCATGCGAACTGTTTGGCAAGATGTGTGAAAGAAATGTGGTTTCATCGAATGCTATGATTGTTGGAAATGCATAGTTTGCATTTGTTACAAAGCAACTCGAAAACTTTCAATTAAATGCGATTGGCAGGTGTATAGCTAGACTTTGCAATCTTTTCCAACAAAACTCATAGCTTGTGTAGAAATAGGAGCTTTGGAACAAAGTATGGACATCCATCACATGATAAACGATGAATGAATTTTGTCAAATGTTCTAGTTGCAATTGCCCGGGTAGATATGTATGCAAATTGAAAAATGTTGAAGCATAGACAAGGCACGTTATTTGTTTGACAAAATGTATATAGAGACCAATAGAGATGGATATATATATATATATATATATATATAGAGAGAGAGAGAGAGAGAGAGAGAGAGAGAGAGAGAGAGATGGGTAGAGAAAGATGCATATGTAGGAAGAGAAAGGGAGAGATATAGATATAGAGAGATAGATAAGGGGATAGGGGAGAGATAGAGAGGGAAAGATAGAGATAGAGAGGGTGGAGAGAAGAGTGGGAAGAGAGGGGGAGAGATAGGTAGAGGAGGGAGAGAAAGAAGAGAAGAGAGAGAGATGGATAAAAGGAGGAAAAGATGAGTAATAGAGAGAAAGGGAGAGATAGATTGATAAAGAGTGGGGAGAGATCAAGAGATATAGATGGAGATATGGAGATAGAGATAAAGAGGGAGGGAAAAAAATAGAGAGATGGATATGGAGGGAGATAAAGAGACAAGGGAGAGACAAAAAGAGAGGGAGATAATATGAATGAGTGGTTTAGGGGTACTTAACATCCAATTTTGTGTTCCTTTGTCACTTAGGTATTTTCAAAGCAGAGCTTTTCCCAGGCAAACATAAAATTGATGAAGGGCTACTCAATGCGGAAGCTAACACACAAGTGTCATAGTAAGTCGGAGGGTAGAGTGGTGCATGAGATTATCAACACCAACTTGGAATTACATCACTCAGGTATTTTGAAAATATAAAACTCAATATGCCTTAGTTTTAAACTATTCATGTATTTCCATTAGGCGCCTCATACTGTATCTACCAATATCTATACTTGCAACTTGATAAATGCTATGTGTATTAAACTTTCCCTATTGCATGTACTCAAATTGAACAATATAAAAATGTTCATGTTTGTAAGGCTTATAGGTATCTGTGTGCAACAAGCTATTTGGACTCTCTGGTGCTTGTGCCCCAAGCACAACATTGCATGTCCGCATGTGAATGGACCTACTGATGGTTGTATGTGGTTGCATGACTAAATTGCACTCTTAGAGGAAAAGCAGAGGAATTAAATCATTCATCATGCTTTGTTTTACATATGGGTAGTAAAGTGCTCTCTATCTCTTTTGCTGGGTGGTAGGGCATGCCCATTTTTTCATGAAAAATAAGCAAAGTTCTATCTTCTCATTAGTATGCAAGCGTTAGGTTGTATCTTGAAGATTCAACCTTATTATGAGACTTATCACATATTCTGCTGCAATTCTAATATAGAACTTCATAAGGATGGGCTTGGTGATCATTGTACGCCAGCCAAATAATTTAAAATCATATTTTGAAAGCAAATCCCCCTTACAAGGGAAAAGTCCAAAAAAGATATCTTACAACGTTAATTATATAGATTTTATATAAAGATAGATAAACTAGTTTACTTTTCAATTGAAATCAATTGTGTATCTAAGAAAGCTCTTTAAATCTATTCGTGATGATTCAACCAATACCTGTAAATTGTTTGATGTTATGTCGTGACAACCACACATCTCTCAAATTTCAGTGAAGATTCAATATTTATTATAAAGTCATCTTCATTAATGTTTGGAACACATTTTATTTTAATGAGATGTTAAATGTATGCTTATTTGAGGGCTTTTGTAATATTATTTTAATGTTTTGGAAAGTTCGAAAGGGAGAACAAAAATGGTTATATGTGAAACTGAACAACTCTTCCTTATTGATTGTAAAGTTTCATCATTTGTAAAGGGGACATAATCAAGAGTTATGTTTGAAAACTACTTGAAAAACATACAACTTTGTATAGGGATTTTGACTTCATTTTTGAGAAAATAAGAATATTTTGATAGTATATTTTGTTTTTATTTTTTGTTGAGAAAATACGTGCTGTTACCATGCGTAATGTTATAATTTAAAAAATAATATTATTTGTGGTGCATATCAAGGATTTAGGAATGCATGTTGGGTTAGATATTCTTACGACCACTTTATATGTTTTATGTAACACTGAAAGAAATATTTAATGTGGTTTTACATTTTGGAAAAATTTAGTTCCAAAAAATAAATGACATGGACATGGTTTTGTAAGCTCATAGTATTAGACACATGGTTTATATAATATTATTTGGTGATTTGTGCAAGCTTATTTCTATAAAATCAAACAATGAATAGTTATTGAGGTTGGTTAGTTTGGCTAGATTGGCTATCGCAACCTTTAGTTTGTTGGATAAGGTTGATTGAGCATCTCTTGTAGGTTGCATATGTGAGGAGAGGAAGCATGGATTGAGATATGTGGTTACATGATTTTCTTGTTCACATAGAGTGCATATAAGGAGCTTGATGTTTTAGAGGCATTTGTAGAAACTCTGCAAGTGTATGGTAATATTTGTTCATGAGAATACATTGAATGTGGATTTTTTTGGAGGTTGGGTTTTTCCCTCATGAGGGTTTTTTATGGTCCATCTTGTGTCATCTTGATGGCATGTTTTTCTATTCTTTTGTATTGTAGTTTTTGAATACTTGTTGGTATATTTTTCTCTCATGGGGTTATGTGAAAATAGTTCATTATGGCTGCAATTTTTCTTTCAGTTTCATTTTAGGATTTTAAATAATTTCTTATGCTTGATTTGGAATCTATCCTTCATTGGCTCCCTTTATTTTATGTGCAAGGAACAAACAAAAATTGTGTGTTTAGTTTTGAAAAAATATGATAAATGATCAACATATTATTATCTCCCTTCCCCTCTCTCACACACATATTCTTCATAAATTTCTACACTATTCTTAAGTATAGTATGGAAATATATTCTTTTATTCCTTTGTCACGTTTTTCATGATAAGTATTTGATGGTTGCACCTCCATCTTTCCTATCATTGGCACAAGTCTAGGATTAAATTCTACTTTTTATTTAACTATACAGACTCTCCTATTTTTGTCCATTGTTTTATGTATATTCTTAAGAAATCTGTAACTGGTTTTCTTACATTCTCATCTAGGGTTTTCTTGTGTGTTTTTATTTTATTTTTAATTTTTGTGCCTCTTTTATAATTTTTGGTAAAAAGTACACAAAAATCTAAAAACCCCCAAAAATTATTTGTGAAACGTACAATTAATTTTTATATGATATTTTTTTTGGCTTTCAATTAAGACAACCTCACCACCTTGAAGAGGGGTTTTGACCCCAATAATTATTGAGATTTGATAAACCAAATTTATTTATCAGTATTTCTTTGGTGGCTCTATTAGGAAATGCTAGAGCACTTTAGTTTACAAACATTTGAAGTTACCTCCCCTAGAATGGAGGTCGACAACTCTTTATAAGAAAAACCCACTTATAATAGTGCATATTTTGAAAGGATCCACATTGAAGTGAGATACACATTGCCTTCATTTTTAGATTTTTATAATTGCATTAATTTTACCCATGCCACAGGGAACTCACTTTGATTCTCTTGCTTTGACTTAATATATAGCCTTGCCTTCCGACTTAAGGAGGAACTTCATGAAGTTTATTAGAGAAAATTCACAAGATGTAAAAAACCATATCCAAATATTTACAGTGGCTTGTGGAATTCTGAGGGCCAATGAAGAAAAAGTATTTATATGGTTATTTATTAAAACCCTTTTTGGATCCACAACCAATTTGTTTCATCACTTTGATGATGGATGTATTATAAATTGGAAAACCTAAAAAATATGTTCTTGGAAATGTTCAAAACTAGTTGACATATGTGCACCATTTTCTTGTTTTTCAAAATATAAAAGAAGGAGAACCAATAAGAGGGTTTGTGGAATGACTTAACAAGTCTTTGAAGCAAATTCTTCATATTGATTAACCAAGTAAAGACAACCAATTATGTATCTTCATTGTTAAGATTCCTCTTGAAGTAAGATTCCTCCTGAAGAAAAATAAGATGTTTAATCTCAAAGTTGTGCAAAAAGAAGTAATCAAAATCAAAAGATAATTTGATTTTGTTTGTTTTATTGAAAGAAAATTAGGTTAAACAATATAGTTTGAATGTTTCAAAGGATGGAATAATAAAGAGATCTATTACAAAGTCAAACTTATCACCTTGAGAATTTGAGTTATATAAAACACAATTCCAACACAAAATAGGTAAAGTTGTTGCCTTCTTCAAATGATTGTTTTCACTTTACAATTTTGGGTAGAGAAGAATTTATAAGGAGTGACTTGGTAGACTCACCAACTAAACCATGAGTTGGAAAATAAGTTGGAATATATAATATGAGGAAAATAATGACGAGTCTTTCATTTCTTCCATTGATTGCGAAGCTATTAATCCTCCAATTTCTCATGTATTATTTTCACAATTATCCTTAGATAGAAAATATGACATGTTCTACCCCAAAAATTAAAACATTTAGACAATCTTATGATGATATCACTTATGTAGAAGAGAAAAGTAATAATAGTTATTCACTTATGTCCTCTTCTCCAATTGAGATGGAATTTTCTACTTTTAAAAATGTTAAAAAATTATTGGTGTGTAGTGTTTGCTAAAACAAAGATTAAAGACCAGTTTGGAGATGAACAAACATGTACTTTTTTTTTCCTGTAATGTTTCTGGATTAGATTGTGTTAGTATTTTTGCATCATTACATCAAACAATTAATTAAGTATTTTTTTTTGACACATGCAAAAAATTAGCATGGATTGTGAAAATCAGCTATCATAATCCAAAAACATTACAACAAAAAATTAGTATGAATTGTGGAAATCTGCTATCATTAATTAAGTACTTTTTTTTTGACACACATGCAACCTTAATACAAATCATTTTAGTCCTCAATGAGAATGAAGGAGGGATGATTCTATAAGAATTCAAGGCTAGAAATAAGCTTATATTTGAATCATTTTATTTTGAAGATATTTAGATGCAAAATTTGATAATTTTATTGCAACATTCTATTTTTCTTCATACTAATTTACTAAATTAAATGCTCATTGAAAAAGTAAGAAATGACATGAACAATTTTCTGATTGAGAAAGACAAATAAAACATTGCAATTATATATGGTTAATCAAAGACTGTAAAAAATCTCATTTACACGATAATGATGGTAACGAAGGGTTTGAAAATTATAGTAATGAAGAATGCATGGAAGGGATTGCAAATATTTCATGGATTAATGAGAAGATAGAGTTTCTACCTTTTCTTCTCTACCAGAGGAAACATTTTTATCATGTGAAGATGAGGGAATGAATACCCTATGTTTAGAATATACGTTGGGATTGTAAGAAGCAATAAAGACATGTAGCTACATATTTTAATAATCATTTAGTGCATCTTGGAAAGGATAAATAAAAGAGGTTAGAAGGGTTGAAATTGTTAAAAGAAAAATAATCAAAGTGTAATCAACCAAATAAAATTCAAAGACTTCTTAATCTTGTGAAATGTTCATTTCAAATTGGTGTCTCGAGGCATTTGATGAAATTTTTGTTTGCGTGTGTTTCTTTCTTCCTTTCTAATCATGGAAGATGATAGTAGTTGATGAATTCAAGGGTACAAATTTGTCACTTTCTCCTCCATCATAATTAAATAAGGATAATTTTGAGTTTATTGTTGTGTAGAAGGATAAAATTTCTTTAGTACAAAATGAGTTATGTTTATTGTGATAATCGTTTATGTGGAAAAGTATGTGCATGAAAATGGGAGATTAAAAGGGGGTTAAAAGTGGTTTTTTTCCCTTCTTGAAATCAATAAAAATTAGACCCTCGACAAGAGATTTAAGATAACCATGCTCAAAATTTGAAGATGTGACAAGAACAAGATTAATAGTGGTTAAAATATAATTTTTAAACTATTATTATTTTTAAATGACAAAGATTAAGAGGGTCAAATAAAAGGAGCAAACAAAGTCCTATTTTTGTTAGAACAATAAAGTATAGCATCAGGTGTGCTCCCCTAAAATGTTGACTTTTTAAAAGTATTTCAAATTGATTTAGTGAAAAATTAGTTAATGTCACTTAGTTTATGCATAATTTTATTTTTTCGTTAGGAATCGAGTAACCCCCCTATAAACTATAGTGTGATGCTGGCGTGACATGCCCTCTAATACCACGGGGATGGGGGGAGACTATACCTCGTGACCTCTTGCCTGCAACAACGCTAATTTTAAATGAATATATGGTTTTTACTAATTTTCAAAGTGGACACATCCTAAAAAATTAAAAATTGAGTGTGCTCCCCCCTTATTTTTTTGAAAACTAATAAAAAAATTAAAATTAAAATGTGTATAGAATATAATCTATAATTTGAAAATGTATTTTTTTTAAATTTTTTTGGATGAATAGATAAAAACTAAGACAAAAAACACTGGTACAAAGTTTTCGTCAAAAAAGGAAGACACTAGGAAAATTAATTGAAGATGAAAACCTTCATTTTTTCAATTTTTTAAAAAATTATAAAGTTAGAAAAGTAATTTAGAGCTAGAAGTCACCATGGAATTTGTTTAGATCAACATCAAAAAATGTGAAAATTTGATGGAGAGCATGCTCAACATTCACTTATTTTTTTAATATTTTGTAGGAAACATGTCTTAGGGTGTTGACATGCAAGTCCAAACATTTGGGTTGGATGCCTAAGGGAAATCCAACCATAAGGGTTAGTAGTTTGCAAGCAAGAGATAATGCAAGCATGTTATAGTGCGCTTGATTTTTGTGTATATAGAAAAAACAATAACCTAAAATCATATGAATCCCATGAATTTGGATCCACATGCTTTATTTTTTCTCGCATTCTCTGCATATTCTCTAACATACAACAAATTTTCATGGTTTGGAGGAATTGAAATAATTATATTAATCTATCACTTTTTCTTCTTCTATTGATGTAAATGATTGAAATTGCATATTTTTTAATTGAATTTGATAAGATCACTCATTATTTTCATATTTTAAAAAATAATTTTTTTTCTTCATATTTTGAAGAATTTGAATCATTGTTTTCATGTTTGAAGAATTTAAATGATTATTTTCATGTTTTATATTTGAATTTGATAATTGTCAATTGTTATTTCATTATTTTGACCAATTATATTAGATCGATGTAGAATTCAACATCATGCCAAAGAAAAGATCAAACACTAAAAAAATAGAGGTGCATGAAGTCAAGCATGCAAAGAAAATAGAACGAATGAGATAACTTACTAAAAATAAGAAATTGAGCTCCATAGATGAAGATATATTGTCTGTCCAATTCAATTAGATCATGAATCATCCATTCAATGCATTAAATATAAGAATTTGGAGAAACAAAGGAAACAAATGCAAAAATATCATACAATTAAGAAATTGAATCTCAAATTTAAAGGTATTTCATATTTGTCATCTCAATTTGATATTAACTAAAATCATCAAACATTGATTGAATTAATAAATGATGAAACATTCAATGATGATGCAATTTCAAATATAAATTTAGATGTTACACGAATTGATCAATCTATTGAAAATACAATAAACAATAAACATACCAAAATTTGAAGAAGAACAAAAATTATCTAATGAACCAAATTTATATAATGAAACAAATTTACCATTGAGAACACCTAAAATTTTAGATAAAAAACTTTAATACTTAATTGACGTACATTTCTATATGAATTTAAAAAAAAAATTCCCAATACACCTCACTATATATGTTTGCTTGTGGAAAAATCTGGATGTATGCATTTATTTTGTGATACAATAGCTTGCTCAAAAGATTAGGAATATCTTATAAAATATGATAGTTCCCTCATGAAATAATGTGCAAGGCATATGATAAGAGACCCATACCTAAATGGGTATTGTCTCTGCTTTGGTCTCCCCAAATCCTCCAAAGTCTTCTCCCTCAATGTCTCACAGAGATCAAATTATTTTCCATTCACAACCACCTCATAGATGGTAACGACGGTGGTTTTGGTAGCCAAATTCTCCCTGTATGTGTAGTAGATTTTATATTCAATTCCCATGGTGGTGTACATCATGGTAGTATTTGATATGCCCTTCACTAAAAAAATTCACCCATCTAAGTTTGCGCTAGTCAACTCCATGACTTGCTCATTCTTAATGTTCCTTGTAGGGAGCTTGCCTCTCTCACATAGTTCGATGATTGCCTTGGTGATCTGGTATGGTTGGTCAAGATAATATTATCAATATGGATGAAACTCATCACTAGTCTTACCCACGTGTGCTCCTCATAGAAATTAAGGAAGTCCTCCTATTTATCTATCTTGAGTGTTCCATCATCATGAATAAATTAAAATTATTAATACATATACAGTTGTACTTAACCCTTTTCAAGATTTCTTGAGCTTTTTCTTCAAAGATAATTTTCAACGACATAGGGTGGTTAAAGAGATAAACAACACTTATTAAGAAGGCATGTCCTCAATTTCTATTGGCTAACCTATTCTCTAAATCAGCTCCACAGATTTGATACATGTCTTCTTGCAAACTGGAAAGCAAGCCAGATTGCTAATGGAGTATTGTTGTAAAGGGCATGTCTAGAAGTCCTGTTAATAGTCTTTGGATAAGAAAACTAAAAGGTTGAGACTTATCATCATGGAATATAATTTTCCATTTAACAAGTCTCATGTTTGCAAACAACTATTAAGTCATTGGAAAACAAGTTTCAAAATGGTAAATTAGCTGTGATAAATCAATGGTAAAAGCTTTCAAAATATCGTAAGAAAGCCTCCAAAATCTTACTTATCATGTAAAAGCTAGATAAATATTTATTTTCCAATTGGATGGGAACATTCTATTTTCATTTGAAGTGTTTTTTGCAATTTGATGACAACTTTTCTTTTTCATTTGCATTTCTTTACTTTTTAAATCTGTATGCAAATATTTCAAAATCAGTTAATATCTAATTTCTTTAAGGAAAAAATCTAGATCTGTCTAAGTTTATTTCATTTCATTATTTAACACTTATTATTATTAATTATTTAACATATATATATAACTTTCTATCGATGTAATTCTTAAACCTCCTTTAAATACAAATGCTAGTTATAGATTCAGATGCATAGTTTATTTAAGTTCTGACATTTGGAATCTCACTACTGGACCCATTATCAAGCAAAAGTTTAAGACCATTACTTTCTATTTGTAAAAAGAATCTTAAGCCAACATACTGATATAGTAAATGTAACCTTAATATTATAATGAGCATGGCAAAATATGTAAATGGAACCAAAATATGGCCATTATCTGCTAAGAATTACTGCCATCTTCACTGTAATTGTAACAAATTTAATGCCCCGGCTGGTTTAGGCCTTATATCAAACATTAAAAGATGAATATAAATTTTAGGTAAGCCACCATGAACATTATAGAATTTACCAGAAAAAAGGGTTCTAGTCTATGGATGAAAGGGCTTGTAGGTAGAGATTAAATTATGGTTGTGTTGTAAGTACCCAGGCCCTACATCATTTTTTCCCTGAGTAACCGATGGTGTGTTGTAGGACTAGTTTCATACAAATTGCAGGGCAACTACAACTGATTTTGGTCTGTAATTCTTCATTCTTTAGAAAATGCAGTGGCTGGTAATAACAACACTATCATTGATAGTGAGGATTTGACATTATACATAAATATAAATCTTATTGCTTATTTACAAAACACATTGCATAGAACCGGTTTGTCTACAAAGTATGTACAAGGGTGGTTCTAACACACACACATAACTAACTCTGTTCTTCTCTCAAAACCACCAGTGTAGGTTCAAATCAGATGATATTTTTACCAGTTTTTCTGTCCTCCAATCTTTGCAGTGTACAGTAAAATACATATTATAAAGGTACTTCTATCCATACCAAAATTAGTATTGAATCCATCTTTCAATCCTCCATGTAGTAATGTTTCAACCTTGCCCCATTTACGTCCCCATCCAATAAGCCATTTTGTAGAGTTTTCAATTTGACAGTTTCAATGATGTTATATTTTCAATTTTGTAAAGGCCTAACCACCACATTTTTAATTTCCCAGGTTTCTTGAATCTATTATAATACAACAAGATAGTATCACCAATTTGAAAGGCTCTACTTCGGATGTTTCTGTCATGCCAGGCCTTCTAGTGTCTCTTTTCTTGAATTTGGTTGTATGCGGCCACTAATCTCTTCTTATCTAGCTTATCTGTCTCCACCAGTCCCTTCTTAACTTCTTCCACTGAAAAAACTATCACCCCCTTCATTTTCTTCAGTACATTAATTATTTAGTTGTTTGTCCATATCAAAGAATTGAAAACAAAAATCCTCCTGCACCATGGTCCAACTTCTAGTTTGAGCTTTCTTCTTCTAGGTAGTGTACCACGTTTTACAATGGGCACATTGTCCAACAAAACTACTGAACATGGAGTCTTTATCATACTCCCTCATGTTGTGCCCAATTTTGAATACAACTTTCTATATTTATCTGGGGGTCAGTGACACCGCAATATTCTTCAGTGACCTTGCAATCCCCTCCCTCAAGTAAATACTTGGTTTTAATTAGTACTCTTAGTGCCTTCCAGGCCAGGGGATTTGGTTTGTGGATTTACCACCAACTTGTTGCACTCCAAACTAGAGTGTCATCTAAGTCTTCTCTCATCAGATATTCCTTTAAAATATCCTTTTCATGCTTTGTAAGTATCTTGACAGATCGCATACCCCTGAGTAACAAGGTAGTGAAGAATGTGATATACCTCTAATGATGTGGTAGGATTTGTATATTTGTGGTGTATTCTCCTTCTCTACGGTCCTCCTGCAATTAGTTTGTGGTATTTTTTTTTTATTGTTTTTTAAATCTTCATATTGTATATCTTTTTGGCTCATTCAACAATCGAGCTTCTTTTACATCTTCACTATTAGTGTTGGAGTTGCAAGTGTCAACAACTATCTCACCTTACGAGCTTGGTTCTTTGTCAATTTTTTTGAATTATTTTCCAATAAATATATCCCTTTACATTCATCTTCTTCATCAGTATCATTCTATTATGCTATTTCTTCAATACATGTAGCACTCATTTTAATATATAAAGTTATGCATATAATTCTATCCTTTTCATGAAATATTATTTCCTCTTTCTACAAATCAAACACTCCATTGCAGTTGTTATATCATTTTAAATTCAACAAGATGTTGAATGCATCAAATGGCTCTTATAAAACCTCAAAGTCCATTTTTCTTTTTATAGCTAACACATTTACCTATATGTTCCTAGATTTTCCTATTGAACACATAGATGTTCCATCTGCCAACACAATATCATATGGGGCATCATGCAATGTAGGTTTCCCCAACTTCTCCCAAATCCTTGTGGGCATAATGCTCACATCTACACCCAATCTATTAGTACATTTTTTATTCATTTGTTGTGGACTTTCAATTCAATCTAGACGACATGTTTTCACTATTTCCTTGTGTTTTTTACCACTCTTCTCACCAATCCTATTGTACTATCCTTTTTGCATTTGTTCCAACACTTAGTGAATTGTCTCAATTTTGTTATTGTGTTTTCTTCCTCCACAAAGTTATCTAGTTATTTTAACAATTGAGATTCTTTCTTTGAAAAACATGCTCAACGTTAATCCTCTTTTTTCTTCTATTCTTTAAAGATCCTTTTGCCTTATTGACAATAAGGTCATGACCTCTTTTTGTTGGAAATTTCTTGTTATCTTCTTCTAAGTTTTCCAAGATTAGTTTTCCTTTTGCACTATTAGTTTCACCCTTGGTCATTACTATTATGTTTTTCCTCTTGTATTATATTATCACTTTCTTTCCCAATAATTATTTGTTCTCTTACACTCTCTTTCCAATTGTTCTTCTTTTGTAAGGGAAGTCTCTCCTTCTTTAATCTTATCCTTATTGATATATACTTTGACATCCTCTATCATTTAGGGATTCTCTTTTGGTACTTTCATTATTACTTTCACACCACTTGTCGCATTTGACCCTAATAACTCCTCACTCTTTGTGAGTGCTTAGCTATTTTTATAATATTGTCCTGCTCTAGGATAGCTATATGAATAATGTGTAGAGTCACTTTAATATCCACAAGTCTTCTTTGTTTCTCATCTTCATTCATTAGCATAATGAATTGATTCATTACACTTGAATCATGTACTCTCATCTCTTCTTCTTTTTCCTTGACCTATGTCCCCCTACCATGTCCTCAACTATTGCTATATTATGATAGTTTATATTACCTCCTTGTGGAAAATTATCTTGGTAGCTTGCAAAGGGTCTTTCATCCAAGATCTAGGTGTCATATTTTGTATTATATTGATTGTGCATTGATTTCTCCATTGCAGTTGGTGGTAGTTGTGATTTTGAGTATGAAAGGGTCTTTCAACCAATGCTTTATCTCCCAACATTCCTTTATAATGGGATCATTATCCTCATACCTATGGATTCACCAAGGTTCATGGTTTTTGTAGACACCTAAATCTGACTAACATACTTCATCTGAAACATCATCATTTTCCATCATTAGATATCATCAATAAGTTTTCTACAATTAATTAAATGATTTTATTATTTAATTAAATTAACGCTATTTTTCGTTCATCCTAGACAATTAAATATTTTTCAATTATTTAATTATTTAAAACTCGAATTCTCCCTCCATTTCTAGTTTAATCAAATCACCCATTTCATCTTTTTTCCTCTTTTAATTATTTAATTAATTTATTAATATATTCCTCTCCTCCAAATTGATTAAATAATTTACAATTATTTAGTTGATTTATTTTAACATTAATCTCTTTCTAAAATCACATTAATTGAATGTCTTTATAATTATTTAATTAATATTAATTATTCTTCTCAATTTGAGGATGGGGCTTGTCTTCTTCATTGTTGTTCTCCTATTCCCCCCTTTTGTGTTGGTGGTCTTCCCATGGGGGTGTCTCTTGCCCCCCCTTGTGATGGGAGCTCAGATGATAGTATCGCTTGGACAATAGTTTGTAGAAGGTGTAAAGGTTTCTCCTCTACCTCTTCCTCTTCTCATGACTTGTTGGACAAGTCTGTTAGTTAGGGTCAAGACCCTTATTTCTCGTTTCTCTCTGGTTCTATGCTCCGGTCAAAAGCATAACTGGTCTTTATTGTGGTTTTATTTAGTTTTCTAGTTGTCTCACTTCTTGTGAGCTCCTCTTGCTAAGCCTTTATGGCTGTTTTGTATTGGGTACAAGCCCTTCCTATTTTTATCTTAGTCAAAACATTATCCTCTTCTAAATAAATAAAATTATTTATTTTATTTATTTCCACCTTTACACATTAACTAATTAATTTAGCTATTTATTAAATACTCATGCATTTTCACCTAACTAGTCAACTCACACTCACTTTGATTCACTCCTTAATAAATTCAGTCTTCTAATCAATCAATTTTGTTTCACTAATAGTTAGATTGTTAGTCACACTTATCTCTTCAATCAATTCTCTTAACTAACCCATATGAGCAATTAGCTCCAATAAAAAAATCAGTTAACTCCTCATCAATTCCTCCCAACCATTTTGAGCCATTGATATGCTCAATCCTTCATCAAATCCTGACCGTTGTGATGGAACCCCTAAAAATTATGTTCCATTTCCAAAATCTTGATGAGTTTAAGGAATTGTGGGTTTTGTCTCTTGCTACTGTATAAGGGATTTTAGGTTTACCTAAGTC